>OW386293.2:128781237-129381142 GCA_936432065.2 Rutpela maculata
ACCGCTAATTCTCAGAACGAGCAATACGAGGATTATACTGCTAATCCTCAGGATTTTCGCTTAGATCCGGAGTACCCCACGGATACTCCAACGCAACAAACAGACCAATTCGAACCGATTACGGAACTAGAAACCCAAATACAAACTATGAACCTAAACGACAGTTTCGACCCAATGCTGAATTTCCCAGAACAGACGTTCATGTAAATACACTTTCTCATACCCTATTAACCGTAAACTCAAAAAATCTCTATTATATGAAAGACGCAACTGGTAAATTTAAAATCTTAATTGACACAGGTGCAGGCATATCAATTTTTAAACCTAAAACAGCTGAAAATTACAGACGTAGATCTCCTGAAAATGTAATCATACAGGGTATCACTGATCAAAAAATCTATATCAACGAATCTGTTCTCATCCCCTTTTCAAATGAGTCACACAAAGTTTATATCTATAATCTAGATATAGATTTCGATGGATTATTAGGCGCAGACTTTTTAGAACATTACGAATGCCAAGTAGACTTTAAAAATAAACAACTAGTCACAAATTTTAAAACCGTACCATTATTTAAAGTCACTGAAGAAACTACAGTAAATTTACCTGTACAACCAACTAGTAACTCTAACATCAAAAACCAAAATCCAAATTTAGGCAATATCAAAAATTTAATTTCTATCGAACCTCGCATGGAAAAAATTTGTAAACTAAAATGTAACCTGCGAAATACCGAGGCTATACTGTTAGCCCAGGAAAACGAGAAAGTACGCTTACCAAATGCTATTGTCAAAATCGATAGCAATGGAGAATTTTTAACCTCAATTATAAACGCGAATGCAATACCAAAAACGGTAAATTTTTCTAACATAAAACTAGAGCCAGTACAAAAATTCAAATCAATTTTCAATTTAAACACTCAAAATTCTGACTCACACCTACAGACGGACAGATCCTTCGAAATTAGGAACGAATTGCGCTTGGATCATCTAAACGAAGAAGAGGCCGAAATAGTAACGCAGCTTTGTTTAGACTTTCAAGATATATTCTATTTGGAAGGAGACAATTTAACTTTTACTAACGAAATTAAGCATTCCATTGATACGAACGATTCAAAACCGGTTTTTACAAAATCATATCGCTACCCTCATATTCATAAAGAGGAAGTCAAAACACAAGTCTCTAATATGCTTGATCAAGGCATCATTAGACCTTCGATTTCTCCCTGGTCCGCTCCAGTTTGGGTTGTACCTAAAAAACTCGACGCCTCCGGTAAACAAAAATGGCGAGTTGTAGTGGACTACAGAAAACTTAACGAACTGACTATTGACGATAAATACCCGCTACCCAATATTTCCGACCTCCTCGATCAATTAGGCAAATGTCAATATTTTACAACTTTGGACTTAGCCTCCGGTTTTCACCAAATCGAGATTGATGCGAAAGATATTCAGAAAACTGCTTTCACAGTTGAAAATGGTCATTTTGAATTCGTAAGAATGCCTTTTGGACTTAAAAATGCTCCATCAACATTTCAAAGAGTGATGGATAACATTTTATTAGGTATCCAAAATGAACGATGTCTCGTCTACATGGACGATATTATTGTTTACTCCCCTACTATTCACGAGCATATTTCTCGATTAACAGAAGTTTTCAAAAGATTACAGAAAGCCAATCTCAAAATTCAACCCGACAAATGCGAGTTTCTCCGCAAAGAAGTCGCTTATTTAGGACATCTCATTACAAAAGACGGCGTAAAACCGAATCCTTCGAAAGTTGACGCTATTCTAAATTTCCCTCAACCAAAAAATCAAAAAGAAATTAAATCATTTCTCGGCTTAGCCGGATATTATAGGCGCTTTATCCCTAATTTCTCCAAGATTACCAAGCCCTTAACAAAACTACTACAAAAAGACATACCATTTCTCTTCGACAATGATTGTATAAATTCTTTTCAAAATTTGAAACAAACATTAACGACAACTCCGATATTGATCTACCCCAACTTTGATGAACCTTTCGTTCTAACCACTGATGCGAGCGCATTTGCCGTCGGCTCAGTGCTGAGCCAGGGGCCTATTGGCAAAGATTTACCCATTGCCTATGCTTCTAGAACCTTGTGCAGTGCAGAAACTAAATATTCAACGATTGAACGCGAGCTTTTATCGATAGTATGGAGTGTAAAGCACTTTAGACCATATCTGTATGGTAGAAAGTTCAAGCTTGTCACCGACCATAGACCACTCACCTGGCTATTCTCTATAAAAGATCCAGGAAGTAGACTTGCCCGTTGGCGACTCAAATTAGAAGAGTACGACTATGAAATAATTTATAAACCCGGTAAAATCAATAAGAACGCGGACGCACTTTCCAGAATCAAAATTAATCATTTTTCCGAATGTTCCAAATTCTATTCAAAAGTTCTAGCCGCGAATGACGAAGAGTCAGACGACAACGAAAACCTAGACGATAACAACGAAATCACTAACGAACAAATTTCCCGAGAATTTGAAACTTTCACCAACCTATATAAAACAACATCTTTAATTGACTATTCGAAAATCAAAGCCTCGAACAAACAACTTTTGTATCGAGAACATAAAGATATTATAACCTTCTTCCAACAAAATAACTTACAAGACCTACATCACAAAATTATTGAGGACATATTCGAAGAAAACCCCGAATTTCATAACGATAAAATCAATATTGTATCGAGCAAAACAGTCAGACATAGGAGATATTTTATCATCCCTCTACCTTTTGATATCGAATCTGTAATTGAACATCTATTTTTGGTATTATTTAAAAATCAAGATGTCCTAGACCTCTCTAAGACATACTTTGTCGAAAATAATTTAGACCTCCCCATACTTGAAATCCTATCATTCATTTTTGCAGAAAAAGACTTAAAAGTAGTAATTTGTCAAGATATCGTCAGAACTGCCGACGAAGATGAAATTCCAATTATATTGGAGCAAAATCATTTTGGTAAAAATAATCTACATCGCGGAATAAATGAAACGATTAGAAGAATCAGAGAAAAATACACTTGGCAAGGTCTAACTAAAGACGTTGAAAATTTTATAAAAAATTGCGAAACTTGCCAAAAGACTAAAGTATGCCGGAAAAACCTTAATAACCCTCTAGTAGTCACAGAAACCCCAAGAACACCATTCGAAAGAATTAATATCGATTTATTTGAATTCCCAACTCGAAATTACGCTTTAACTATTCGCGACGAGTTAACTAAATTTACACAAGCCTATGCAGTCCCGGACAAATCCGCAAAATCCGTCGTAAATACCTTGTTGTTATACTTTCAACATTACGGCACCCCGCTAAGAATCCATTGCGATTACGGTGGCGAATTTGACAACCGTTTGCTCAAAGATCTCTGCACCCTCTACGACATAAAACTGACGTATTCAAGCGTAGGACATCCCCAATCGAACGGATCCATAGAAAGATTTCATGCTACTCTAGCTGAAATGATAAGAATTCATAAAACTGAAAATCCGAACGAACATCCTTTCACAATTTTACCATATGCAGTAATATGCTATAACAATTCAGTAAATAAAACACACGGTTTCACCCCATACGAACTTGTATTTGGACATACGTCCAACAGACCACCTGAAACTTTGTATAACCAAAAAGAGTTAATAACCAAATACGTTAGGGATTTAAACAACAGAATATCTCACTACTATAAAATAGCCCGTAGTCGAACGCAAGCTCAAAAGGAGAAAGCGAAAGTTCGCTTTGATAGAAATGTTCCCCAAAAACGACCCGAATACAAAATAGGTGACTTAGTTTACGTAAAAGAATCACAAATCAAAAACAAATTGCAAAACAAATTTAACGGTCCTTTTAAAATAAAAGAAATTTTTCAAAATTCTGCTACCTTATTAAACCTCGAAACGAAACAAGAAACCAAAGTAAATTTTGATAGAATGAAACCATATACTGAAAATTAAATTTATTTTCAGGTTTCTCCTGCTGTTCGGATCAGCACTCTGTCAATACAAAATTATCCCAATCAATAACACCGTTGGTGTATACTACCACCAAGACACGGACATCGTGGTGACAAATGACAAATGGACTCTACTAGTGCATAAAAACATTTCATCCCTCAAACTAGCTTTTGACAAAAATCAAAATATCTTAGACAGAATCCTGTACACTCTCCATAATGGTGATCATAAGTCAATTATTTTTACGAGTGAAATTAAAACAGACTTTAACCTTTTAACACAAATATCCAACTCTATAAAAATGAAATTTGACGAAATCTTTTCAGATACAAAAAGATATAAACGAGGAATACTTAACGGTATCGGTACAATATTCAAATCCATAACTGGTAACCTAGATGCTGAAGATGGCCAGTACTATACTAATTGTATAAATAAACTAAATAATGACGAACATCAATTGGAAAACTTAATCAAAAATCAAATTTCAGTTACAACTTCTGTTATTAAAAACTTCAACTCGACTATACAAAAATTACAAATTGACGAGGAAACCTTTAACAAAGATCTCGAAGAAATAGAACACACAATTCAAACAATGACTCAAGCTATCGAGGCTGCTCACATAAAACTAAAATTTTTATACATTTCCGAACAATTAATGGCAAGCTATTTGTATATCGAAGATAATTTAAACGACATTCTAAATTCAATAACATTTGCCAGACTAGGAATCATTCACACGTCAATCATAACCCCTAATCATTTGGTAACAGCATTACAAGAAATTTCACAGAGCTTACGAAGGAACAATTTGCCTCTCCCCATTAAATTATCGGCAGTTGCTAAGTATTTGGATATTATTGAATTACAAGCGTTTCAAATGGATTCTAACTTAGTATTTGTTTTAACAATACCACTTGTTGAACCCCAAAATTATAACACCTATCGCCTATATCCTATCCCGATACTTGATAACAGAACTGGTCTACATCACATTTTATCTATTTCACAAAAATATATCGCGAGAGATGATGATTCTTTGATGTACATACCTATACAAAATTTGAAAGAATGCAAACCACTTTATTTTGGAACCAAACTATGTTCGAACCTGTTTGCCTATCCTATCGACCAAAATGCCATATGTGAAGCCAGAATACTAAAACCATTGCCAAAACTTCCAGAGAACTGTCAAACTTCCTTCATTATTAGTCAGGGATACAACGTCCAAGAACTTGAAGACAACACATGGCTAGTAATTAATTCCGAACCACTTCACATTACCATCAACTGTCCAAAGAGAGAATCCACAACAGAGTTAATCAACAAAAATTCCATCATCAAACTACAACCAGGATGTTACGCCTATGCAGGCATTACTAGAATACAAGCCAGTGCCAAAGACTTTTCCGAAATTAAGGACAATTCACATCCTATCCAAATTCCTTTTGAATGCTGTAATCACATGCCCGACAAAATCGAAATTCCAAAATTAAAACCTCTCAAATTAAACAATCTCGACGTAGAAGACCTAGATATTGCTAAAAACAAATTGGACCAATATTCCAAAGACTTGGATGACCTCATAAATGAACCTTTTGTGACCAAACACATATCTTGGTTCACATATTTCATAATCACTCTCATCATCCTATTAGTTCTACTTTACATAACTTGTAAATGCAGAAGAAGAAGATGTGGAGCATTGCGAATCCAACCCTCAACGGATAACCCTCCTTCACCTCCTTCAGAGCGAAGCAGAGTATTTACCAAATTTCCTAGACTGATCCCTCCAAGAAAGCGACCCGGTATTAGACCTCAAGAAGAAGAGGACATCGAGTTAACATAGACTTTCATGTGGAGTTTTACCCTTGTCTATTAATTTAGACTATTGTATTTTATCCTTATTACGTTATGTAATGTTTTATTATCGCTTACCAATTTTAACTTTTACATTATTTTATTATTTTGCTTTGTATTCATTCAACATTGTTTCAATTTATTTTTGCATTATATTCATTTAACATTTTAACAATTTTCAAAAGTTGCTGCATAACATCAACTTTTTTATTAAGGGGGAAGTTGTTATATAATATTACACGCTATCTTATTGCGACTTAGCCATAATAAACCTTCACAGGTATATCGTATTTCACGATAACAGCTTCTCTTATTAATTGCTTATCTTCAAGATATCATATTACACCTTTGTTTCTCATAACTTGTGCAGACTGCAGAACTGCAATTCCTTTGTTATATATTTTGCTTACTCAGGTTCTGTATGTTATAAATATGACTAAACACGCTTTGTTGAATCAGTTATTAAACTCAGTTAGAATGCAACACTTCTAATTTATTATTCTAATTCCTTCTCCAAGAGCCAACGTTGGCTCCACTTAACTAAATAAAAGTTTTTAAAAAGTCATTCATGTGAACCGTGATCTAACATATATGTATTATTATATAAAAAAATAATTTTTTTTTGCTAAAAATAATTTTGCAAGCATCAAAAATTATATGGTATCATTGAATCTTTCATTCATTTCCAGTGTGAATCCATTGATAATGAATTTTTCCAGAAAGTAAAAAAAAATTGACAGTTGCGGGAAAACTGTCAGTTCTACAAAAAATCTTCTTTAGGCAGAATTTTAAGTGGTACATTTTTCATAATAACCTCTATTTTGCTATCTCTAAGCGTTCTTGAGATACAACCAAGAAACCGTCTGGAGCACATCCCCCCTACCCCCCCCCCCCGGGGGGAGCACAGCCAACACGACCCGGACATCTACATGAACATCTCCATAAATTTTGAAAAATCTCTCAATGATTTTTGCTAACTTTCCTTATATGACATCGCCCATCATTTATCTTATCAAAATCCCTCTCCCCCCTTAAAAGTAAAGGTATTTTTCAATGGCCCCTTATAATCCCCCAGCAATAATCAGTGCAGTTTAGTTTTGTCAATCCTCCACCAACTTACTATTTAATTACTTCTACTTACTATTTAATTACATACATTTACTGATTTCCAGCGCATGTGTATAATTGTTTGTTCTCTTATTACTCTAATTTACAGATTGTTATTTTCATTTGGAAATTTTGCTCCAGCCAGCGTAACGAGAATATCGACGATTTTTAACGTGAGGTATATATATTGATTGATTGTTCAGCCCTAATGGGAAATTTAATACGGCCTTGTCAGTTCTCCATGTTATTTTAACTAACAGGATATACCTGACCTAAAATTTAGCTCTAGTTTTAAGTCGATAGATAACGGAAAGAAAATACTAAAGTAAACGAAATGGTGGAAATGTAATTTTCTTAATAGAAATAATATTAATATTTCTTTTTCGTGTACTAGGCATAAAGAAACCAAAAATGAAGGCGAAAAATCGTCTTTTCACCCCATTATATCTCGAAAACTATCCATTTTCAGACTTTGTGCCCATGAGAACTTTTGATGTACAGGCCAAGAGGAACAACATATTTTAATTTCAGCCATTTTTACCAAGGGCCACTTCCCATAAGAAATGTTTCGTCTGCTTAAAATTCTAGACTTTTTGGCCCTTCTTTAGTTTTAGAAAGGCTAATAATCTTGAATAGTTACTGATATCGATAGTTGCATAATAGCCTTTAACATAGAATAGTACGACCATAAGGAAAAGGGTTTATGGCTATTAGAAATTTCTAAAAATGTATGCAAGAAGCACACTTTCTGTGTAGATTTTCACATTTTTAAAGTTGCACCATTTAACAAATTCATCATAGGTATTGTCATTCAATTTCTTCGATTTCGTAGGTAATAAGTTCAATTTTGGTTCCTCCGCCGCACAGTGGGAAAAATATGCCCTTTTTTGGACAAAAATCTGCCGACAGTAGAGATTTCAATCAAATTAAATGAAAAAAATATCAAATACCCTTAAGACATTGTACTTTAGAATAGTGCTGCGGCAAAGTGGCTTTGGGTTAACCTAACCTAAAAATCGCTGATGTTACTTCCAGTGAAAGTATAGAAACGACAAAATTTTTTTAAAAAACTTGATTGTTCAAATAGGCTTAGAATGTCATGAAACGTCGAGATTTTAAGTTTTAGCAAAAAAAATATCTGTCTGTCGGTCTGTCTATAACTTTTTTGTGCGCACGATCACTCTGGAACCGTTTAAGATATCGACTTGAAATTTGACACACATATGTATTTTAGCGAGATCTGGAACTAGATTATATTTTCATCACATTTCGTTGAAGGGTTGGGTGGTAAATTGCGGTAAATTGGGGTAAATTGGGGTAAATTGGGGTAAATAGGTAAATCAAGTAGGTAAGAGTCCATAAAAATGGTATTTAGTATATACAAGGGAAGCTAATGTCTCAAAGAAAATTTTGGAATTAGCCACCTCCATTACTACCCCCATTATAAAAGGAGGTAAAACAAAATGCAATTTAGTATGTATACAAGAACTAGAGGCCTCAATTTTTTTTTACTTCATCCACCCCCACACCCCCCCTGCACCATCCATATCACCACTACCGATGTGGCATATCGTTTTATGGGTTTTGGGGTAGCCGATTTGAAATATTGTTTTATTAAAGTTCCATAAACAATTATTTCCACGTTTTTTAACCCTTTGAAGGTTTAATAAGTTGGTGAAAATTCGAGATTCAAGTGAAATAACGTTTAAGTGATCAAAAGTTGTTCTTGATGCTGATCTCATTTTTAATCTTACTCGCATTCTATCGATCCTTCAAAGGAATGAAAACGGGGGTCGATCTAAAAATTACGATATTCCAAATACTCGTCACTAGTTGCGTTTAGACTTGTAAGTAAATATTATTTTACTGACAGGTAAAAACAAGGATAGTTTTTTATCCACATGATTTTATTCCTATGCATTCAGACTAACCTAATTAACAGCTTTAAACCTAATATAACCTATAAGTGAAACATTGTATGTATTAAATAATAGTCATAAACCTAAAAGTTTTAAACCTAACATTATCCAATTTCCGAAGTAATTTTTCACGCTGAATCCGGATCTGGCCTCAGAATTGGCCCATCATGTTAGGATTTTGAAATATTTTAGGTTAAATACTTAAAAAATTACTTTTTTGGCAACTTTTGAGGTTATGTATAGGATTCAAAAAATTTTTCAACTTATTTCTAGTAAATACATTATTTAATCTTCCTCTTTAAAATAAGCTTTCGAATGATCATCTACGATGAAATAATTTTTTCCCCCCTTTTATAATGGGGTGGGGGTAGTAATGCGGGTGGCTATTGCAAAAATTTTTTTTGAGACATTAGCTTCTCTTATATATACTAAATACCAATTTTATGGACTCTTACCTGCTTGATTTACCTATTTACCCCCATTTACCCCAATTTACTCCCCAACCCTTCAACGGAATAAGATTAAAATATAATCTAGTTTCAGATCTCGTTAAGATACATATGTGTACCAAATTTCAAGTCGATATCTTAAACGGTTCCAGAGTAATCGTGCGCACAAAAAAGTTACAGACAGACCGACAGAGAGACAGACATTTTTTTTGCTCAAACTTAAAATCTCGACGTTTCATGACATTCTAAGCCTATCTGAGCAATAAATTTTTTTTTAAATTTTTTGTCGTGTCTATACTTCCACTGGTATGGATGTGGAGGTAATATCTGAGATTTTTAGGTTAGGTTAATCCAAAGCCACTTTGCCCCAGCACTACTCTAAAGTACAATGTCTCAAGAGTATTTGCCATTTTTTAAATTTAATTTGATTGAAATCTCTATTGTCGGCAGATTTTTGTCCAAAAAAGGGCATATTTTTCCCACTGTGCGCCGCTTTGAAAATTTAAGGTGGCGTACCCGTAATATTTTCACTATTTCACTATTACTACTAAAATTCATATTTTCTTAGCAATCTTTCAACAATTAATAATCGAAAATGTTAGGTACCGACTACGAATTGCTTGATTTAAAACACTCGAGCAACATTGTGCGTTAAATTAATATTTATTATTATTATACAGACTAAGTCATCATTAATGTTAATAATGGAAATATATTTTTCAACAATCTGATCATACACAGGATGAAAAAGGGCCAAAATTCATTCAAAATCAAAATTGTTAAATCAATTACCCTTAATTAAATGAGTAATTATTGCTTCTATATATATTTTAGTTATTTATTTGTAAGTAAATCAGAACGAGTCTCAGTTTATAACTGAGATTTTAAATTTGAGAAAAAAAAATCTGTCTGTGGGTCTGTCTGTAATTTTTCTTGTGTGCACCATTCTGGAACCGTTTAAAATATTGACTTGAAATTTGATACTCCTAAGTATTATAGCGAGATCTGAAATTAGGTTATATTTTGATCTTATTCCGTTGAAGGGTTGGGAGGGTAAATTGGGGTAAATCTGGGTAAATAGGTAAATCAAGCAAGTAAGAGACCATAACATTGGTATTTAGTATATACAGGGTGATTCTTTTAAGGCGGCCATTAGAATATTTCCCACTTGCAGATGAGATAGAGATTTGGTACCCTACCATAGTCGATCATTGCGGGTCCGAAAATAATAATTTCAAGGTGGCGGCACTTCCGGAAATACCGGAAGTCGATACCAACTTGCTTATTTTAAATGGAACACCAATGATGATAAAATTCTGAGTCAAAACATGTAGCACACCCTATACCTAAACCGAGCAGTTTCGGAGATATTTGACATTTTATCAAAAATTTGACAGGTGCAACGGTTTGCAAGAACCGTTATAACTTTCTTCGTGTAGGAGATCCTTATTTGCTCTTTGGTACGTAGAAAGAACACAACATGAACTACTCTTTACAATTATTTCAAATAGAACACCCTGTATTTTTTTACATCAAAGTATGTTAAATTAAATTCCCTTTTTTTTCTAGTATAAGCATTGTAGGGGTAAAAGTTACAACTTTTTGAAATATTGGCGATTTTGTGTGTCCAAGAATTTTTAGTAAAAATTGCCATCAATATACCCATGATTAGAAACAATCATTAATGTCAGTCATTCTCTTTTGTTAAAAAATGCCAGCACGTTTAAATTACACGACTCCTTCTTTGTAATTCAACCAAAATCAATCTATTTGGGCTCAAAATTTTTGTAATACTGAGCACTTTAATGAACATTGCAATCCAGATTATTTTTGACACATGACAGCTGTCAGAAACCTGTAAAAAAATGTGAACACCCTATAAAGGCAGAATCTAGACACTTATTTCCTATATAACTCCTTGGAAGTCCATCAATATCATATTTTATCATGATTTTTGACTTGCAGAATCTGAATTTCAAGGTTGAAAGGAGCCAACAATAAATAAATAAATACTATAGGGGACTATTGGGGGGAACTCAAAAAATTAAACATTTAACGAATCTTAACAAGTCTATTTAACTTTCTTTCTGAGGAATTTAATAATGTAACTTAAGGGGGTTCCGCTCCAATACATATGTCATATTTTAAAATTTTATTATTTCAGAATGGTTCAAAAAATTCAAAATGTCTGCCTTTATAGGGTTTCAGATTTTTCTACAGGCTTTTGAAAGCCTGTCAAAAATAAGCTGGATTGCAATTCGCAGTTCTTCAGTAAAGTGCTCAGTATTACAAAAATTTTGAGCCCAAATAGATTGACTTTGGTTAAATTACAAAGGAGGAGCCGAATTTTGACCTAAAAAACTCATCAATGCCACACTATGCACCGCCTACACCCATCCCCACCCCCACTACCGATGTGGCATATTGTTTTATGGTTTTTTGTGTCGACGATTTCAAATATTATATTATTAAAGTTCCATAAACAGTTATTTCCACGTAGTGGAGTGTAAATATTGTAAATAATTTTTTGAGAGACTTAGATAGAAAATCTGGATGTGGAAGTAGTAACTTCTTGGGCAGCGGTTTTTTGTATGTATTACGGGCATAACAAGCATTTATAATAACCCGAGGCTTACTTTACTTTACGCCTTTGATAAATAAATAACTATTAGTATAAATAACTACTTTAAAATATACTGGCCATACAAGTATACAAGTGGCAGTTTAGTTGAACATTCAGGGCAATGTGTCAGATTGAGATATTGGGCGTTGAACTTGTTCTACACCAAGTTTGATTTGTATTAAACAAGATACTTCCAACGACATTAGAATTTAAAATTTCAATTAAACCGAAGAAGTTTTCAATTTTGCCAAACCTCGTAGTAAATTTAACCCACCGAGGCCAGAGTTCGGCCTACATTAATAACAAATCTTTAAAATAACTTTAGTCGAATAAATCTCGATCATCTCTAGAGATTCCTGTGGCTGGGCTGAAATTTCGCTTTCAGTGAGTTTATATCTCCTTGAATACTGACTTCACAAATAGTTTCTAAACTGATATTTCTATGCCATTCGCGGAACTTCAAAGCACATTAACTATCCGAATAGTAAATTTGCAGTTAATGATTTTGAATACCGCTGATTTAATTTCTCAATATTCAATGTTATGAGCAAATCTCTTAATGAAGGCAATCTCTATACGATAGAGTGGCCATTTGGTTTATGAGTTAAGCCATTAACTGAAGCATTCAATAATAACTTAGAAAAATTAAAGTATCAATGACCGAAAAAATAAACCAAATGATTTTCCGGTGTGCAGGATGATTGCTAAATCGGTAGAAAGTTTTAAGGAGATGATAGAGGGAGTCAGAATGGGTATTAATCCGATACATTTTTAGTCATGATTGAAATTGACCTACTAAATTAGTCATGACTAATTTAGTCATTAATCGTTAATCATGAATTATTAGTCTTAGTCTCTCAAACAGAAAAGATGTTAGTCGAATATATTTTCAATTAGACTAATAATTAGAATATTCCATCTGGATTCTCAAAGATATTAGAATATTGTTATTTAGACACTTACTCAAATTTATCGAAAAACATAACATTTTTACAAAAAATCAACATGATTTTCGGGCTGATATATCAACACAAATAGCTATTCACTCATTTCTTAACAAACTAACAGAATATATGAAGGCGGGTGAGTGCCCTATCGGGATATTCTGTGATCTAAGTAGGGCATTCGACTGCGTCAATCATGTAAAACTGTTAACTAAACTTTATTCGTAGGTATACGTGGGGTAGCTCCTGAAAGGGTAGCTTCTTTTTTGGATCACCGTACAACAATATGTTCCTATTATATTCTGACAATAACAACAGAAACACAATAAAATCTGAATATCCACACATAAAGGTGGGAGTCCCACGGGGCTCTGTACTGGGCCCGATATTATTTTTATTATATACGAACGAGCTTGATACTTTGTCTACTGATGCATTCTCTATTATGTACGCTGATGACAAATCCCTTCTAATGTCGGATAATGCAGATAAAATGCTGCAATCCAAATGTAACAACGTATTCCAAATTATGAGTGATCGGTATAAGTCTAACACTGAAAAAACCCAGGTAATAAGATTCCATAACAGACAAAAATAGTGGTCTCCATTAAATATTGGCATTGGGTCAGATATTTTGAGTTGAAATCAAGAAGTTAAATTCTTAGCTGTTACGATCGATGAATCTCTCAACTGGAAGACGCAGTGCACACAGTTAATTTCGAACTTAAATTCACTATGCTATTTATTTCGAAACTTAAAAACTGTTTTAATAGTTGCACAACTTATTATGGTGTAATCATTGGGTATATTTATTGCACAAAACGTATTTTAAGATGTATTGCTAGTGTCCAATAAGTATTCTTGTAGAGACTTTTTTAAAAACTACAATATTTTAACCCTTGTGTGCTTGTTACTATATGAAGTAAAACAATATTGAAGCCTTTGGTTCGTGTACACACGCTAAAACACAATTTTATTTTTTTAACCCCCTTTAATAATGGGGGTGGGTTTTTTGAGCTTCTCTTATACCGTGCGTGTAATTTCCCATTAGGCATATACATTCACGTAGCGCGAGAGATTTGACAACACAGCCGTAAATTCGTTCGCCGGGCGGAGCATCCCGTAGCTCTCAGTTAATTCATTTCAGCCAGCTGGCACACGCGATGTTGTATTTCTTACTCCCTATGCCTAGCGCGCGGCTACACGCACGGTATATACTAAATAACAATGTTATGGACTTTTCCTAGCTTGATTTACCTATTTACCCTCATTTACCAATTTACCCCCAACCCATCAACGGAATAATAATCTAGTTCCAGATCTCGTTAAAATACATACGTGTACCAAATTTCAAGACAATATCTTAAACGGTCCTAGAGTAATCATGCGCACAAAAAAAAGTTAGACAGACCGACAGACAGAACATTTTTTGTTCAAACTTAAAATCTCGACGTTTCATGATATTCTAAGCCTATTTGAACAATAAAAATTTTCAAAATTTTGTTTTCGTTACTATACTTACTTTCACTGTATGTGGAAGTAAGAATAACTTGTTGTAAATTAATTGCAGATCTAGTAGGTAAAAATACAAATAAGATAGATTTGTAGATTTATTTAGTTAAAAATACCAATTTGGTGAATTTAAGCCCATTGTAAAGTTCTTAAAATAGAGATGCAGATAAGCGAGAATATACATATGGAGAAGAAAATATAAAAGCTGTTGACATATTATGATTAAAAAACAGCGTAAATAAAGCAGATGGCTCAAGATGATTAAGAAAATCGCAAATAATTCAAAAAATCGTTACAATATCTACATGGGAAAAAGGGGAATTAATTTTATATAATTTAATGCAAAAGAATACAGGGTGTTCCGTTTGACTTAAACAAGTTTTCGCGGTTTGAAGTTGACAAGATGTAACGTAAAAAACTGAAGCTTGGTATATTATTACTGAATTTCTTTAAACTGCAGAGCGTAGCTCATCTTATGTTATTTCTGCACGCCAAAAAGCAATTGAAGATCTTTTATGCGAAAAAAGTTATAAAGGTTATTGCAAACCGTTACACCTGTCAATTTTTTTTATAACATGTCAAATATCTCTGAAATGACTAGGTTTACGGATAGAGTATGTAAGTTTTCGATTCAGGGTTTTTCGCTCTATTCGAGAAATTCGAAATATATAGGCTGTTCCATTTAAAATAAGCAAGTTGCTATCGACTTCCGGTATAAGTGGAAGTGCCAAATGGTTGTAATTATTATATTCTTCGCAAAAACGAAGAGTATATTGAATTTGATCGGCACATTTCTAAAACGTAAATATCTCTCGTAGAGAAAACATTTTCATATCATTGTGTTAGTGAACGAATTCTGAACAACTTTCAAAGTGTCCGTCAGTTACGTTTCTTGTAAGAACGATAACTTAAGAAAGAAAAGTCCTATACAATGTGTAACAATTATATAAAAAGCTCAGTAAATCGGTGAAGAGTATAATGCTTCCACTAGTTTTCATTGGATTGGTCATACTGACATTAGCAGTTCTCTAAATTTTCAAAATTTTCTGGTACGTACTTTTCCCTAAATCGATCGATGCAGTTTCCAGTAGGACACCCTGTATGCTTTATATTCTAATGCCTGCCATACACTTGACAGTTATTAATGTTCCACGTATATGTTTGGATGACAAATATGTCTATAAAGTAACGCGTTTTCCATAATAAAAAATGCGTTATTCATTCGAGCATAATATATAACTATTAACAAAAGCGACTGTCGCCTCAATGCGTGAATTCCATCACAACAAGAAGCAGTACATCAGTCTCTATACGTAATCAATAACGACATTAAAACACTGCATATTTTATCAAACAAGGGTGTCGAGGTGATATGTCCTTCTGACGTTAGTATATCTATTAAGGGAATAAAATCCATTAGTTATCATCCCTTATACTCCATTTATTCAGCGAAACAAAAATCTCCAAGGAATCGACGTGTAACAGCTTCTATCTTCTAAAAAAATGCTAAGCCCTGGCAACTAATTTTTACGCATCCGAGACAGACGATGTTTTTTAATTAATTTCAAAGATGCCAATGGATCGATCCTACAATTTTAACAGATTGTTTTAAGGCTTTGCTAGAATGTGAGCTGATTGATGCATGTCTCAATTGACATGGTTGCTTTCTTGATTACTGCTATCAAAGAACTATTGACCAGCTCTCCATATCATTGAATTTTTCTATTTATGTCATAGATAAATATAACATTTACTATTTCCAATCTATGGTGATAATACCCAAATATAATGATAAACTGGAAATAACTTAATTTTGCAGGAAATTATATCTGGATTCCATAACTCTTGTTAAATTTTCACTGACGATTCCAAATACTCTAGTGGTCCTGGTTGTGCTGTGTACATTCACAACACCCAAGACTCGTTTAAGTATACATTGGATAATATGTGCTCCATATATACTGCTGAATCTATTGGAATAAGCAGAGCCTTAGATTGGGCTATGTGTAACTACAATAATTTCGTAAACTTTTTAATTATGACAGACTCGATCTCAGTTTTGACCGCTATTTCTAATCCACCAAATCACATATATTCAAATTCAATTATTGTAGAAATTATGGAAAAGCAAGCCAGATTAAAGGATCTCAATAAAAATGTTATATTTATTTGAGCTAAAGGACACTCTGATATAAGAGGGAATATTATAGCAGACAAATTAGCCAAGTCTTCAAGTATTGACGGCGATCCTATCGATAATTTATCTCACTCTGACATAATACCAATCTTGAAAGCAAATATGAAACAACTATGGGAAGAGGAGTGGATTGAAGTTTGTAATAACAACAACTATATATATTGTCAAATTAACGATGAATTTCCTAGTTCCCCTTTGGCTAATAGAAGTAATCCAAATAGAAATATTAACATCGAGTATGTCAGATGTTTATTTGGGCATGGAGCTGTCAACTCTCAATTATTTAAAATGAAATTATCGGGAACACCCTCTTGTGATTGCAATGGATGACATCAATCACTGGATGTTTCAGTGCCTTCATAGTTCACGTGCAACCATCTTATTAATGCAAGAACTAATCAAAAACAATATTCCGTTGCCACAATGTAGTACATTACTGTGCTTCCTTATAGTCAGGAATGATCATTTGAGAATAATGTTTTATAATTTTCTAAAACATACTGAACGTAAAGTTTGATCAGGTACTTTAGTTTAGCTGTTGTGTTGTCTCCTTATGTGGACATCCTTTATGGGTTAACCCATATACCGTTGCCTACCTTGTTTTGTTTAAAAAAAAAGAGTCGCGTGAAGTGTGTGTCCCTGTCTATTATCCTTTGTTATTGTTTTTTTTTGGGTCTTGTGTTAGATAGGATACAATAATAAATTTTCGTGGTTGGATGGGCGCAGCTCAAAGCCAACTAATTGGAAATTTAAAAAAAAATGCCATAGATCATAGTTTGTCTCATTTAAAAATTCAGTTCTTTCCGTCTTTGCTTTTTAATTGATAATTTTGATGATTTGCTGTCTCTTCATCAACGATAAAAGCTGCAGGATTGTTATCAATTCCTCTTCTGATTTGTTTCTGCACAATTGGAAAATATTGAGAACATGGATGATGTCTGTTCGGATACTTTTGGGCATACAAATCTGCAGCTTTTCTGAAATTTTTGTGGCATTCTCCAAAATAATAACATGTCTACCTTTTCATCCATTGTATACATGTTAAACAATAATAACAATAATTAACAAACAACAACAAATTTAAAGATAAGGGGCAAACTTATTAAGTTAAAAATACACACGCATTATTATCTGTCAAACTTCATTATGTTTCCACAGCACACTTCTTTTATTTGCAGCGTTAGTTCTTTTCAAGACTAGAGGTCTGAATTCATATATGTGGATAACAGCCCAAGGAACAATTTAAAAGTCATTTGGACTTGAGGAGGTTTTAAGACAGGTTTAGAAATAGTCTTGTGCATGGGCGCAGCCAGGGGGGGAGCCATGGGGCCCGCCCCCCCCCAAGCCGTCTTCCATGAGCCAAAAAATAAAGAAGCAGTATCTATGAAATAAATATTTTGTAATTAATACTAATATTATCTAATAAAGGAATCTACATACACATCCGTTTTCAACCATTTTCTGAAAAATTTTCCTCATCCTCTGGGGAGGCCGGTTCTATTGGCCCCCCCAGATGAATTTTCTGGCTGCGCCACTGGTCTTGTGCTTTATTAATGTTGTAGTTAAGATCTTTTAGGCTTCAAGTATACTTGCTCTTATATGGTAAGTTTTAAAGCATTCTGTAAGACCTAATTATAAAGCTAATTACCTACATAAAACTCTCCATGAAGCTAATTAGTTTTATTAACGTCTTAAATTCCATTTAGATTTGAAGAGCCTTTAAATTATTCTTTATGATTTTAACATATTTGCAATAAATGCATTTTAAATCTTTTTTAAAACTAGACATGTTCAATGCCTATTAGTACTTATTAAAGGCCATTACGAAACTAGACTCTTAAAACATCCTTGACAAATGTTGTGATGAAACCATTATAAAGAAAAAGGCAAATTTTAATTCCATAAAACACTTTCTAAAACCTCAATAAAACATTTATTATAAAAATAATAAACAATATATATCTGCCTGAAGTGTCAAATTATTTTGAGGTTAAATTTTAAGTTTCTTGTATCAAATGTCAACGCGGTTCGTCTTGGAAGCGGTTCTTTTAAATCCCAAATAGCTTTTTATCAAGTCCATGTGATCTTTGCCAAGTACATTTGCATTTATGTAAGGAAGGGATTATTTGTGATAGTACACAAAAAGACTAAAACGACTTCATTTAGAGTAAATGTTTTAGGTCATTACCATTATTAGAATATATAGTTTAATGAGAAGACTGTAAAATGACAATTAGGTTTTTAGTTGGCCGGCCATGTTTTTCTTGTTATATAAAAATATTCAAGGTCAATCTCACAATTATAATTATTAATAATTATTACTTTTTCTTTAGCAAATTAAGGTAGAATTACAAGAAACGACTGAAAATTGCCGTGGGAACCGAGAAGCAGCCTACTTTTTTAAATTTGCTGATTACGCGTCTATGCACATTTTGTATGGATATTAAAATCATTATTATTTCTGCGCTCTTGTTTTCTGGGCCTTTATTTTGTAGTTTTAACGATAAACTGCCGTTGATTTTAATTTTTTTGTCATACCTGCTGTCTTTTTATTACCTTTTAAATCGGCCTTACAGAGGTTATAGTTCCACTCTACGCTTTATAAATTTCAAATTCCATTTTATCTTCAATAAGTCGATGGTGTGTTTGCTTAAATCAGTTTAGAAAAAATAAATGCAATAATAAAATTATTTGGATTCCCTCGTGGACATTCTTATAGCTTCTCAGTTCTAATATGGACTTATAAGAGCTTTAAAAACCAGTTTTAAGGTAGCCTTCTAGGTGTTTTCTAGAAATGCAGGAAGCTAATAAACAAGCTTCCGACAGCTTTAAAATAGGTTTTAAGAAAGGTTTTAAAACGGCCCAAACAAGGTTTTCAAGAGCAGCACTATGCCTCACTAAGGAGTTTATTTGGATTCCTTCGTGGACATTCTTATAGCTTCTCAGTTCTAATATGGACTTATAAGAGTTTTAAAAACCAGTTTTAAAGTAGCCTTCTAGGTGTTTTCTAGAAATGCAGGAAGCTGATAAACAAGCTTCTGACAGCTTTAAAGTAGGTTTTAAGAAAGGTTTTAAAACGGCCCGTACAAGGTTTTCAAGAGCAGCACTACGCCTCACTAAGAAGTTTATAATGGAATTTAAAAAGGCCTTAACAACCTTCATAAGGGTGGGCCCTTTTAGTCTACAAGTCGCTTTATGATGGTGTTAAGGATATTGTTACAGCAACTAGATTTTTCAAGGCATTTTATAAATAGTTTTATAGCACCCTTGTATATATTTAAGAAACCAAAATTGTTCCTTGGGAGTACTCGTCCACATTGAGCAACGACAATATCGAGAAATTGTGATAACCACCAATTTCTCCCGATTTCATCCCTATTGAGCATATCTGGAGCAACACTGAAAATCCCTTCCCCTTTATAGAGATAAACTTATTGATGCATACCTCTCAAAGTTATAACCACAAATTTTAGATCATCCTATAGATATCTGACACCATAAAGAAATCTTTTTATGTTGCGCACATTTTTTATTAACCCTTTTACTTTTTATTTGTTTTCGTCACATGATTTTTGGTTATTTCAGAAGTGTCAACGAAGGTAAAAATCTAGCATCATGAAATGGACAATTATAAACCATGGCACTCTTATTACTGTATATTTGGAGATCAGAGCTGGGCAAATATGTACTTACAAATACCTCATAAGTATTTAAATACTAGAAAGTATTTAAATACCAAGTATTTAAATACTTCTTGCAACAAGTATTTGTATTTATACTTGCAAATACTTTATCTGAAATATTTACTACTTAGTATTTGTGAAAATGATCCTAAAGTATTTATAAATACTTAAACTATTTAAATATCTGAGAAGTATTTAAATATTTTAAAAAAGTATTTAAATCCTTTTCTGACAGTATTTAAATACTTTCAGAAGTATTTGAATCTCAAAAGTATTTAAATAAATACAACAAATATAATCAAATACACACATTGCACCATTCAGTCTTCAGTCATTCACGTCTTAATTCCCAGAAAGTTGGTTGAGAGCAGACATAGACAGTAAGTGTTAACTATTAAGGTTAGGCTTTTGCAGAGTGAGAGGGAAATATGCGTTTATTTTCGGTTTATTATAAATAATTAAATAACCAAATATACTATAATCTTTAAAACTGTTTTAAATAATTGCTATTGTTCTAACGAAATCAACTATATATATTTTTTTATTGTAAATTTCTGTTGTACTTGAATATCATAGTTTGTCAATGAAAATAGTTCCTAATTTCATTATTAAAGTATGGCATTTAACTATATACAAAGTTTATGATAAAAACTGTATATGGTTGTATTCCTTAGGGCAATGGGGAGTATTTGAAACTTTTATGATCTTTTAAATATTTATAATAAACCGAAAATAAACGCATGTTTCCCTCTCACTCTGCATGTATATGTATATGTTTTGTGATTGTGACAGAGAACAGATGAACTAGTGCCATAGTCCCTGTGCTTTATTTGGGTATTTGCAGAAGGTCTAGCTCTACGGATAAGTAGAAGTCCAATACCCAATTAGAACTGATTAAAATAGTGTTGTAGAAGTTAATGAAAGTCATGAAACCTAAAATTTTGACACCTCAAATAGTGAAATAGTATTTAATATAATAATAATATTGATAATGATAATATTAAGTCTTTATTGATTTCTACAAAAATAGAAAATACAATTTGGTGAAGTTTAGCCTTTAAAGGCTATTTTTATTACACTTAACTATGCTTCAAAATATTTCAGTGTTATCAAAGTATTTAAATATTCAGAAAGTATTTAAATACTAAGTTTAAACTATTTAATTACTTTTGTTATTTATTATTTAAATACTTTTATCTTTTGAAAATACTTAATATTTAAATACTTTCAATTTTCTGAAAGTATTTAGTATTTAATATTTAAATACTTTTTCAAAGTATTTGCCCAGCTCTGTTGGAGATCGGCTCTTACTGTCCCCGTTTTATTGCTTCTCTACACCAACGAACTTACTAATTATATTACCATAGAAATCTAATTTAAAGAACCTCACTTTAACTTTATTAGAATCCGAGAAGAGCAATAATACTTCCTTCTTAATATAAATTCTTCGTTTGTGTAATACTAGTTCAGTAATTAACTTCAAAAATTTTTCAAGCGAAAAGACTTTGTAAAACGAAATTACATTTAAAGTCTAGTGGTTAGTACTTCGTTACTATTTGACGCTTAGAAATATTAAACAAGCTAAAAACGTACTCTTCGCCAATTTACTGAGCTTTTTATATAATTGTTACACATTCTATAGGATACCCTTCGCAGTTCTCTTGTAAATAATGTTAATTTTTGGACATTCTAAATTTTGTGATACCAACTTGGTTGTGAAAAAAATATATGAAAAAAAAATTGAAAAAAAAAACATCACCTCTCTGGGATTCGAACACACAATCTTTGGATTGCAAGGCAAAACTTTAGCCACTATTATTATAAAATATATATTAGTAAAATGTATAAACAAAAAAAATATATTATAAAAATATTATTTCTTAAGATTTCTACTTAAGTACAAGCGACAAAAATTAAAAATATATATTTTTTTAAATTAAATGATTAATAACTTTCTTTTTACTGATTGATTTTCTTCAAAAACAAGACTAACTTACTTTCCAAATTTCAATACAGTCGGACTTTTCTTTCTTAAGTTATCGTGCCTACAAGAAACGTGACGGACGAACGGACAGACGGACATTTTGAAAGTTGTTCAGAATTCGTTCACCAATTATACGAAAATTTTTTCTCTACGAGCGATATTTACGGTTTTAGAAATGCAATATACTCTTCGTTTTTGCGAAGAATATAATAATAATCACCACCACTTTATTACTTTAAAAAGCAATTGAAGCTCTCATTTTTTTATCTAATATATAAAAATCTCGTGTCATAGTGTTTGTTATCGAACTCCTCCGAAACGGCTTGACCGATTTTTATGAAATCTTTGGTGTATATTTGGTAGGTCTGAGAATAGGTCGTAGGCTATTTATACCCCTAGGTGATAAGGGTGGCCCTATCCAGAAATTTTATTTTTATTTTTTGGACAAAAATTTATAATTTATATGGCAAAACAACGTTTGCTGGGTCAGCTAGTTTACTAATAATTTTTTACAAAGAAATTAATCGGCATTTTTATATGAAAGAATCCAAAAAAAATTAAATATCTGCCTGAAAGTAATACCCAACTGACACGAGGCATAGAGAATTTTTAATAGTTAGATTCAACGGCAACAATTTATGTTGGTGGAGCAGGGGCATGAAGAAAACATGCAATTTTTGTGGTAATGAAAAACGTAGAGACCCTCGTTTAAAATTAACAAGTTTTCGTCATTTAAATGCAATTGGGAGATTAAATGACGTGACAGCAGCAGAAGGGTTAATACTGTCACAATATTTACGGATTTTAATAATAAAAAATAATTAAAACAATTCCAAAATAAAATGGGCCATATATGGTGTAGTTAGTTACTTGGCATTAATTTAAATAAAGTAAATAATACAGGGTGGTTTACTACGATATGCGGAAAATAAAATGGTGTTCTTAGTCTTATAAAGTCCATGCAAAAGAGTGACCGCAAAAAAGGCCTAGAATTCGTCTGTTTTTGCATAGTAGATAGCGGGCCAAGGGAAAGAGCAAAATAAATTCTATAGGGCTCAAATTAAACTTTGAGAAATATTAAGGTGAGCATATTTTTTACTTTTTTGAAAAAATGCAGTCTATAATGAATATTTAAAAAAAGAAAACAACTGTTATTACTCAGATTTTATATTGTATGAATTATTTACGGATTATATATAATTCTGTAGCTTATTTCTTTATTTTTTCTTTCTCGGAGTGCTTTTCTTATTATTTTAAGGGGGAAGGGGTAGGAGGGTGGTGGCACAATTTCTTAGTACATGTGAGTTCGATCAGTCATAACAATAATTCTAGCGAAAATCTCATATCGATTTTTGGGGGGTAGTTTTCTTATTATTACAAGGGGTTGGAGGGTTGTAGGACAATTGCCTAAACTCTTCCAAATACGCTACAGAATTGTATACAGTGTGTCCCAGGATAGATGTAACGAGAGGTGTAATGGACCAAAAATTTTGGAATTTTGGAATGGTATTTGGGGATTGAGTCCTGCTTGTTGTAAAACTAAAGTATACCAAAAATGACTTGATTTGGTGTTCTACAGAGTGTTTTATAAGCAAAGTTGTAAAAATCGCCACTAATAATAAGGTACCTTTATTTTTCAAAATATGAAAAAATTCCACTAAGAAAAGTTATTTAGAATGCAATTTTATACCTCTATACCAAAGTTCAGAATAGTATATTAAAGTATAAGTGGATATTAAGGTCTTTAAAACACGCGCGATTTTTCGAGCACGACGGCGCAGCCGGAGTGCTCGAAATAGAGCAAGTGTTTTAAAGACCAGTTATCCACGAATACTTTACGCTATTTTTTTTTATTGGTACACTTTGAAATCATAAATACTGGTATTATTACTACAAAAAATGGAAATAAGAATTAAGAATGTAAAATGGTTCAATTCGTGATTGACATCAGGATACCTGTCAGTGTCATGAAAATGAGAAAACAAAAATTAATTTGCAATCTGTCACATAGGATTGATTATTGTCACTACAGTTGTCACTGATTGTATATTGCTTTAAAATGAGTTCTAACATTGATTACTTAAATAGAAAAGCAGAATCGCGGTTAATACCGCAAAAATCGGAAGACGCTTATAAAAAAGAATACAAGTTCATCAAATGGATGGAAGAGCAAAAGGTAACAGATACAGATGAACGAGTTGCACTTGCTTACCTTTGATGTTGTCATAGTAACTTTAAAACACGCGCGTTTTTAAAACTTGGATTTAAACACTCTGAGGCGTACTTTAAATAAGCAAAATGGGGTACCAATAAAAAAAAATAATTTTTTTGAAACTTCCCATTTTTTGCGAATTAAGAGTTGAATTCATATTTAAAGTTGTGTAGGAGCAAATGTTAATCATCTCAAAAAGTAGGCTATTGGTAAATAAAAAATTGAATATACGAGATGTAAGAAGGTATAATGTTATTCGAACTAATTGTAAGACAAGAAACAATTACTAACAGAAGATTAGTGAGGTTTAAAAATTATAACAATTAATAAATATCAAAAACATGCAGATTCACAAACAAATTAATTATTGACCAAGACAAAGCAGTGTTTACAATTTTTTTTATTATTCCACGTAGCTACCACCCACATCCACACACATTTCGATCCTTCGCCTGAAGTCCTTAAAACTGTTTCGAATATGATCTAACGGTATGGAGTTTACGGCATTTGTAATTCTCTGCTTCAATACTGCTACATCGTTAGGAAGTGGTCCAGCGTAAACCAACTGCTTGAGGCGACCCCATAAAAGAAATCCAATATTGATAGGTCTGGGGATCTCGCCAGCCACTTGATCGGTCCATTCCTGGCAATCCAATTTTCTCCAAAATTTAAATTCAACCACCGATTAACCATTTCTGTGGAGTGGCCAGGGCAACCATCATGTTGGACATGAACTAAAGTCATATCTCTTAAAATATTTAAATGTTCTTCAGAAAATCTTTCAAGAAGCTGTAAATAAGTGTGCTGGTTTAACATTCCCTCAATGAAATAAGGTCCAATAACTCCAACGTGATAAGAAACGGCACATCACACTTTCACTTTTTTATAATATTGTCTTCTACAATGAATTCTAAAATTTGGATTTTCAGAAGTCCAAAACCGACAATTCTGAGATGAAACAACACCACTGGTTGTGAATGTGGGTGGATTCATCTGAGAAAATTATGAAATGATGAAAAAATCTCTCTTCCATGATTTTTTCTCCAATGGTCAAACAAAAATCCGACCTACGGCCGCCATCTCCCTCTTCAAGCGTATGTTTATAATTTGCTTTATATGCCCTAATTTTCTCTGCCTTATAAATTCTTTGGAGTTCAGACTTGCTAATATTAATAAGAGCTGATCTCTCTCTTAGTGGCATCCTAGGATTTTCTATAACAGAGGCATGAGCTATAATAGCCCCAACATTGTCTTCATCATATGCTTTCATTTTTCTTTTCATGTTAAGAACACTACCAGTAGCCAGAAACTTTTTAATTATTCTCATAGCCTGAGTACGTGACAAAGCAGTGTTTGGAAATTTCAAATTAAATTGGTTTACCACTTCTCTTAGCGAGTTTTCACCGCCAATTCCGTAGCATTGCACAATATAAATTTTTTCACGCACTGTGAGTATCATTTTCACTTAATTTTTTATGCTTGGTTCGTTAATTTGAAACAGAAATTAAGGATAATATTGACTACGTTTGACAGATATGTCAATAATAAATGATAAATGTGTATCCACTGCTTTTCTCATAGCCTACTTTTAGCTTCTACATAACTTTAAATATTAATTCACAAAAAATAATTTCTATGTAGTTTTAATTGAATGGTTCAAAATAAAATACTAATTTATTGAAAAAATGGGAAGATTCAAAAAAATAATTTTATATTCCTGAACTTTGGTATAGAGGTATAAAATTGCATTCTAAATAAATAACTTTTCTTAGTGGAATTTTTTACTTTTAAATTTTTCGTTGTGCTATTTTTGCAGTGTGATTAAAACCAAAAAGTCACTTCTACCCTCTCCAGCTTTGCTGTCAGTCCCAAGTTTGATAAAGAGGGAGGGGAAGTGATATGGTTGGACCGCGTTACGTCATAGGCGGCGGCGCGTTGCTACAAAGAAATAGGTAATTTTAGTTACATTTTTCAATTTTTCATTTTTTTTAACTCCTTTCGGTAGGGACAACCTTCTGATAAATTTTCCGCATGTAAGTCACCCTCTATATATCGGTATTAAACATATACAAATGTCTTCCTGAATCAATTTGTAGAGTCTTGTTAAAAATGTTCTCTGTATTTTTTTAATTCTGAGAAAGTATGTATTTAATAATTACTTCATCAACGGATACGGAAAATGTCATAAAACTTTGATAGATATTCAAGGTTTCTTGGTGATGTGATCGCAAGGGACATTTTTAGTTCTACAAGATATTTTAAAAGGCAGATGAGACAATGAGAAAATTTAATTATGACTTTGCACTTCTTTTTCTACTTAGTTATTGAAACTTAGTATTTAGACTAATATCAATTCCAATGTCACCCCCAAATAAGAGTTGTTTTTTAATGTGTTCTCGAGATTTTTCACCAAAACGGATGACGGATTCGTGTTCAGCACCCCAAAATTAGTAAAAAAAGATGGCTTCCACACTTTACCACGGATGGGTAAAAAAACCCTTTTTTAACATTGTTCTTTCAAGTGAATAACATACACCGTTCCAGAGTAATAGTGCGCGTAAAAAAAAACAAATATACCGACAGACAGACTGGAAAACCTACTAGTGGAAGACCAGACCCTCTGAATTCGACACCCTCTATACAACTCGCGAACTCCCACCTAAAAAATAGGTAATCTGATATAAAATAACCTGCTAAACTTGATTTTTGAATTCGCCCATTGATTTGAGATTGCCAAAATGACCAAATTGTCAATTTTCTAAAAAAAATAAAAATTATGTGTTAGTTTTTGTTTTTCATATAACACGTCATATATTTTTTATTTTACTTCAAAATGATTTAATTTTTTTACATAATATTCTCTAACTATTCCTTGATATGTTGAAAGTAAAAAACTTTACCTAAAAAATAATTAGTTGGCAAAAAAAAAAAATAACAACTTTTCTTTGACGCAAAATCTTTAAAATTTGCAGAGTAAAATGTCCGATCGAGGTATCTTTTTTAGTTTTAAAGTTAGGTGTCTACTATAACCGAAGAAAATGTTCCGAATGAACTAAATAAAATCTTTTATAAGAAGTTTTTTTTGAAATTTTGCTCCCTTATCGAAATATTCATTGATTGTTTCAGCGTCCGAACGAATGTGCGCTACTATGAATCGGCCTCAATCTCATCTAGAGCTAAACGCAGGCACGTGCCGGGGGTGATTATTATTGAAAGTGCTTTTTGTCTCAGTCCTTATATCTAGTGCGTTATAAACACATAGTTTGGTATAATAAATTATAATTACTCGGATAGGAAATCAAAGGAAACAAGCTAAAACGTACTCTTCGTCTGTTCACTGGATTTTTATATAATTGTTATACATTGAATAGGATACTTTTCGCAGTTTTTTGTAAATAATATAACTTTTAGACATTTTTAATTTTATAGTACGAACTTAGTTGGTAAAAGACTCAGTGTGAAATTAAGTAAAAATAAAAAAAAAACTATACCAAACCCCATTTGGATTCCGCAGGGTTGGAAAGAAAACAGTTTTTTTTCATTTTAAACAAAAAAACAGTTTTTTTTGTTTTGAACAGTTTTTTTTTGTTTAAAACAGGTTTAAAACGTTTAAAATTGTATTCAACTAAAATTAAATGGTGTCAGGGACACTATGTCTACTACTACTAGTTGATGTTACATGGCGCTCTTAAACGGATTTTACAGCACTCTGCAAATAAAATGCTCAGTTTAGCGCATGTGACCACTATATCGGAATTATTTATCGGAATGGACCATCATCAGCACTTTTCTTGCTTTTCCACAAACTCCGAAAAATAATACATTTATTTAAAACATCGCACTGTGTTTTAAACTATGTTTTAAACAGTTATTTAAAACATAGTATTTTGTATTAAATATGTTTTAAACGTTTGTTTGAAACACAGTGCGATGTTTTAAACATGTTTTAAACGCGTTGTTTAAAACATTTTGTTTTAAACATGTCAACCCTGGGATTCCGAGTCAAAAGAACTACACCACCACCTTACACGTAAAAGAATGTAAATTTTTACATTATAAGACACGAGCTAAAATCATATTTTCACGGTTGTATATTACATTATGAAATGTATATTTGTAAAATATATAAATATTTAGATATCAAAATGAAATATCATTTCCCCAGATTTCTATTCAATTACAAAAACATAAAAATTAATTTTTTTTTTTTCAAATTTAAATCATTAATAACATTTTTATTTACCGATCGATTTTGTTCAAATAAGGTTCTTCCTCTAGCTAACACTAATTTACTGTCCAAATTTCAATACAATCGGAATTTTCTTTCTTGAGTTATCGTGCTTACAAGAAACGTGACGGACGGACAGACGGACATTTTGAAAGTTGTTCAAAATTCGTTCACTAACACAATGGTATGAAAATTTTTTGTCTGCGAGCGATATTTACGGTTTTAGAAGTGTACCGATCAAATGCAAAATCCGATGACATTTCTATGGCTCTAAAACAATATTTACAGAACAGAAAAATTTATTTTTATCACTAAATCCAGTTTACCATGCACAATGTAGAAGATCGTATACCCGAACTGCTTATAAAAGAAAATCAGAAATTGTAAATCCTAGTACAGAGAATACAAGTAAAAAGGGCATTTCTGCAATGTGCTATTTACAAGACAGCCTACCAAATTAAGCCCAGAATTCCAAATGTTTTAGATTTTGGATGGTACCTAAAGGAGGAAATCTTATTTCCAAAGATGATTTCAAAAAGCCCAAAATCCAATTTTATTGAGTTAACTTCATTTTGTAAATGTAAATTATATAACTGTACTACAAGCTGCAAGTGTAGCAAAGCAAACGTGCAATGTAACATAAGTTGTTTATGCGAAGGAAAATGTAATCTTTAGTACCCCCAATGTGTATGTTTCGAGATTATCTACATAATTTTATAACATTTAACTGCAAATAGAAACTAAATAATCCGTAGACTCACTTGATCGCTTAAACGACACCACAGATGGGCGACGTTAACAGAAGTTATGCCTTAAATTAATGCGGACGAGTTGCGCGGCCACATTCAACAGCGTCATCTCGTTACATGAGCCGAATTTCAAAAAAATCTCTTTATAAAAAAGTTTGTTTAAAGTATATGGAATATTTTTCTCGTTTATACTATAACTCTCTCTTTAAAAATAAAAAAGTTACCTCGATCGGGTATTTTTCAATGCAAATTTTAAAAAACCGCGACAATAGAGGGTAATTATATATTTTTTAGGCACTATATTATTAGTTACACTATATTCTTTGCCGTCAGCCTGCCCAAGAATATTGGAGGGATAATGTGTAAAATATTGGTCTAAATCCGAATTAAAATAAAAAAGATATGATGTGTTATGTGCAAAACAAAAATTAACACATAATTTTAAAATTTTTCAAAAAATTTGCGAATTGACCGATTTGGCAATCTCAAATTAATGGGCGAACTCAAAAATCAAATCTAGAAGGTCATTTTACATAATATCATCTGTTTTTTAGGTGGGTGTTCACGAGTTGTTTAGACTGCTTTTAAAATGCTTCCTACAGATTGGCTGCTCTCCGACTATACAGAGACACCGACAGACAAATTTTTTTTTCATTTCATTTCTTAAGCCTATGTGAACAAATCATTTTTTTACTGTTACTATACTTTCAATTCACTTACGTGGATGCGGAAGTAATTAACGAATTTTCGCAAATATGTGATAGGAAAGTTCCAGCTGCCTCCAGTAGCTGTCTATTTAAAAAAAAAGTGTTCATGAGAACTCTGCTATTGTGCTTACAATAGCCCTTCAAGTGCTTAGATAAGCACAAAGCACAGTACTTCGGAAAAGTTTGAATTTTAAGCATATATTAATAAAAATATTCATAAAGAAATGAGAGGAAAAGAAATTTGACTGCTATGTTCATACATCACATCAAAATTATTAATTGAAAATTAATGTAGAAAAAATAAGCACCCGAGAATAGATTTCCAATTAACAATCTAAATGCTTTAGCATTTTTCTGCGTAGGTACAAAAAGGCAGTGTGTCATTTTCTGTTCTGTACAGATTATATCGACAGGTGTCATATAATATAGACACCGGTCGATTTCTTTCACACAACAAATACCTACGCACGTAGGATAGTTATTAAAAGCTCATTTATTGGTAGAAAGAGATTAAATAACACGTCATATCAGCTTTAATTTACTGTAAGTCCTTAATAAAATGGTAAACGATATATTTTCATACATAATGAATGACAAAGATGATGAATATACATTTGGAAACTCCGCATATGATTTTAGTTCCCTAATGTGCGGTGGAATAATTAGGAATGCCACCTTAAGGAGTAGTTATTCAGGTGTGGGAGGTTAATCAACCCATGTTTATTCGAATTTCACTTATTCTGATATATAATTATACAGACCTTATCTGAACATCTTTAAGAGGAGATATCCGAACTTTAATAATGCATTTGACACTAGGGATTGCATTACCGGTTAACCGGTTAACCGGTTAACCGGTAAATAGGACAAAAAACACATGACGATAATTACCGGTTATTTTAATTTTTTACCGGTTATTTCGGTAAATTCTGAACTTACGATATGTCACGTATTCAACGTTTCTATTTATGTCAGTGACTAGTATTCACTAAATATAGACTGACTGTCCCATCACTGAGCACTTTTAACAATAAATAAATAATATAGAAAGTAAAACCCCAACACCAAGCTCTAAGAAATACAAGTAAGACAGACATTGACAATATCTTGCGACAGGAAATTGAATATTTCACTGCCTCAAATATCCGTGGAAAACATTTAGAAGAATGTTATTACCAATTCTTATTAACATATCGACCTACCAATATCGATAGAGGAAGGGCATTTTCAGTTGGTGGTATTCTATGTACAAATATCAGACGACTAAAAGATACAGCTTTGAAAAACTAGCCCTTTTAACTTGCTATTTTTAAAAAAATATTGTATTTTTAGATTAGGTATTCAGTAAATGCCCTATTTGAGTTTTTGTTTGTAATTTTTGTTATTTTCAGAATAATTGTATATTTAATTTCATTTATATTTTTTCCTTTTGATAAAAAAACCTTTTGTTTGTTCATTATAATAATAATAATACATTTATTTTACTCAAAGTAAATGGTACAAATTGAACTGTAGAGCTCTTCTTCCATTTGCCCAAATACAAATAAACTAAATCTAAGATTATAAAGAGATTATAAAAAAATATTAATACATATAAATCTAAAATTTCAAGAAAAAAATAATTATTATTTTATTTGTTAATATTCAGTAATGAATTGTAATAATCTAACAAATGTTATATTTTATAATAATAATAATAACAATAATAACAACAGCAGCACTCAGACATGCGAGCAGACAAGGGGAACGGGCAGACCCCCCGAAGCGAAGCAAAAAGGTTAAAAGTAAATAACATTATATCGGAAAATGAAAAAGAAACATACGCTCATCCATAACGCAGCAAAGTCTCCTGCTTCTGATCATCCAAAATGTAATTTTTGACAACTTTAATAAAAAAAAATTTTGATTTATATTTTTGATATTCATTTGGAAATTCATTCCAAAGATGAGATGCAAAATACTTAAATGGTCTTTGAGAAATCGCAGTTTCATGCTGAGGCACTAAAAAATTTTGTTTGTATCTTGTATTATGCAAGTGATCTCGTGAAATTAACTTATTTCTTAAGTACTGAGGTTCGTCATTATGAATTATTCGCCAAATAAGTGTGAGCATGTGTAAATGTCTGCGGTTTTCCATGTTTAATATGCTATGTTTATTTAGATGTGGTGATATATGTTGTCTATATGGGATACTGTAAATATAACGCATACATGAATTTTGAAATTTTTGAATTTTCTTTTTTGCTGTCGCCGATAATGACTTTCCATATACAACATCACCATAATCAACTAAAGAATATGAGTGGATCACAAAATTTTGATTTACACTCTCTAGATATGTCTCTCGCAAAACTGTAGAATTTTTTCAATCGACTGTAAGCGAATTTCAATTTGGAAAAAATATGCTTCTCAAAGCCTAATTATATTAATTATACGTATATAAAAATGTTTTTTGTTAAATTTAGATAATTTTGTACATGGAAAAAGACAATTGCCATTTTCGCCACCCTAATCATTCATTCTAAAAATTACCGGTAAATACCGGTTAACCGGTTACTTACATTTTTATTTACCGATTTACCGGTTATTAAAACTTCCGGTAAATTGCAATCCCTATTTGACACCAATGAAAGTATTATATTGAAGCTCTTATAGTATTATTGAACATTATTTAGTTGGACGACTGTAGTGTAACCCGAATCCCAATAGTATTTCCCGCCACACTTTAAGTCTTGGCATTCTTTAGTCATCATCAGTTGGATTCCTGCTGTTATTTTAGTTAACCTCAAACTTTCAGACAGTTTTCTAAATGATACATGTCTACCGTGACGCAGAATTACAGTCAACCAGATACCAGTGGTGTGCAAATAAATATCTTTAAATGGCCTTGATATTTTTCATTTTACTAAGAATCCGAATAGCAGCTGCAATAGAGCATACTCAGGGAAAACATGTATGTTTTAAATCCGAAAAGATGTAACGTCTTTTAGTAACATAGATTTGTAATTTTCGCGAGCGATCAAAACATGCTTCTCGTGATAAGGTTAAAACCAAATAGAGAATATCCTTTTAAGTATTTTGTGTAGAATATTCCACTAATTACCAAGGTAGCCAATGAAAGGCAATTTTTTCAAACCATTGACGAATAAAATGTTATTATTATTAGTAAAACAACTAGATCGACATTTGACAGCATACCCATGGGGATTTATTGCCGTAAAGTGCATCGCAGTCATTAATATTTTTATATATAAATTGTATTTAGAGCTTGTTGCTGAAAATATTAATATAACTCATTTAAATTGCAGTGCAGTAATATAGTATGTATAGTAACATAGTATATATAGTAACATATAGAGTATATAGTAGTATAGGGTGTAATCAGTTTCATGTCATTAAAAAAAAACTGGTGGTGGGGAATGACTAAACGAACAAAAAACCTTATATAACATGGGGTCTAAAACCCATAGTTTTAGAAAAAAAAATAAACAAAAATTTCCAATAATATTGTTTGAGAACTGCTGGAATATTGGGATAGGTTTTTATCTTCGCGTATGTCGGCGCCTCTAACTATCAAATACGCTAATACGGCTCTTTCAAAATATCACACTCCTTTGTTAGAGACCGCGCGATGGCTTTTTAAAAGTAGGTAAGGTAAGGCCTTTAGCGGTGCGGTAAAGGTGAAAGACGTCGGCGTTTTCTGAGTGCTTAGTAGATCTGAAGAAAACTGTACTCTCCTTTGTGCAATATTTTAGTTTCTGTGGGCACTTCGTTAAGTACACACGTCGAATATTGCTTTTGTTCTTTTTGAATTTTGGGCCACGTATTTACAGTTAAGATTTATTTTATTGACTTACCGTTCAAGTCGTTAAGTTCTTGATTACGTACAGACACTACTTGTTCGTTCTTTTTGTGTTGCTTTTTGGATTTTGGACAAATTTTTATTTTTATTTTCTTTATTGACAACGTTAGTTGATAGTTTAGTGTGGTATTTTAATGTGCATAGAAACCATAAAAAATGATCCTAATTTACCAAATGTGTTGAACGGAGTGCGTATGTCCTTAGTTCGGCGTGCCGAAAAGTGTATTGATGCAGACGGAAGCCATTTCGAACAATTTATGTAAATCAACAATAATTTATTGGGTAAGTTCTAGATTTACCAAATATGTTAGTTTTCGTTACCTGATCGGCAATTCGTTAAATAAATCAGATTTTTTCCTAACTTAAAATACACATAATTGTTTTCCGTTATCGCATCTCAGACGTCTAACTCCTTATTTCCCAATGTCATGCAATAATTTCTCATTTTTTAAGCTTTTAACCCAGAACACTCATTTAGGTTACAAATGTTAATAAACCACATTTAAATCTGAAAAATTATAAACAACAATAAAAGCTCCAATATTTTGTTCTAAATTTAAAAAATACACATGTAAAGGAATGCTGTGTTTGACCCTCTACGCCCATCATTTGGTTGCAGTTCTGCAAAAAGAGATAACGAATTATTTACATTTTTATAATTGGTTCCGTTGAGGCGGTCATCAAAGGTGCCGCCCTTCTTTACTTTGAAACCGCGGGCCACCGCGTGCCGGCGAGAACGAGTCAGTCGGTAATTTTTGCACTTTTTTATGACAATTTAAAAGTTGAATAATTGGGAAGTACACGTCCATTGACCCAGAAAGGCAGTGATTCTCAAATTCTCCTAATATTGAAATTGTTGACCTAGGTCAGTTTTTTTTAAAGTGTCCCTAGAGGACAAAGTCGTAAAGGTTTTTTGTTCGTCTAGTCGTTCCCCATTACCATTTTTTTTAATGACATGAAACTAATTACACACTGCATGTAGGCTGACACTTGCCTAGCTGTAACTATGCCAATGCCCCTATTTTTACACTTCGAAATCATAAGCTAGACACTTACAATTTAATCTAACAGAAGATCCTTCGGCAGAACTACATATGTTATAATATAAACCATATAGTTAAACACAGCCATTAGTGCTTTAAAAACGTTGTTACAAAATAATGATCACTTCGGCAACTACAATTAAGTAGAAATGCCTACCAAGCAGGCAAATGTATTGTTACATGTGTAGGCACAAACGAAATAATGCTACATATAAAGACAAGTTAGAGGCACTGGCTCTAATAAAATATAAATAAAAAATATACTTGTAGTAGTAATTTATCACAAAATACTAACACGTTAATAATTCGGGAAGTCAAAAGTATGTACTGTATATTATAATTTGTAGAACTTATTCAACCTATTAAGGAGTACTTTCTGCCTAACTAAACAACCATAACTTGATTTTTAAACTTTTTGCCCAAAATACGGTTCTAGTAGCGCTATCAAATGATGCTATTGGAACCATATTTCACTTCTATTTCTGAAAGCGAAACCATGAATACATAATGTCTATGCTCGGGACATTATAGTCAATGTAGTAGTGCTCTCTTTGTCTTTATTCATCATATGATTAATCAAAGCATGCGGGAAAACTACTTGTAGCAAAGATTCCTTAGCAGCTTTGGGCCAGTCTATGCCCAGTCTATGGATTGCAGTGTCTATGGTTCCAATGCACTATCGTCTCTTGGTTCTTTTTGCATTTAAAATATAACGAATTCTTTGAACTTTAAATTTCTGCAGCTGCATTTGTTAAATATTTATACCTACATCGTTGTTTTACTAGACCAGGCGCTTTGGAGATGCATCTTATATAACATAAATGATGAAATTGAAAAAAGTTAGTAAACAGCAAAAAATGCCAAGAAATCATCTGGAGGAAATTATCTATTTTTTAGACGCTAGGCACTAAAGCGCACGGAATTTATTCAGCTTTAAACAGTCAATTTACACGAATTATATTACTTTTGGCAGCCACAATATCGAAAAAAAAAAAAATTACTGACAAAATTCTAAACATCAGTGATATGCATAATGTGCCCCTCCAATTAAATATTCAAGAGACTTAAGTAAAGGGACAAAAATCGGTAAGGGTTTTTATCCAAAACTTCCCCCTCTGTTTACCATATTCCATTCTTTCACTATTTTCTTTTTTTTTAGGGTGACCAATCTGTATTAATAATATCATCCTCCGTAACATATTTTAAATTTTTTCTTTGGGTGACCACCCTGTATATTTTGTTTTTTGATATTTTTTGTCTTTGACAGTTGAAATAACTAAGTACATGCCAAATATTATCTTTCTCTGTAACATTTTCTCATCATCTTTTTAAGGTGACTTCCTTGTATATTTTTTTCATATTTCTCATTTATGAAAGTAGTGGTAACTGCATGCAAAATATTATCATCCTTCTTTTCTTTAAAATTTTGTAAATATATATTTTTATGTATATATTTTTTTATATTTTTCTTCTTTGACAGTTGTATTAACTGCCTGCAAAATATTATCGTCCTCCGCAGCATTTTTTAAAATTATTTTTGGGGGCCACCCGGTATATTATTTTTTACATCGCATGCTAAATATTATCGTGTTCAGCCGTACTTTTTAATTTTTTCTTTGGGTGACAACCCCGTATAGTTTTTTTTCATATTTTTCTTCTTTGGCAGTTGTATTAACGCTATGCCAAATATTGTCGTCCTCCGGCACATTTTTAATGTTTTTTTGTGACCGCCCTGTATATTTTTTTATATTTTTCTTTGGCAGTTGTATTAACTGCATGAGAAATATTATCGTCCTCCGTTGCATTTTTAATTTTTTTTTTTTAAGTAACTACCCCGTATATTTTTTCTTTCATATTTTTCTTCTTCGACAGTTGTGTTAACTACATGCAAAATATTATCGTCCTCCGTCGCATTTAAAAAAAATTTCTTGGAGTGACCACCCTGTAAATTTTTTTTCATATGTTTCTTGACAGTTGTATTAACTTCATGTCAAATATTATCGTGTTCTGTCATTTTATCCCCTTAATTATAAGTTCTATGGGGTGCACCCTGTATATTTTTCAACGTAACTGTATTCAGTTCTTCGTTAGCAGTAACGTCAACTACCTATCAAATAGTATCGTTCTCCGTCAAGTGGTTCTGTAGATATAGCGCCAACAGACAGACAGACTGACAAACTCACAGTATTAAATGGCTTTAATTTTCGTTATCTTCATACCCTGAAACGTGAAAATCCGGAGAAATCTCGGTAAGCGAGGGAAGTAAAAAGTGAAAAATAATCCTAACCTTTAAAACTACCCCTTGTAATCGACATGTCATTGTCATATCTCTCTACCTAGTGAAATAAATTAATAAACATGTATCTTAGTAGCTTACAGTCATTATGATTTGACAACAATAATGCTGTTTTTCGCCATCACCCCACTTAAAATTAAGACCTTAAGAAGTAATTTTAGACAAAAACTGTATTAATGCATTCTCCTTCTTACAATCGTTCCCGAACTTTGGGACCCCAGCGTTTACAGCCAAACTGCTTACTGTGATTTTTGCGAAATAACCCTTCAACAGCAATAATCCTTTGGTCTTAAAATAATCGGGTTCATTTAAATAGGGCAAACTTACTTGGCACGTTCTTCAGCCGAGTTGAATAGATAGGCTGCGGGACTCCTATTAATGTTCGCATCAAGTACTTCTCCTACATTTAGGAATATTCTGGCCTCTACCATGTTTTCATGCGCTCTAATGATACTCTGTAAGGGACAAAATACAATATTTTATTTAATTGTGTAGTTTTAGTAGTATATAATATATTTAGGATAGGAGTGATTTAATTAGAAATATACAAACAAACCTAAAACAATATGAAAGGAAAGTTGACCTTTTCCGTCAATTTCTACAGAAAAATGCCATTTTAGCGACTTACAATTGCACCTACAGCGCAAATGAGTAGCACCGCTTTTTTCCATTTCATGTCATTGTAATACTTCAAATTTATTACAGCCATTAAGCCCCAAAAAATTATGTATTACATGGGAGTTTCCTGAATAGAATATGGAAACGAACAGGTTGTCGAAAAAAATTTTCATGTAACTTATGACGTAAATTTTGACCCTTTTTTAAAAATATCAAACTTGTCTTACGGCCCAAAAGCCTCCGAATATTTTGTGTTACTGTTCGGTTCTCGGCTAAGAGGGGGCTTCCGCGCAATACCTCGTTATTTGTTTTCATGTACCACATGACGTAAATTTTGGCCCTCTTAACAAAAAATTTTGTCTTAAAGCGGTCAAGCCCACAAAAATTATGTCTTACGATATAATTTCCTGAATAGAACATGGAAACGAACAATTTGACGAAAAAAATGTTCATGTACCTTACAACGTAAATTTTGGCCCTTTTTTTTTATAAATATCAAACTTGTCTTACGGTCCAAAAGCCACCGAATATTTTGTCTTACTGTTCGATTCTCGGCTAAGAGGGGGTTTCCGCACAACACCTCGTTGATTTTTTTCATGTACCATATGACGTAAATTTCGGCTCTCTTAACAAAACATTTTGCCTTAAGGCGGTTAAGCCCACAGAAATTATGTCTGCTGTTGGAATTTCCTGAATAGAACATGGAAACGAACAATTTGGCGAAAAAAATGTTCATGTACCTTATGACGTAAATTTTGGCCCTTTTTATAAAAATCAAACTTATCTTACGGCCCAAAAGCCCCCGAATACTTTGTCTTACGATCTTGTTTCAGGAAGGGCCTTTCACACAAAGCCGGGGAGGGGGTGGCTCCAACCTCCAGGAGTTGTTTCGGCGTTTCCTGGTCAAAAGATACTCGGTTTATCAACATTCGTAAATGTAATAACCTCGGTCTGTCAAGCCCTCACAAGTATAGTACGGAAAAATCAGAAAAAGAGTTAGTTTCTTTCCATTTGGGGGTAGTTCCAGAAGAGTGGGGAAAAACCACTGAAACTATCGTATTATTTAACTATTTTCTCAATGTTTTGTCATTCAGAGATGGGGTGGTTTCAACCTCCGGGAGTTGTTTTGCGTCTCCTTATTAATATTCCTGTAATAACCTCGATCTACCAGCCCTCACAAGTATAGTACGGAATAATCCATTTAGGGGTAGTTCCAGAAGGGTGGGAAAAGGACTGCAACCATCGTGTTCCTTCCCCTCACAAAAGAGAGAAGACCGTTCTTCAGCCCTTTCGCAGTATTTTCGGAATGTGTTGTCATTCAGGGAGTGGGTGGTTTCAACCTCCGGGAGTAGTTTTAGCGTCTCCTGATTAAAAGATACTCCATTTATCACTATTCCCTGTAATAACCCCATCTGCCAAGCCCTCATAAGCGTGGTACGGAAAAATCAGAACAAGGTGTCGTTTTTTTTTTCATTTAGAGGTAGTTCCAGAAGAGTGGGGGAAATTATTGCAATTATCGTGTTACTCGCCGTCAAAAACTGGAGAAAACCGTTCTTCAGCCCTTTCGCAGTATTTTCGGAATGTTTTGTCATTCAGGGAGGGTTGTTTAGGCGTCTACTGGTCAAAAGATACTGACTTATCGATATTCCCTATAATAACCCCGATCTGTCAAGCCCTCACAAGCGTAGTAAGGAAAAATCAGAACAAGGGGACGTCTTTTTTCATTTAGGGGTAGTTCCAGAAGAGTAGGGGAAAGTATTGCAATTATTGTGTTACTCGCGTTACTCGTCCTCAAAAACTGGAGGAAACCGTTTTTTAGTCATTTTGCAGTACTTTCGGAATGTTTTGACATTCATGGAGGAGGTGGTTATATCCTCGGGGGTATTCTCTGTAATAACCCCGATCTGTCGAACCTTCACAAGCGTACTATGGAAAAATCAGAACAAGGGTAGTTTTTTTGGGGAAGAAGTACACCACCATCGTTTCCGTGGTATGATAGAACGTTGGGAGTATGTGACGAGAGCCATTTTAAACGATTCAGAAGTTTCATTAGATTTAATAGCCATTTAACCCCGAATTTAGGGATGAAATGTCAATTTGCAAAAAATTGAGCAATGAATCATATATTTTTGACGTGATATTTGGAATTAGCGGCCCAACAAACATAGGAATAGGTGGCTTTCACCTGTGGAGAATCAACTTTATTTTTTTGTGTAACTGTGTAATCTTAAATAGCTTGTCTACGTACATCAAACTTGGGAGTCAAACATTTTGTACCTTATAACGTAAGTTTTCAGGCACCAGTTTCCTGTCCAATATTATTGTATTATTATTATAATTGGATATTGAGTAATAACAGTAAAACCAAATATTTAATTAACTAAAATAATAAACATATTCTACCATAAGAATTCGAAGAGGTTTTTGACGTTCCGCCGAAAAAAAAGATGGCAATCAGGTGGCTACGTTAGATATCAACTTTTTGTCACAGATCAGATAGTTATATTATTAACCTGGCTTTTACTAAAAAAACTAGTATATCTGCATATTTTATATAAGTACACATTATATACTGTATTAACTCATAAAATGAAATGGTCTAAATAATATCTTTATTTTTGAAGCTATATTAATACAATAGTGCCCAATATATTGAATTATATCATAACTTATAAATGGGCCTTACATAACCTGAAATCAATTTCTAGTTAGATAACACGATGGTAAATCAATACCTGACAAGTAAACCAGAAAATTGGAAACTTAAGCACCGAGAAAAATATATATACCCCACAAGGAACGAAATATCACGTAACATACACAGATAGTACAAAATGGCATTAAGTTTTTTCATAAAGATATGTTTTTAGTACCGAATAACGCAGTCGACTGATTTATTTGAGTCATGACATAATTTTTTTCTATCTATTTGATCCATACCTTCTGTTGTAGTGGATTTAACTTTATTTCATATCCCGTGCTTTAGTAATATATTTTGCTCTTGATATACAGGGTGTCCTACTTAAAACTCCCGGGACTATTTTATTAATAACTGAATTGTGTGAAAGGTAATCATTAGAATATATAAATGACCTCAGTTTTAAGCAAGAATATTTTTTCTATAAATTGAGGTGCAGATGGCGCTGCAATGTAAAGAACTGTTTGATCTCAGGAACCTTGAAAAAAAAGGTCCATGTGATGATCAATTTTTATGATATGAACAATTTTCGAAAAGAAAAATCACTGGTTTTCGAGGTACTTGAACTTAATCTAATTTCTTAAGTAACAAAAAGCGCCATAATATTTTTAAAATAAGTTTTAGGCAATAAATTCTTTGTGACATTTTTCATGGTGAATCAGGCTAATTTAAATAGTAATTAATGAAACAAATTTATTTCAACTTCTAGTATAATCGGAAATTTTATTATTATTTATTTTTTAATCTGTATGTTATCATGGTAAATGAAAGTATATATTATTTTGAGCATTTTTTAAATATTATGTCAACAACTGATAAAAATACAGTTAATAAAATAATTAGGTAGATAATTCATTTTTGCTTAAACAAAAGTTGCGACAACTATTTGGAAATAAAAGATTTTGACATTTCTGTTTATTTCTGTAGCATATTCATTTGTATGTTCGATTGAATTTTATACTGTAAATTCGTTTACTATTTTAATCATGGTTATGAATTATTTAAATCGTACATTTCAAGAAAGTTGGATTGGTAGTAATGATGTTGTCAAGTGGCCAGCTCGGTCACCCGACTTAACTCCATTGGACTGTTTTGTGGGGTTATCTAAAAAGTGTTATATACGAACGACTCATTGAAGATATAGCTGATTCTAGAACAAAATTTAGGCTTTCGTGGTAGCGATTAATAGACACAATATTAAAAGTTTGTGGAACTGAATTATTAAAAAGGTATAATATGTGTGTTCAGAACGATGGAAATAATTTTGAACAATTAATATCAGTTTTAGATTTAATTCCTGTTTGTCCATTTTAAAATTAGTTTCATCTGAAATTACCTATTTTTAGGATACGTATTTAGTCAATACATAATTGTTCACGCGTAATTTGTGTTAAATAAAAATTAATTATCTATCATTGTTTTATTAAAATTATTATAAATTGTAGACATACGGTTACATTTGGAAAAAAATGCAGTTTTTGTTACTTAAAAAAAATTATATTGAAGTTCAAATATCTGGAAACCCGGTGATTTTTTGAAAATTGTTCGTATTGTAAAAGTTGCTTAGAATTCATCACATGCACCTCTTTTCAAGGTTCCTGGGATCGAATGAATTTGTATCGTAGCTCCAGTTTTACATTTGTACTCAAAACTAAGATCATTTATATATTCTAGCGATTACCTTTTACATAATTTAAATATCTCTTTTAGATATCGAGAAAATGGCCCCGGGAGTTTTGAGTGGGACACCCTGTATAGTTTGTATTTTTGATTCTACATCTCTGATAAAAAAGACACACTATCTGTTGCCACCAATTGTTGTTTATTAGATACAATCATCATTTTGTTACAAAAGTCTGTCAAAATGTTGTTAGAAGTTTTATTAAATCATAAAAATTTATGCAATACTAGCAGATACACTAAATAGTACTGAGGTAATAGATATTATCTTGAGATATTGGAGTTGCTGGAAGGAAATTACAAAAAAATATATCTCTTGGCTATTGTCGTCAGGCTTTATTAAAAATACTCATTTGCCTTCCCCAAATTAGGATAATAAGCGACAGTTTCTAAAAATAATGATCACTATGTCCATATTAAGATTAAACTCGGCCTTACTTTGAAAAAACTCGTGAACAATGTAACGATAAAAATGATACTCGTTAATTTTACCTTGTTTTCCCCAAGTGTTCGTAATCCTATAAAATCTTGAGTAGGCGGAAATAAAATAGGGCAATTTAAAATTTCGGCGAACGGAAACTTTTTTCCTAATTAAGATTTTAAAACAAAAATAACACATGCTGTAATGAGACAATTCGATTCTTCTTGAAAAAGTAAACAGTATAACTACAGAAGTATATCAACAATCTTGCTTTTGAATACTTCCCGAGTACAGAAATGCACTCATCGGTAAAAAAATCGATCCACCTATAATTTTTAGAAAGTTTGATGAATTTTTTTACGTTTAGATCAATTTCAATGGGTTTTTTAGAAATTCGTTGATAAATTCATAGAGATTATCATGTGTCTTATAATTTGAAAGCAGAATTGAATTGTGTCATATTATACCAGGGAAGTTAAAAACACCGTGTGGAATACTTAGGCGGCATGGTTTCAACATATTCATATTCAAGCCACCTCTTTAAATAGGTAAATTTATGAAGAAAAGTTCATATGAACATATATCCTCAACGATTTAAATTTTTTGCTACAGTGTGTTGATTTTTTTTTAAATCGTTATTTTTTAATATCTCAGAAAGTACTTTATATATTATTTTCAATTTTGGAAAGTGTTAATAGGATATAAATCACATATTTTAGTTAGTTACATTTATTTTATCGCTCCATCAATGGCGTCAATGCAAATATATCCTCTGATATTTTTTAACAGAAAAAGTGGTACGCCACTGACATTTTTCAATTTAGTTATTTTTCTGATTAGCCTGGTCAATTCTACATGATAACGGTCTCTTGCATTTTTCTCGTCAGACGCACACAGTTCTTGATTAAAACAATTAAATTCAAATTGCTTCATTTAGCAGTCAGTATTGACTAATAACATAGCCCCACAAAAAAAAAAAATTGGAACTGCTATCGAGACAACTGTATCTCCATGTAATTTTCGACGCTGAATCCGAATCCGAGGTCAAAAAAAGTTGTACACCCCCAAAATCAACCCCTAGCGCTCAAAAACACTCCCTAATCAGGGTAAAAATGACTTAACGCTCCACGAATAGTTTTGAATCTCAATAAAATGACTTAACGCATAAATACAGGGTTAACACTACTTTCCATTGAAAATCACCCCCATGAGTGGGTGAAAACTACCCTTTACACAACAGGAAATTTAAAGAAACTGCAGTAATTGCAAAAAAAGCTTACGATGCCCAGTTATTTTAGAAACAGTATGTAACTGCATTAGTCTCGATGCGATGCTCAAAAACTACCCCCATAGAGTGGCGGAAACCACCTCTAAATTTAAATTGCCGTTGCTTAGTTGACTCCTAAAAAGAATTCTCTGAAAATACTATTACTTATTTATATGGCCTTTAAAAAGAATCGTCTAAAAAAAAAATTCAGAAAAAAACATCTATATAATTTTCTGACTATATAGTTTTTTGACCAGCCGTTAGGTGGCGCATTGACAACCGCATACGAGTGTTGAATGCGGATTAAGTATACGTCAAGTTGCGCTCTTTATTGGGGCGTTCATTGTTTCTGTTATTACCTTTTTTCTGTGTTATATTGTTAAGTTTTTTTTAATTATGATTGGACCTATGATAGCACTGCTGGTCGTGCTAGTGGATCTTATTGATTACTCATTTGGTCAATAAGTCCATAAGCTGCTGTGAGTTCACGCTGCCGAGGTTGTCGCTATCATAGGCTTCCTGAAGCCCTTTCGAGCCTTGATACTGCAACTATTTTTTGAATTTCTTGTTATGTGAGGAGTAATTTTCACCTCTCATGGGGATGTCACTGAATGACTTTGGTGCAATGCAAATATTCACCTCCAAACTGCAGTGCTGCATATTTTTAGCTAATTTTAGCATCGATTAAAATAGAAATCACGATGACAACATTTTTTCTCCGATTTTCCCTACAATTTTAATCTAGGGGTGGTTTCCGCCACTCTAAGGGGGTATATTTTGAGCATCGCATCGGAATTAATGCAGTTACTCACTCTTTCTTTCCAAAGAAACTGGGCATCGTAAGCTTTTTTTGCAATTACTGCATTTTTTTAAGTTTCCTGTTGTATGAGGGTTAGTTTTCACTCATTCATGGGGGTGATTTTCAATGGATTTTCTCTGTATTTATGCGTTGCACACTTGAATGTTTTACCCTGTTTAAGGAGTGTTTTTTAGCGCTAGGGGTTGATTTTGGGGGTGTACGATTTCTTTTGTCAGTAGTACCTCCAGAATGTTACACTAAATCCGCAGTTTTCCATTCAAAATGTCTATGGTAATCATGTGTGGGCGGACGAAAGCCCCCATGCCATAACCGGAACCAATTCCCAAGAGCAATTTTCGGTTAATGTGTGGGTAACAATTATTAGCAATAATTTTATAGGCCCTTTTTTCTGCAAAAACGGCTTACGCCCCAATCTTACCTGCATTTTCTCCAAGAAGAACTACCTCCTCCATATATTCTCTCACTGAATAATATGTTTTTGAAATTAAAAATTCCTTTAATTTCCCTTGAAACGTCTCTACTGAGCCAATATTTTTTATTGTGTCTGGTAATTTATTATATAAGACTATACCAGAATGATTGGGTGAATTTTCATATAAAGTTGTAGAATGAACAGTAGATTTCAAATCATTGCCCTTTCGAGTTGAATAATCATGAAAGGTTCCAATCAGTTGGTAAGTTTGTAGATCTGTCTTTATGCAATTTATGCATTTTAATATATATACACAGGATACAGTCAATATCTTATTTTTTTTTAAGTGTGGCCTGCACGATTCTCTTTGATCCAACTCAAAAATTAATCTTAGAACTTGTTTTTGCAATATGGGAATTCTTTCTGCCCCACTAGAATTTCTCCAAAATGCGATATTATACTGTATGGCTCAATATACCGGGCGTGTAATTTCCCATTAGGCATGTACATTCACGTAGCGCGAGAGATTTGACAACACCGGCAGCTGTAAATTCGTAGGTTTGTGGATCATTCCAGCTCTGTTATTTCATTGCAGCCAGCTGGCACGCGCGATGTTGTAATTCTTCTCCCCATGCCTATCCCGCGACTACACACACGGTATTAATGCACAGTAGACGTTAATTAACTGACTTAAGCTGCAGTATTGTATAGTATCCGCTATTATTTTTTTACTTATGGCATTTATGTGTGTCTGCCATATAATATTTGCGTCAACATGTACTCCAAGAAATTTTACACTGTCAACACAGTGAATCAATGCTCCATTGATCAGTGCTGTCATTCTTTTATTATAAAAGTGCATGGATACTGTTTTATTTGCATTTACCAGAAGCTTATTTTTATTGCACCAATTCGTAAATGGCTGGACATAATATTTAGGTTATCTTGGAGTTCTTCATGAGTATGGGCAGAAACAGCTATTGATGTGTCGTCGGCAAAAAGAACGACACAGTCAGAGCTAATTTCAAGTGGTAGGTCATTGATATATAATAAAAATATAAGCAGACCTAAGACTGATCCCTGCGGAACTCCGAGGTCAATATCATGGGAATCTGATTAGTACATTACAGTATTATTAATATGGATTTTCCGACTGTGGAGGTAAGACATTAGCCAGTTTAAGACATTTCCTCTAAGACCAAAACATGTTGATTCTCAGATAGTACACTGTATTTATTTAAATAGTCCATTATACATAATTTTCTCAATTACTTTACTTATGACTGCTAAGATAGTGATAGGCCTATAATTGTCTATTGATTCATTATTATTACTTTTTGGTATAGATATTAGTTTACCTATTTTAAGGACATCAGGAAATTGGCCCCCAATTCCACAGATGTGTTTATAATATGTGCTAAGGTTTCCGCAATAATCTCGGATATGTTTTTTAATATTTTTGTTGAGATACAGTCCTCGCCCATTGATGTCGTGTTTTCTAAATTTTTTATAGCATCTATTACTTCTTGAGCTTATACTGGATAAAATGATTGCACATGATAGTAATGTAGGTGTTTCTCTGTTGATGTGCTAACAGGTGCAAACCCGGTAGTACAACTTGACACAACATTTTTGGCAACATTAGCAAAATATTTCCCAAAATTCTGAAGCTACCTCATCTTCCCTAGTGATATGTAGCCCATTTATGTTTAAATTGATTGGTAAGTTTTCTTTTCTCTTACCAGTTTTATCATTAATTAATATCCATATTTGCTTCTGTTTTATAGTTTCGTTTTTACTTAACATATTTTGAAAATGGGTTTTTTTAGTATGTATTATAAGAGACTTATATATATACAAAGGTAAAATTTATATATATATAATGTAAAAATACTTTGAAAGTTAAAGTAAAATTAGTTCAATTTTCTATGCAATTATACATAATTTATTTATTTTTACCTGGACTTTCAGGGTAAAGTTAAACATATTTATGGTTTTGCAACAAATGGATCATCGATTTTCCATGTAATCGCGATTACATGGATAATAAATTTGTTGCCAGCGATTATTCTGGCAATGGTACACAAATGTATGAAATGTTTCGTACTTTCCTGTAAAAATTCCATATAATTGTGTACAAAAGCACTTGCGCCGGCGCGTTACTCATGTAATTCACCAGATTAAACATGTATTTATACATTTTATTATTATATCGAAAATTACATTAATTGAAGTAAAGATACATGGATGTGTGTAGTTTTAATTTACTTTATGTAATAAACCATAAATATGTTTAACTTTGCCCTGAAAATCCCGATAAAAATAAATAAATTATGTATACTTTCATAGAAAATTGAACTAACTTTCAAAGTATTTTTATATCCATAAATGTAAATTTACATACATTTTTTACAGTGTATCTTCAACCTGTTCACTTGAAATACAATTGAATCAGAAACTTATCCCCAAAACTTCTGAGTGCATAAACCAACACCCTGAATTTTGTTGAGATAAATTAGTATTTACTTACATTTGTGATGCCTTCAACGAGAGCGTCAAAAGTGTCCTCCACAAATCCCAAATTCGGGATATCCAACATCACGTCCATCAGAAAGCCTCCAGGTGCTCCATGTGAATGCGTTCCGCTTAAAATTAAGTTGTTCACTGTATACGTATCGTTATAGAGTTCGTTAAGTCTTTTGAGGACCTGAAACAAAGGTAAAATTTATAAAGAAATAATTTAATTGTAGCAAGCAATATTAAAATTATCGCTAATTTGTGTCTGTTGCAATAGATTATACATAGGAAAACGTACATTTTCCTGCTCTGCATTTATATCGGTAAGTCAGAAGCCAGTTTGGGGGCGGACTTAGTAGAGTAATAGTGGGGGTAAATCGTCAAAATGTTCGTGGAAAAGGACTTGTATTGGAAAAGCTAGACTTTTTTGTACTTATTCTGAACATCATAGAGAGTCTTTCGACAAATTCTTGATTTCCTTTTGGAATTTTTTAAAAAACATTTGAATTTCTATCTTCTGATTTGCATTTTTTTTGTATCTTAAGTTCTATTGATTGAATCAGAATAGGTGAAAAGCGAAAATGTTCGGTACAAATTTTACTTCAAAGCTGTGTAGGATTTAACTCTTGAAGTGAATTATATAACCTTAATTATGGCATCCAAACAAAAAAGTATGCAACTGTTTTTGTTAAATCTACACAATAAATTTTAATATCAAGCGTTTTATTCCAGTGAAAAATTTGTAAACCGCTTAGTAGTATAGTACCTAGAGGTAAAAATATGCAAAATTTCGGAATAATGTCATATTGAACGGATTTCGTTCATTTTTGGCAGTATAATAGTAAATGCTTCACATAAAAGTTTTTATATTGTACGGGGGCTTGCTAATTTATAGGGGGTGGATGCCACCCCCTATAGGATGCCACCCCCTTCTCAGGGAGTGGCACTTAAAAAATTTATATATTTATTGGAGCTGAAAAAGAATCAAATTTTAAGAAGAAAAGATTCTATGCATTTTTTCACATAAATTGATAGTTTTTAAGTTATAACGATTTCGAAATTGCGATTTTAACTTTAAAAAAAGGCATTTCCAAACGGTTTTGGTCAAGTATCTCGAAAAGTATTGCTTTATCGAAAAAATGTTAGTGATAATAAAACGGTCGCCATTTTGTTACTCTAATTAGCTAGTAATTTAAAAAAAATAATCTCAAATACAGTTTTTCGTTAAAATGTAGCATTATCTAGATGCTCAAATTTTTTTGCTCATTTTAAAGCCCTCGCTTTAAAAAAAATGCATTTTAAACTTTAAAGGTAATTTCGAAACACTTGGATGCAAAATATAAACTTAAATAGCTCCGAAATTATTAATCTTACATCAATAAACAAAAAAATATAATTAATTCCCAGTTTGTATTTTCTGTAATTGGTCTGTGACATTTTTTCGATAAAGCAATACTTTCCGAGATACTTGACGTTATAACTTAAAAACTATCAATTTATGTGAAAAATTGCATAGAACCTTTTCTTCTTAAAATTTGATTCTTTTTCAGATCCAATAAATTAATATATTTTTTAAGTGCCATCCCCTGAGAAGGGGAGGCATCTACCCCCTATAAATTAGCAAGCCCCTGTACAATATAGAAACTTTTCTGTAAAGCATTTACTATAATACTGCCAAAAATGAACGAAATCCGTTCAATATGATATTATCCCGAAGTTAAAACCTCTAGTTACTTGTACTATGGGCAAAGTGCTTTATTTTTACCTTTTTAAATCTTATATCTTTCTGGTTTTTAATTCAAGTCCAATGGTTGAATATAAGAAAACAACAGAATTATATAAACAACTTTATTAAAAAAAAAAAAAAATCGGTAAAGGTATTTACCCAAAACTTTCCTCTCTGTTTATCATACTTAATTTATTCTTCTTATGATTTATAAATTATTCTATATTTTATTATTGTATATCTTTCATATTTTCCTTTCTAGACAGTTGTATTAACTGCATGCGAAATATTATTGCCATCCATCACATTTTTTCTTTATTTTTTTAGGGTGACATTTGTATATTTTTCATATTTTTCTCCTTTGACAGTTGTGTTAACTGCATGTGAAATATTATTGTCTTCCGTCACACATTTTTAATGTTTTCTTTGGGTGACCACCCTGCATATTTCGTTTCTATATTTTTGTTCTTTGGAAGTTATGTTAACTACATACAAAATATTATTCCTCACATTTTTTCATAAATTTCTTTAGGGTGACCACTCCATACAGTTTTTTAATATCTTTCTTTGACAGTTGTGTTAATTACATGTCAAATATTATCGTCCTCCGTCACATTTTTTCATTATCTTTTTACGATGTATATTTTTTTATATTTTTCATTTTTGACAGTTGTGTTAACTGCATGCGAAATATTATCGTCCTCCGTCACTTTTTTTTTTAAATTTTGTTGGGTAACCACCCTGTATATATTTCTTTTTCATATTTTGCTCCTTTGGCAGTTCTATTAACGTAAGTACGCATGCGAAATATTATCGTCCTTTTTCGCATATTTTAATTTTTTTTTGAGTGACCACCCTGTATTTTTTCTTCATATTTTTCTTCGACAGTTGTGTTAACTATATGAGAAATATTATCGTCCTCCTTTACATTTAAAAAAAATTGAGTGATCACCCTGTATATTTCTTTTTTCATATTTTTCCTTTTGGATAGTTGTGTTAAATATTATCGTGCTCCGCTACGATTTTTTTAAAATTTTGTTTTGTGTATTTTTTTTCACATTTTTCTTCTTTTGCAGTTGTATTAACTGCATGCGAAAGATTATCGTCACTGTCACATTAAAAAAACATTTTTTGGGTGACCACCCTTTTTTCATATCTTTCTTCAACAATTAGCATAACTACATGAGAAATATCGTCCTCCGTCACATTTTTAAACATCAACCCTGTATTTTTTTCATATTTTTCTTCCTTGACAGTTGTGTCCGTCATTTTTTTTCTTAATTATATTTTTTATGTGGTCCACCCTGTATATTTTTCAACGGAACTGTACCCAGATCTTCGTTGGCAGTAGCGCTAACTGCCTACCGAATATTATCCTTCTCCGTCAAGTGGTTTTGTAGATACAGCGCAACAGACAGACAGACTGACGGAATTAAATGGCTTTAATTTTCGTAATGTACGTACTCTGAAATGTGAAAATCCGGAGAAATCTCGGAGGGTGACTTTTTCACAATTATAATATTTCCCTTCCGTAAGCAAGGGAAGTAAAAATAATATAATGAAACACTATAAACTAAACGGTTTTAACAATATGAATTTCTTTCAAAAGTACCATTATTTACCTCAATATATTTACATAAAATTTCATTCAAAGATTGCACATCATAAAATAATGTTCCCGGATTATTTTAAATAATTAATTTTTATCCGCGACTATAGCATATTTGGCTTAATTTTCATGTTTGGATATCTGAAATTTATATCTGAAGTATGTACTTATAAAACACCCTGTATATCAAGTTTCCTGGGAATGATAAAGATAAATCCGAGTCATTCTCTGTTTTTCAGGCAGTATTTACTATTTACTGTTTAGAATAGACATTTGAATGTTCAATAAGTTCACATTCTATCCTGATATTTCACCATATATCATTCTGTCAAAAAAAAGTTAACTATGTTCATATCGGAGTTCGCATTCAATGTTTGAAACGCAGAAGTTTAATGAGATTTAAGCTACTATATGGCAGCGTTGAATTTTGGTCCTTTGAATAATCATCAAACAACGACTATGGATTACAGTAAATAATCTAATATAGACTTGCATTTGCATTAAATAACAACTAGACTGATCCCGTCAAGATTCGATAGAGTGGGCGTGTTTGAAAATGTATATAGGAATTAATCTTTAGAGGCACACTTTGAACTTGCTAACAACAGTCACATTTTCAAGAAATTCACAACGCTGCACAGTAGCCCGAAAATAAAAAAGGCGGTAAAAAAAATCTGATTTAAGCCTGAAAACATCCATCACAAAATAAAAAACCGCTGCCCAAGGAATCACTACTTCCACATCCAAATTTTCTATCCAAGTCACTCACAACGAAAAAAATTTGTATGTGGAAATAATTGCTTATGGAACATTAATAATATAATATTTGAAATGCTCTACCCCAAAAACCTATAAAACGATACCCCACATCGATAGTGGGGTGGGGGTGGTGATAGGGGGTAGTAGTGGGGGTGGATGAAGTAAAAAAATATTTTGAGGTTTCTGGTTCTTGTACATACACTAAATCACAATTTTTTTTCATCCCCTTTAATAATGGGGTGGGGGTGGTAATGGGGGTGGCTAAAGCCAAAAATTTTTTTGAGACCTTAGCTTCTCTTTAATATACTAAATCCAATTTTCTGGACTCTTACCTGCTTAATTTACCTATTTACCCCAAATTTACCCCAATTTACCCCCAACCCTTCGATGGAACAAGATGAAAATATAATCTAGTTCCAGATCACGTTAAAATACATACGTGTATCAAATTTCAAGTCAATATCTTAAACGGTTTCAGAGTAAACGTGCGCACAAAAAAAAGTTACAGACCGACAGACCGACAGACCGACAGACCGACAGACCGGCAGACAGAAATTTTTTTCTCGCTCAAAATTAAAATCTCGACGTTTCATGACATTCTAAGCCTATCTGAACAATAAAAATTTTTAAAAAATTTTTTGTCGTTACTATACTTCCACTGGATGTGGAAGTAAAAAGAAATATTTAAAAAATTACTTTTATTCATAAAATAACCTAAGGAATCACACCCTGAAATATTGGAACGTCATTAAGGAACACTCTGTATATCGTAATTTCTTCAGTTTTCAGCAGTCGGTGGTATTATCACCTTGTTTTGTATTTTCAATACAGTATAGTTATTTTCGTTATAGAAACGCTCGTGTCTACAGTAAATAAACAAACACCAATTAATACCTGAGTATGTTATAAATAGTGTATTTTTCAACGAAGATAAATTAACACACACGTTTGGTTTGTTTAAATAATAATATGCAATCAGCCTTTTATCGAAAACTTTCTTACGTAGGAATATAAAAGTTTTATAGCGCTAAAAATAGGGAAGGATCGATACTTGAATAAATACACATCTTGTATTATTAGGTTACTTTTAGCAAATAAAGCACCAAAGGACTTCATGATCCATAAATTTTTGAACAGGACGAAAACGTATTTTTGGAATTAAACGAAATATATTTTATTAAAACTACTCATATAGATGATGGAGAGAAGGGAAGAAATGTTTTAAAGAAGCAACATAAAAAAAATAAAGTAAAAATTAAATACAGAGGAAAATAATACATTTCTTCTTTAAAACGATATGACAAAATTAAAATTTTGCCAGCGTTCAAAGGTAATTCCAGCCATTATAAATACCTAATGGTTATAAAGAGACCTTAATTAAACTTAAACAAAATCAAGTACAAAAAAGAATGTAATGATAGACAGATATAATTAACAAATGGGCGAGGGGAGCACGTGGGGATTTGCGCATTAAAGCATCTTGTTAAGGTGAAATTTTCGTGTATTTATTAATAGTACAATACGTGAAGCTTTTAAACTTCAGCCCCAAAGCGATGGAATGAATTTCCATATTTTCTTCTTCAACATGCTTCATAAAATATGTACATAAGAATCTATATTGTCATCTTTCCTGCTTTTTGGTTAGGGGTGGTTCCCTAAAGGGTTGTCGCAAAAATAAAAAAAACACACATAATCTGATAGAGAATCTAATTATAAGAAAGAAAAGACTTTTCTGCTAAAATGTATATTTTTCGGGATACTGCGAACTGAAAATTGCAATTTTCACCCTCTAAAATTCGTAATCCTAGAAGCTTTTTTTAATTACTCGAAAAATATGGGTACAAAATTAAAGCTTTTACGAAAACAAATCGAATATTTTTTTTCTGTGATGTTTAGTTTTGAAAACATGATATTTTCAAAATAGCGCCGAAACGTTCAGAAAAAATATACAACGTTAAAATCTAAAATTATCCAAAAACTACAACTGGGAGAAACATCTGTTCTTGTAAAAATTAAATTTCTTACGAATGAGATGTCTTACGACCTTTTATAATGAAAACTAAAAATGTTACAAACAAAAAAGTACCGCATCTAAAAATTTAGTCGCCATTTTTGTTCTAATTTCTTATTTATTCAAAATTTTTTTAAATCCTTCTAGATATTGTTAATGCGTATTAATACATGCTCAAATTTTTTAGAATTTTGAAAATAATTATTTTTCATTCTGCATACATTTTCAATAATAAAAATGTTCATAATTTTTCGAAAAAATCATTTTTTTTGGAAATTGCTCAGAGACACAATAATGAAGCTTATAAAAAAATGAAGAGTTTGAATTTTTTTTTTTCAATTTTCCTACGAGAAACTATTCCAGAGATAAAGGTTTAAAGATGGCGCTTGGACGCATACGCAGGAAAATCATGTGTACAAAATTGAAATATCTCAAAAACTATAAGATTGATAAGAACATGATATAAGAATAAAATGAAGCTTATAAAAATACGGTTTTTATTTTTTTTCCTACGACAAACTGTTCCAGAGACAAGACAGTTTGAAAAAATGTTGAATCTGGTCATTTTCTATGCGCATTTCAAATGTTTTTAGTAGGTAGAAAAACGAGCAATAACCATCTATTTTTCGAATAATACACAGATAGTTTTTACCTGACTACCTGAAACGTCACTTTGTGTGAATTTTAGAATACAGTTATGGGAGACCACCAGTCTTATTTGTGTATTATATGGGTGAAACTTGAAATTCTCATGGAAGGGAAAATATTAAGAAGCATTTCTCCATCAAGGCCAGCTACGAAATTTTAGAGAGATAGTTTGTGAGTTTGTGAAAGAAAGTAAAAGTGAAATACACATTTTTGAAGCTGAAATCGCTTGTACTATTGCACTTTATGCCGGGTAAAAAAAAACGGTATCCTTACAAGCATTATGATATAGCTCATTCATTAAAGCTACGTCTAAAAATACATGGGTTCAGCTAGCCTCGCTAGTTCCAACATCTGACTTACTATCAGAACTAGGGTGGCCCATCTCTATAGGGGGTGAATTTTTTTTGCGTATTTTTTAAGTCTCACCACACGAAAATATACTATTATACTAGGAATAATTTATGTCAAAGTTTCAGATAATTCGGTGAACGGTAACCCGTGCCGCATTCAGGTAGAAATTTGTAGATAAGATTTTATTACGGTAATACACTTAAATTTTACTCAAAATACAAATATCTACCTCTTTTCTCATAATGTTTTATTGGTGTAATTATTTCCTAGAAATTATTTGTTTTGGAAGTTTGGAAATATAATGCACCTACGGTAGGTTTTTATGTCAGTTTGCAATTGTGTTTTACAGTGGTGACATTATAAGTTCTAGCATACGTTCATTCAGCATTCAGCATTCAGCATTTTTGAAAAAACATTTAACGATGGCTGATGTTAGATCCTTACGAAAGGATACTTTCATTTACTTAGTTGGACACTATTCGTCACAAATCATTGGCAATAAATTGCCGTCTAATAGACAAGTATTACAAGTGCTCTTTTATAACATTCGTGAAGTGAAGCTAAGTGTACATGAAAGTGCTAAATTAACATTAAAAGAGGAGTCAGTTTTTTGGGATAAAGCTCGCATTCCGACACGTCAGGATTTTCATTGTGTTAAACAACTAGATAAACTTTATGCAGAGTGGAAGAACTTACAAAAATCGGCTAAAAGGGCCAGTGCGGGAGGCAAAGAAAAAAATTTCGTTGAAAAATTGGACGATCTTTTTAACATTTCTCATGCAAATGCATTGGAGTTGATGAAAATAGATGAAGATAAGCAGTTTTTAATTAACCAAAGAAAAAAGGGACGTCCTGGATTTATGCGTGGTATTGATTACCAACTTGCTTCTCAAGAAAAATCAGCTGAGGAGAAATTACAGAAATTATCCGAACGAATGCAACGAAGTCAACAAGAAAAAGCTAGATTAGAGGAAACAGTCACCTGTCCATCATCAAGTAGTAATTCAGCCGACTTCAACGAAAATGAAGATGAAATAATCGAAGCCCAAGAAGAGTTGTCACAAGACCAGCCTGGCCCGTCACAGCCAAAAAAGAGGAGATTGTATGGAACATGTAACAGCATCACACCAAAAATAGCCGCTGCATTTGATGCTTGCAAAATAAGCGACAGGTATGGAGTCCATATTTTGACGGCAGTAGCAGAAGCACTAGGACATGACACCACATCTTTGTCCATCAGCAGAACCACACTTCAGCGCTCTACACAACGCATCCGCGAAGAAAGAGCTGAAATATTAAAAACTGCCTTCGGTAATTCTGAATTGCCGGCCCCAGTCATCCATTGGGATGGAAAACTTTTACCTTCTCTCACTGGAATGGGAAATATCGATAGACTTGCTATCTTAGTTACTAGTGGAGATATTGAACAACTACTTGGAGTACCAGCTTTGCCCAATTCAACTGGAAGAGAACAGACTGAAGCAGTTTATGATGTGCTTTGTGAATGGAATTTGGACGAAAAGGTAATAGCTTTGTGTTGTGATACAACAGCATCAAATATGGGTTATATAAATGGGGCAGCCACACTATTGCAACAAAAATTAGAAAGAGATATTCTATATTTTCCTTGTAGACATCATATTTTTGAAGTGGTTTTGAAAAGTGTATTTGACACAAAAATGCCTTCCTCATCTGGTCCAAATGTGCCACTATTTAAACGTTTTAGGGAATTTTGGCCTAAAATAGATCAAAATAATCTAAAAACTGGATTTCAGGTATCAAAAATTAAATACATTTTACAACCAGTTAAAGCCGAAATTGTAAAGTTTCTAAATGCAGCTTTAACTTTGCAACAGCCTCGTGCACGTTGGATGGCCAAAGCCATTTACTGTCTAAAAATATTTTTTTTCCAAGATCAGTTCCAACTAACTAAAAAAGAAAAAATAGGTATTGAAGATATATGTCTCTTTATTGTAAAGGATTATGTAAAGGCCTGGTTTACAGCGTCATTTGCTAGTAAAGCACCGCTTCATGTCTTAGACTTTTGTAAAGAACTCATTAATTATCAAAATATTGACAAAGAAATATCTCAAGCTACAAGTAGGAAAATAGTGAACCATTTGTGGTACCTTAATTCAGTAAATGTTGGCTTATCTTTCTTTGATGACGATATTTCAGTTACCACTAAAAGAGAAATGGTTAAAGCTTTGAATAGGAAAGCACCAAATCAAGAGGGTATTAAACGACTTATGATTAGGAACATTACTGACGTTGAAAACAAGGAAATTCAGAACTTTATATGCGAGAACACTAAACAGTTTTTTCAAAAATTAGGTTTGTCTATGGAATTTTTGGAAAATGATCCAACAACATGGAGGGAAAATGAAAGTTATACCCGATGTTTCAATATTGTAAACAAAATTAAAGTTGTAAATGATGCCGCTGAGTGAGGAATCAAACTTATTACTGACTATAATGACATTTTAACAAAAAATGAAGACCAAAAACAGTTTTTACTCCAAGTTGTAAATGATTATAAATCACAATTTCCAAATGTAAAAAAAGAAACCCTGTCGCATGCTTTGGCCTAGTGCAAAAAATATTGGTTTTATTACTATATGTCTTGTAGATTTAGGATAATATTTGGTACTATGTATGAAAAAAACGTTTCATAATAAAATACACAAAGATAAAACGAGAGTTTTATTTCAAAAACTTCTAGTCTAGTTTTCTTAGACTACGAATTTACAGTAGTATGACACATGTCATAGTCACAACAGATAATGTCTTTGATATTTGTATGACTTGATTAGTCATTCTAAAGATAAATGTTGCTGATTAAAAAAAAAACAATGCATCAACCAAAGAATGTAAATAATTCCATTTACTTTTATTATTGCATAATAATGCATTCTGCGGCAAACCTTGCCTTCAATTTGCCTCAATAATATTTCGAGGGGACTGTTTTTTCTTCAAATGGAACCATTTGCAGGGGTGAGAAATAAAAAATTTCGATTTTGAAAAAGATGGGCCACCCTAATCAGAACACATTATCAGGTACAATTATGATGGGGAATAATTTACCACAGAGGATTGGGATTGGAACAAGGGCGTAAATAATTTTTTTTTGTAGGGGAGGTAACATGTGAAAAATTGATGAGCGGGGGGGGAGTAATCCAAAAAAAAAATGTTTTCTTCTCTCAACTCAAAACTGATGAGCGGGGAGGAAAGAATCTAAAAAAAAAATCGTTATCTCAAAATTTTTCTCGAAAAAAAAGCGACATAGAAAAAACTATTTTATATTCTAGCCCTGGGGGGCTTTATCCCCCTTATCTACACCTATGATTTTTTGTTCTTGCAAGAAGGGACGCGGCAACGCTTGTGGGTGCAGAAAAGATTGCGCTATAGCATGTTTAGAGTGCAATAGAACAAGTTGTAAAAATACTACCCCCTTTGAAGATGATATCATTGAGGAGTCAGATTAAAAATATTATTTAATTAGTTTACTTAATTGTATTAATCTGATTTATTTGTTATTGTTATTTTTAATAAAATTATACATGTTACTCTACTCTTTTGTTACCATTTTTAATCCAACATTTTTTTTTTACTTTAGACCTCATAATCATATTCGTATAGTATATGGATTTTCGTGAATTTATTCGTAACATTAGAGGAATGATTAACTTTCCAGTATTGAAAGGTGATTTCAACAATTAATATTTTTGTCTCATATTCAAAAATATAAGATATAGATTTTTGTTAATTCATTCTTGAAATTAGAAGAGTTAATTATTTTTCAATATTTAAGGGTGGTTTCCTCCCTTAAAAATAACAAAACAAGTAATGCAACAGTATATATTTTGATGTACGTAGTTTATAAAGCATGTTGCATATTGCAAAAAAATTAAGTAAATTCCTTCAATCGGAATTTTACCATTTTTACTGCTTCGCTTACTGTACTAGTCGGCATACCGTACTGTACGCGCTGTGATAATCATTTTATTTATTTAAAATCAAGTCTATTCCCAGTTATATAAATTTATATTTCACAATATAATGACAGTCTGCAATGCATAGTCTTTATTTTGAGGCAGCACCTTCGCCATAAATTCAAATATTTCAGTGAATATACGTGCTTAAAAATAATCTTTCCTCTCATCATTTTACTTCAACTCGACATCTACCGCAAGCCGGATGAGTTCTCTCTTCACAATTCATTTTATGCATACGTTATGTTAGGGAAAATGTTTGCGATAAGTCAAAATGTATGTTGTTGTTTCTAAGTATTCCTGGCGCCTTCACCATAAAATAGAATATTTTAAGCATTCATTCAATTTTCTTTAAATTCTTTAATTGTATACGGTTTGTGAATCAAATTTTAACATTATTTAATGCATTCTCTTATTTCTTAATAAAAAAAACTTTGTATTCTGAACTAATAATAACTTGTTTTCTACATATCTACTGTGTTGAACTATTTCGCCAACGAAAACTTTTTTTTCACTTTTCTAAGTATATCTTAACACTTCTTAAATATATGTATATTGCAGGGTGCGTTCAAGATTTATGTTCCAATACCAGTTACAAATATCTCCAAAACATTTATTTGTTTAATATATAAATATAATATTCAAAACCAATAGGGTAAAAATATATTTGATGTGAAAATAATAGCAGAACGAAATAGTCTTTAAATAAAAAATATTTAAAACATTAATTACGTGTATTTCACGTCACCTTTCGATTGTTGGATTTTTATAGCAATTTGCACTAAGTGGCACTTTGTAATATAAGTGTTAGTGGTGCAGAGATGAAGCACTGCGCATAAGGTAAGCCACCACTCAAAGAGGCTGCTTATCCAGAAGAGAACACTCATGTCACAGCATACCGACTTGCCAGTAACCTGCACAGATTAAGTGAGCGGTTAAAAAAATACTAGAGTAAGCGTTATACTCTTCGGTCAATTTATTGAACTTTTTAAATAATTGTAGCACAATCTACAGGATGATCCACAAGTTATGGACCATAGAACAAGTCTGGATTTCACATTAAAATATTGCGATTTCGCCAAACTTGTCCAAAAGTTTATATTAACAGAGATATAGGGTGTTAAAGTCAATATTATATTTTTAATTTTCTCGCATAACTAGAAATATTTTAAATATTGATAGACAGATATTTTGAAAGTTGTTCGTTATTCGTCCACTAACACAACGATAAAATTTCAGAATAATAAAAATTTGTGTCATTTGCCACTCGAATATATATTTCAAATATATCGAAATACATTATATAGCAAAATAAAAAAATATTATACCATTGTCCCACTCACCAGCCATCGCGTTTTCCATGTAAAATACCTATTATTTCGCCTCATATGCGTAGCACGGATAAAGCATTTGAAAAATACCTACGAAATTTCATGCTTTATGTCTAGCAATAAACTAAATGTTACTTCTTTCAACCAAATGACGTGCACGTTTTTTGTCTATTTACGTGTAGTGGTGTAAGACGATAAATATTTTTTTATAATAAGAATCTTCCATGTGATTATAGACGATACGTATGCCGATGACACAATGGGACTTATATTATACAGGGTGTTCATTAACGACGCGCTAAAATTTCAGGGTGTAATTCCTAGGGTCATTTTATGAAGAAGGGTTGAAATTTTAGGGTTGAAATCGGAAACGGTTATATCTAGATGCGTGAAATTTGACAGAAATATTTTTTGTTGAAATCTGTCGGTCTGTCGGTCTGTCGGTCTGTTGCTCGGTCTGCCTGTAACTTTTTTTATGCGCATGATTACTCTGGAACTGTTTAAGATGTTGACTTGAAATTTGGTACACGTATGTAGTTTAACGGGATCTGGAACTAAATTATATTTTCATCTTTTTCCGTTGAAGGGTTGGGGGGGTAAATTGGTGCAATTTGGGGATAAATGGGTAAATCAAGCAGGTAAGAGTCCATAAAATTAGCATTCGGTATATACAAGAGAATCTAAGGTCTCAACAAAAATTTTGGCATCAGCCACCCGCATTACCATTCCACCCCATTATTAAAGGGGATGAAAAAAAAATGTGATTTAGTGTGTGTACAAGAACCAAAAACCTCAAAATATTTTTTTTAATTCATCCACTCCCACTACCACCCCCCTGTCGCCACCCACACATCGGTAGCCCACCCCACTCCGATGGGGGATATCGTTTTATGGGTTTTTCAAATATTATATTATTAAAGTTTTTTATAATTAGTTTAGGTATCTTCTTGTGCACTATGCTTATATATCTTTTGTGTATATTTGTTCCTTTATTGTAAAAGCGATATTTTCATTTTTACTCACACCCTATAAAGTCTTGTGCTCTTTGTAAGGTTTAATAATATATTTAGTTATTAGTTAATCCGGTTTGTTATTTCCAAAGTCTTAAAATAGTACATTTTTTAGTAAAAGTAAAAAATAAATTATCAGCTAGTTGGGGCAATATTTTGTTTTTTTAGATCTTATTTAAAATAACATAGATGCAAAAAAGTAAGCGCTACAGTTTTGAACACCAACAACTTACTTACTTTATGTCAACAAATATTGTTTTGAAAATGATGTTTGTAAAAACGTCATTTAGTCCAGGGTAACTAGATGTATGTGTTCAAAAATTTATTATTAGTCAATACTGCTAAATGAAGCAATTTGAATGTAATTATTTTAATAAAAAACTGTGCGTCTGACGAGAAAAATGCAAGATACCGTTCTTATGTAGAATTGACCAGGCCAATCAGAAAAAATATCCTCATGGAAAAATGTCAGTGGCGTACCACTTTTTTGGTAAAAAATATCAGATAACATGTTTGGACGCCACTGGTGGAGCGATAACATAACTTTTCTAACTAAAATATGTTGTTTTATATCCTATTAACACATGCCAAAATTGAAAATAATATCTAACTAAAGTATTTTCTAAGACATTAAAAAACAACGATTTAAAAAGAATAATTCAACACTCTGTAGCAAAAAATTTAAGCTGTTGCGGACATATGTTCATATGAACTTTTCTTCATAAAATTACCTAAGGAATCACACCCTCAAATTATAGCACGTCATTAAGGAGCATCCTGTATATGGAAGTAAAATGTAATGGTTCAGAATGGTGTTTACATTCGGACCTTCTTCTGTGAAAAATAGAGTAAAGTATCTATCTTTATCTGACTTTCAACTATTATATACTACTAAAAGGAAAGAGCATTCTATGAATATAGAACTTTATCACAAAGTAAATGAAAATAATGTCACAGCGTGGGAGAAGCTTTATATATATTTAATAGAATAACATACATATTGTTGGTATTATTCTTTAAAAAACCGCCATCAAGTTATTACTCAAGTGATTGAAATACAGACCTAGATACTATTCCGAGACCGTCCATTTCCTTTTATAAAATGTTTCGTTTGTGGGGATACCTTGGACCTTTATATCCTGACTATGTGAATATATTGTATGAATGGCAATATCCGAACATTTTACCTCAATTTTCTGAGTGTATCCTTCGAAACTTATATTTTATCAGTAGGTTTATGGTTTTAAAACTTTTCGCAATATTGGCTTTGATTTATTAATAAATCATTAGCTCAGCGCCATTGGTTTTAAAACTTGAAACTAAGTACATCCTGTGTGCATACTTTGTCGCCGCAGATAAGGTATTGATTTAAGAGGGTTTGGGAATTCGAAAACTTAAAAACCACCGACAAAAATGTAAATCTTCCCCAATGAGGCTGTGTGATATTGGTGTGTTGACTCAAGAATATGCATACAGGTTAATATATTCTACAAGGTGTATCCGAAGTACGGAGAAACATTTCTGGACCATATATTTGAACAACATTAAGTAAATTTAAGGAAATATAGATAACGAAGTTTTACTAATAGCATAGTATAGTCTGAGGTTCTAAAAGCTCTTGGGAAATATATCAGTACCAAACATATATATTTTCATCATATCTCCCTCGTAAGTATACTCTAATTCCATTTTGTTGATCGTAAGTGACACTCTATGTACCAAATACTTGTTGCCATTGACAACGAGTCATTTTTCATAATGTCCCTAGGGAAATAAAGTACATTTGGGAAAATGTTCCTTTTATACATATAACAAGTATTAAATTGAATGTTTTAACTCTTTTCGAAGTAAATCCAGACTTACTTGCTATATCTTCTACAGGGTGTCCCGTAAATAATGGATAATCCTGAAAATGGTAATAGGCCAGGCCATAACCTATTAGAATATCACAACTTGACCTTATTGAAAACCTTACGGTTTTCGAAATATGGACACTTTTCTGAAATTTTGAAAATTTCTACTCTAGGATAATATCTTGCATGCCACTACCACAAGGTAAGGATGTTTTCATTCTGTTTTTTGGCGATTATTTTAGAACAGTTGTGCTATCAAACGTGTATATGAGTTTTTAGATAACGACGACGGTATTCTCAAAAAAAAAATGTATTTCTCAAATTTCGGTTCCACCAATATTCCGTCTGCTGACTTTGACCTTCGATGATGTAAAGGAAAGGGCCAAGCGAAACTTGCCAATTATCTTAAAAACTTTCCCACTTATTATTATATTCTAAAATATTTAAAAATTCTGATTCTTCCTGTTTGAAAAAAAGATATAGCTGTTTGAATAGTGGAGGAGTTAAATTCATCAATTTAAAATTTTTAATAAGTATGCCTTGTTTTTATTTGCATGTGACGCATGTCATTTTGTACTTCTGGTGTTACCGATTCTGAATTGGTAACATCAGACGTACAAAATGACATGCGTCACATGCAATTAAAAATAAGACTTACTTGTTAAAAATTTTAAATTGATAAGTTTAGCTCATCCACTATTCAAGCAGCTGTATCTTTTTTTCTAGCAGGAAGAATCAGAATTTTTAAACATTTTAGAATATAATAATAAGTAAGCAAGATTTTAAGATAAAATTTAAGAAATACATTTTTTTTTTGAGAATACCGTCGTCGTTATCTAAAAATACACGTTTGATAGCACAACTCGTCTAGAATACTCACCAAAAAAACAAAATGAAAAAATCCTTACCTTGTGGCAGTAGCATGCCCTAGAGTAGAAATTTTCAAAATTTCAAAAAAGTGCCCATATCTCGAAAACTGTATTCTCGACCAATAAGAGTACACTTACGACCCTTGGTACATAAATAACTATTTCCACCATCAAACACTTTAAGAAGACACACTAACGTGTTCTTAGATAGACAGATAGATAGATCTGTATTGGTCACGAGTGTCAATTTTGCAGCCAATTGTATTTTAACCGGATTTTTTATATTTAAAAATGTCTAATTACATGTTAATATAAATTATTTCAAATATACTTTTTCCGCACTAATGCGGAAAAGTAATTATATCTTTATTTGCATTTTCGGGCAATTACATTTTGAAAGCGGTTAATATGCCAAAGTCTTTGTTTGTTATGTTGTCCTGTTTTATAAAAATTTAGTGGCATTAAAAGCATTTTTTTATTTAGGTACACTTAACCCGTTTACATGATCGTTACAAACTTTTTTAAGGTTGAGCATGTTTATTTAAATATTTTGAACACAGAAAAGAATTCCCAGAAAGAAACTCCCGTTAGTAAGGCTAGCCAGAAAGAAAATGTTTAGGATTTTTGAAGAAAATTGGATTTTTTTTTCGCATATTTCATCTCAGAACTCTAAACTCATCGTTACAAGTTCTGGCTCCTTTTTAAAACGTAAATATAAGCTCCTTCAACAATTGAATAGCCTTCCCGTAAAGTTCTTAGTGTCAACAAAAGTACCATAGGCTCTTAAATATACAGGAATTTAACACTGTCGGCTAATTTGACCCCGTACCGTGCCTCAGATGTACTGGCTGCGCCTCCTGACGGCCCACACTTTCTGGCGATCATATTTTATTCATTCTAAACATAAAATGTGTACACACAAAAAAAACAGCCTTGTAACGATGACATGATTTCACTGATTTTTAAACAGTGTTCGTGATGCTCCTGGCAGGAGGTGCCCCGCCAGAAGTCGATTTTATGAATCGTTATCATCCATTAAATTATAAAAATATCTCAAAGTTCATAAAACGATGAGCTGCCGAAAAAGCCACCTAGCTCCCGCTCTAGAATATGTGTAGTGTGTTTATGTATATCAAGAGACAGAATCGGGATTTAGACCCAAGAAAGCGAACATTTTTAATTAAGAAGAATTAACAAAACCCTGAATGAGGCACCAGATGAAGTGTATTTGATGCTAAAACTAGTTACCATTTTCGGATTGGCTAGTGCCTGTCGCCGGGATGAAATTACAAAAATGACTATTGACGACATCGAAGAAAAAGAAAATCTGCTAATAATAAGAATTCCTGACTGTTAAAATCACACTTGAAGAACTTTTATCATATCTGATGAAATAAATAATGGAAACCTTATGCCCCTGTATAGGAAATATATAATTTGCGTGAGCCCAACACTCCACACAGACGATTATTTGTCTTTTACAAAAAAGGGTAGTGCACTGTCCAGTGTGTAGGCATTAACACCTTAGGGAAAATGCATCTGAAATCACTGCATATTTAAAACCTCCTAATCCACATTTATATACAGGGCACAGTTAGCTGATATTGGCTGATTGTGGTGAAGAAATAACTAGCATAAAGCGGATTAGGGATTGGAAATCAACATCTGTTGCCGAGTGTTGCCTGGAGGAATCTACTTTTAACACAAAAAGGTCATATCAAATAAAATCTTATTATTCCTTGGACGTCTATCGTTCGCTATTGTTTTAGAAGAAAATACATGTGGCAAGAAAAACAGAGAAAAGAAGAAAATGCCACAACCAACATTCATATTTATATTCCGGTATAATTTTCAATTCACTTTTATTGTATTGTTCACAATTATAATGCTTTAATTCAACCTTGTATCTTTTACATAATATTACCAGGTATGTAAATAATAATGATTCATATTTTCTGTTTGCCAACATTTCAAATATTTCTCATTTGCGTTGGTCTTGGTCTGGAACATTTTTAAACAGTGAACTAGTTTATGAAGACTACTCACTAATAAAGTTCTAAAATGTGTTCACCTGTACTGCTCATTCAAATACATTTCCTTATAACTATTTGTTGAATTCAAACTACAAATTATGCAAACATGCTATTCAATCCAGAAGTTCCCCTTAGCCTTGAACCAAGTTTATGATACCGTATCGTTAATATTGATAAACCATACAATTTAATCCCAAACTTCGGACGTTTGAAAGGTTCAGCTCGATAATTTAAATTTATGCTGTGGATTAGCAAACTACTAATTCCAGCTCTCCAGGTGTACCAATTTCACATGTGGAACAATCCATTGAATCGAATTACATGAAGTAAAACTTACCGATTGCTGTATGCTTGGTTAAATTTTGCAATGAGCCTGAAGAGTAGGTCACTATAATCCGTTGAAAGTTATAATTTAAAACCATCAATTTTACTATAAAAAAAGTGAAAATAAAAATCGTAAGCAAGTCATTATCTAGAACTCCAGTTATTACCATTTTCATGTTGGACTAACTTTGGACAAAATGTCATTAAACTTTAATTATTAATAAAATCACGTTCATGGAATCGAAACAAATTAGCATGCTACAAGTGCATATTCTCCATAGTTTTCCGCAAACTTTGTTTTATCTAGTTAAGACTATGTTCTTATTTGATAAATCATATTGACTTCAGTCAAGAAAAGAGCGGTAAATCAGTTATAACATTCACCTTATCTTTCATAACAACTGAACACAAAACAAGAAATTCAATTGTTTACTTCAGTGAACGTATATCGATTGAAAAGAGTGTGAGCGAAACCACAATGACAAAGTAGAGCAATAGGCCAAGTAGAATTTGTATGTAGGAACGACGGCAATGTTGAAAGCTTATGCAAAAACTGTACAAAAGGTCAATAGGAGAGCAAACTCACAACTTTCTGGATATTTGTTATAAAATTTTTACGAAAATGCATACGATATGTCGGTTCTTATATATACAGAGTGTCCACTTTCCATGGAGCCACCCTTATATCTCGCTCATCGGATATCCGAATATTTTGAAATTTTGGTGATGAATATATACCAATAAAGTGAATCGTTACAGGTAACCAAATTTTATTTTAGTTAGAGTGGTCCGATTCTAGGATGGAAAAAGGGGGTCGATTTAAAAAAAGTATTGACGATTTTTTTAGAAAAAAACCAGTAAAATATTCTTAATCAGCACTTTTAGAAACCCCTTTGCATACGATTACATCGTAGTGGGTTCAAAGATCTTTGAGATAGGGGCCGTCAAAGAAAACAATTTTTTCAAATAAAAATAATATTTAACTGTAAAACGGATTCTCAAATGAAAAAAAATTATTATTCTTTTTTATTATATATTTCTTGTATTGTTAAAACTGTTATCGATGGTTGCTACCACTTCATGGCTGACGATCAGGATGTCGTAAATTAAATCCAACAGCAGCTTGTCTAAATATTCTAGCATCATCCCCGATTAAACGAAGCAATTCCACTTTTTATATAACCATATTTATTACACAAAAATCACTTATTATCTAACATTAAAGCAGCATTCACAAATTTTAGCTAATTAACTTATTTACGTTTTTATTGACTAATTAACTTATTTACGTTCAACAATGAGTAAGAATGAGTAAATTCTTATGAAAACTTCAAAATATTAGGTTTTATATTCCGTTCAAGTCAAACAAAAACCATCGATATCTAATATTTCTTTCTAATTTTTCGTCAAAGAATTGAAAATTAACGTTGACATTTACCAATTGATATTTGTCATCAATCAAGTTATATTAAGGTTGAAGGTAATCAGAGCAAAATGAAAACAGGATTAAGATTTGCACAAATAATTTTCAAGCATCAATATCTTTGATTAATGAAGAGCTATGAATACGTGTCAATGTTAACTTCCAGTTATAATTTTATGAAAATCGGGCACATCTAACGACACAATATTATCAGAAAAGTTAAAGGATAATGCTGAACGTAGTGTCTAACATACAGTGTATCCCAGGAGTATGGGATAATATTTTGAAATGTTTAGTTTGGACCAGAGCACTGCTGTGGGGAAATTCCTGATTTTACTGTTCAAAAATCTCTAGAGACCTTAATATCCATCGGATCGGGATATTTTTAAAAAAAAATTAAAGGTAATTAAATTCCCTACACATCTGTCGAGACAAATTTTTAAATGATTCGTGTCAACTTTTATTAATGACATAATAAACTGTCAAAAAACTGCAAAAAAAAATATTAAAAGTTTAAATAATGAACCAATATCGCTATATTCATATGAAAATTTTTTTTTTTTTGTTTAAACATAGTACGTAGACTATATAGTAGTAAAATCAAACTGCCAAATACATAATTTGACAGCTGACAGCTGACAAAAAGATAAAATTAACACAAAAAATACTAAAAAAAAAATAAAATATTTAAAAATTTGCCTCGACAGATGTGCAGGGAATTTAACTAGATTCAATTTAAAAAAATTTATTCCGATCCGATGGATATTAAGGTGATTTTCGAAGAGGAAAATCCGGAATTTCCCCACAGTGCAGAGTACGGTACCGATCATAAATAATCTTCACTGTTTTTTGACAAATAATCTTTTTTACGGGGGGGAGGGATCCTCCATGGACACCCAGCGCTTTGGATCTATCACGCTGGGTAGTGCTAGACTCTAACCGAGCTAAAACCCCTCCGGAATAGTGGCGTCCTCCCTGTCTTCAGTGTTTGCTCATATCCTGGAACCGCTATCTCTTACTATCAGAATATTAGTGTTAGGTGTTAGAAATGATCTGCCTCCGCAGAGATGTCCTCCCCATACTTCCCTACTTCGTCGAAACGATTAGAGGTTCTTTCGTTTACTTCCTTGATTTTCATGACTGATGTTATCATGTCCTCCAAAAGTTGCCAGTTTTCCTCCTCCATCATCAACACCAATGTCATCGGGTGTAACTGGGCCGCCTACCATATCTATAACTCGTAGTCATTCTTCTCTCCACCTGCTACTCCTGAACACCGTATGCTTCGTGTCGTCTTTCTCCCCACAGTACATGCATTCACGATCTTCGATCTTCCCGATGTCGTCGTCGACTTACTCTGCAAAACATCCATGCCCTGTTAGGGCCTGTGTAAGGTAGTACCCAACCTCCCCGTGTCTTTCTCCACCCATCTTTTAATATCTGGAATCAGTCTCCTTGTCCATCTTCCCTTGCTTTAGAAATTCAATGTCTCCTGCCATCTCTGATAGAGTCTATCTTTCGTCTCTTTTCTGCCAATTCCCTCGTATATGTCCCACCTTTTTGAGAAATAATCTAGATAAGATTTTCAAAATGAAAATAATGTTCTGCTTAGGTTTTCAAAGTTTAATAAAACATCTTCAGATCCACATCTCGAATGGATCAGTACGCCTCCGTTTGCTTCCTTACTGGTCCATGTTTCAGAGGCAAAAAGGAAGATGAAGAAAACTAGCCTGTTAGCAAGCCTACGCGTTAAGTAATATTTCTGTCAGACTGAATTTTGCTTAACTGGCAAGTTGCAGACCTGTTTTCTACTCCGAATAACATATTTGCAGTTGACGGTATCCACAAGGGCTCAAAGTATACCTCTACCTCATGTAGATGTTAAGAAGGATTGGTGACAGAACACGGTCCTGCCTGACATCTTCGCCAACTTTATATTTATCGAAGTTTGTTTGGGTGCCTTCATCTCCAATAATAAGCTTGTTGCATGTGCCGTATACTTTAAATTATTTATATATATTAATATAGTGTTACTAAACATTAACAATTATCAAATCTGTTTTCATAATTTCTAACTGAAAAATATTTACATCACCGACTAATATCCGGGAGGAGGGGCGTGTTTGAGAACACACTCATATTGGACGTGACGTCATCTAATAGTATATCTCTGCGGGTGTAATGATTCGGACATATAATTCGTGCAGTTTGCGGTTATTTCCTTTAGTTGTATTCGGTCTGTGATATTAAATTATAGTGTGTATTTAAGCGTACCATATTTAAAGGGTTTAAATTGTTTGAAACATGATTGAAAAAGATTATTTCAAAGGTCAATCGGATAATTTACGCAGTACGCCTGCCATATGCTACTGTGTCACAAAAATATTCATAAATAAAAAACTATGAGTCCTAGATGAAAATTTTTTCTTCAATTGCTTTGCTGCATATACATTTGTAAAAATAAAAAAGTTTGTCGCTTAGTCAAAATATGAATACATTCTTAGCGAAGTGATAAGTCGATTTTTTTGAATTTTTCAACAATAAATCGTTAAATAAACAATGTTCCGGCGGTCAAAAAGTGGACCAAATTCAGGGTCATGTTCGTAATCAATAAAACCATCGGTTAATCCACGTGGCATCCTGAAACGAATTAAAATAAATTTCAGTCTTTTAAGCTATTGCATAGCTTCTATCGCGGGCCTTGAGCGCGGGGACCGAATCCAGAAATTCCGTAACGAAAAAACCTCACGCTCCCCACTCCGACGGGCAAGGAGGTGTGGCTTGAAGGCCGTGCATCGTCTAACGTCGTTTCAGTTCAGCAGTCTTCGACACGGCGTTGTGTGCGTGCGATTAGACGTATTGTACGACTCTACGAAACTCGCACGAATCGAGACGAGCTGCTCCGAAATCGGACGAATACATAAGCAGCTGTTTATGAGAAAGTATATAGGTGTATAGGTATTTATGTACAACAGTGAATAGCTGTACTTGTAAAATTTGTGTATAAAGTGTTTTGAATATGAATGAACAAAGTGCATTTATTATTAATGAAGAAAGTCATTATTTAATAATAGAAAAATTTGTTTTCTTATCGGTCACCACGCTCAAAAAGTGTAACTTGAATTAATATCAAAGAAAAAGCAATACTGCATGAATAAAATAAATAAATAAAATTATAATTGCATAAGTTGATACAAAATGCTATGCAATAGCTTTACCGCGGCAGTCCCCGAGTGCCACACGTCTTTTTTTTACTAATTCTACTGGACTATTTTTGTTATATGTTTATTATGTCAGGGTACTACAATTACCATAAAATTCATTTCCACCGTTAATGAAATGCTCCATTTTAGAGAAATAGAAAAACGTACCTAATACTCGCAGTTTACTTCAAGATTTTTGCTACCCTTATTTCTACTGGAAATTCTCGTTGACAAAAATAATTCAACTATCTAGTCAAGAAATAATTAAAGTAGGATCAGACCAGTGATTGATGTCCAAGGCTTCGCTTAAGTCGCTCCTTTTTATTTTTTTGCGCTGTTAAATTATGCTTTGAATACATTTGCTTAAAAATATCACAACTAAAAACACAACAACTCGTTTAAATTCGAAGTTCCGTATAATCAAATATTTGTAAATTTCCATTGTTTTATGCAAACAAGGCTTAAATAATCCCTCGCATACTTTAATAGAAAATAAGGTCTTAAAATGTAAAGAGATGCCCAGGAGTTGTGTAGTTCTGGCATAAATGTAACAAAATTGCCCACGTGGCGCTTTTCGGAGCAGGAATAGCCCAATTTTATGAAAGGAAATTTACATCGAAGAAAAACATACTCAAATAAATTACCCTATCTAGGAAGTGTTGTTTATAGTTTTTCATATAAACATGAATTTCACTATTAGCAGAGTAGATGAATGGGTATTTCCTTGCTTCTATTAGTTACTACACTTTTAAAATTGAAAAAAATAAAAGAGATGTATTGCAATTAATACTACAGGACAACAGATCACTCTATTCACCAATGGCTCCACTATATAGTGGCATAACAAAGATTAGAATATCCTTTAGAAAACTACATGCTCTGACATAAAAAAAATGAATGAATTTTCGTTTAACATAGGGAAAACAAATCTATATCTGTAAAAGAATACCCCTGACTGACTGACTGATTTATCAACGCACAGCTCAAAGCGCTGGGTAGAAACTTCAAATTTTGCATAGAGGTTCCTCGAATGACGTAGGTAACCATCAGGAAGGGATTTTTTGAAATTCGACCCCAAGATGGTGAAAAAGGGGGTTGAAATTTTAGGCTTTTTTGGAAACGGTTAGATCTAGATGCGTGAAATTTGGCAGAAATATTTTTTGTTGAAGTCTATTAGATACGTGTAAGATGAAATTTCGATTTTCACTTTCTGAAGGGGTGAAAATGGGAGTGGTAAATGGTTTAAAGCGCACCCGTATTTTTGAAATCGCGTAAGTCAGAAACGTGATTATTCGAGCGATGGACTCTTCTAAGGAAATAAGAAGGCACGTTTTCGGCGGTTTTCAAAAAGAGACCCCCAAAAGGGTGAACGGGGAGGGGGAAGTCTTTAAGCTATTCGGAAACGGTTAGACCTAGAAGCGTGAAATTTGGCACAAGTATTTTCATTGGAATCTATTAGACATGAGTAAAACGAAATTTCGATTTTCACTTTCTGAAGGGGTGAAAACGGGGGCGGTAGATGCTCTAAAGAGTACCCTCATCTCTGAAATCGCCTAAGTCAGTCCAGCAACATGCTCTTCTGAGGAAATAAGGAGACACGTATTCGATGGTTTTCAAAGAGAGACCCCCAAAAGGGCAAACGGGGAGGGGGATGTTTTTAATCATGAAATTTAACACATACCCGCCATGTGCTCTTTTGTCGATTTAAATTATATATTTTTGTTTAACTCGCTCTAACACAAAAATAAAACAATGAATTGTTATTAAATTGCGATACGCCCTGAGTTTCCTCGAGTACAATAGATGTGCAGTGGGTTTCCTCAAGTGTAATGGATGCGCAGTGGGTTTACTTGAATGCAATGGATGTGCAGTGAGTTTCCCCGAGTACTATGTATGCGCAGAAGTTTTTCTTGAATACAATGAATGCGCAGTGGGTTCCCTCGAGTGTACTTCCTAAGCACTTTATTGGCATATGTTAGTATATCAATGCGGACAATGTCTCCCACGCGAACGAAGTCGCGGGCATCAGCTAGTATAAAAATATAATTTTAAGATGTAGCTTGCCAGATATTCCTCTAGGTACTCATGTACTTGAAAACAAAACTTTCAAAATTTTTGGCATTGAATATTGAATGTAACTAAATTTTAAAGAACACATTATTAGTTTAAATACTAAGTTAACATCTGGATGCTATTCAGTTAGGGTAATCTCCAATTATTTGAAGATTTAATCGCAAAGGCTGTATTTCTGTTGCTGAATGACTTCTGACATATGGAATAACTCTGTGGGGTGTATGTAGTGATGATCTCATGAAAACAATATTAATACTGCAAAAGCGTGTCATTCGATATTTACGCAAGTTAGAGCTCGTCATTCATGGAAACAATTATTTGCAGCCAACAGGATTCTGATAGTGATCCCAATTTTTATTCTGGATGTAGTAGGTCTAATTTATAAGCACGGAAGTTATTTTAATATGACATCTTCTAATATTTTCCTCCGCAAGGTAATGTTACCTTATCAATCCCAAGGCCCACACTTGTCAAAAATTCTATTGTTTAGAATGGCCTTAAAATGTATAATCATCTACAGAACCATATTTAAGACAATCGTCAATCGGAATTTCAAAATGGAAAAAAAGAATGTACTTACTTTCAAACACTCGTTCTAGAGAAACTAGTATTTTAGTATTATGAAGCAAGGAATTATTACAAATTTGTACATTTGTTATTAATGCAAATAAAATGGTTGAAAGCTTATCCTCTGATGTTTGTATTTTCCTTTTCGGTTATTTTCACTGTCTTTCTTATATTTGCTACTGCCAACAGATAGACAATGTCACCCTCTCCACTATGATTTACTGCAATATACCAGAAACACTGTGGGAAGTTTTGATTTGTATATCTAATTAGATACTGACCAACATTTTTTATAAAATTATTGAAAATGTCCCGAGACACTTATTATTTTTTAATCACATGCCACCCACGTATGCAAACTTAAATATGTTTTCTGCATTTTGTGCTTAGCTTTCAAATTTCTATGGACATCTATTTGAAACCGTAGCAGAGAAACCATCTGAAAGACGTCTGATCTATCCACGGTCGGAGCAGTTTTCTCCTTTTAATGTTATATTTTCTTAAAGCCAGGCGCGCAGCCAGGGGGGGAGCCATGGGGCCCGGGCCCCCCCCAAGCCGTCTTCATGAGCCAAAAAATAAAGAAGCATAATCTCTATCAGTGCATAGCAGTATCCAAATTATCCCTTGAAATAAATATTTTGTAATTAATGCCAATATTATCTAGTAGAGGAATCTATACACATCCTTTCTCAACCGTTTTCTGAAAAATTTTCCTCATCCTCTGGGGAGGCCGGTTCTATTGGCTCCCCCCAGATGAATTTTCTGGCTGCGCCTCTGCTTAAAGCTTTGTCAACAGAACTTTGTATTCTTCTGGATAATAAAGTATATTTTGATTGGTTGATCGACTAATGCATTGATATTAGAAACAAATCTATGTCTTCTGCTTTTATTTGCATATGTAACTTAACATCTTCTTTTTAATACCTCTGACTGAACTAATAAACTCAAAGTAAGCTATTATCTTGCAATTTGACTAATAGTACGTCGGATGGCAGGCTCTAGCGTTCACTAACCCAATACCGAGGTATAACCAAACGAAACCTATTTCATTTTATTCAGCAGGTTTTTTCACATAAGAAATCATTTTTGACGACACTCTCCATTGGTCGAGACTGAAGTTACAAAAAAAACAAAAAAAAATGAAAATAACAAAATTCAAATTCAACCACGAATAACTTTCAAACGAAAAAAGATAGAATTATATATTTTTTTTAGTTTTATAGTATAAACGATTCTCTTTAATTTGATGTATAATTTACTACAAAAATAATAACTTTAACACTAGAAAATTGACGTTAATTTAGATGTTACACAAATTGTCAATTTTTTTAAAAGCTCTAACTCGTTGTAACTCGCTTATGTATTGAGCTACTCGAATGTTTTTTTCACCAAAAACTGCCAAATTTCATAGACTTCATTTTGTCTCAATTAATGCTGGGTCTAGCTCTGTAAATAAAAGAGGTACAGCCTTTTAAACACAACGAAGCGCACTTCGGCGACGGAGTCGCAAGGCTTCCCCTCTCGTTCCCGGTACATCCCGCGTTCGCCATAAACCGCACAAGGCTATAATCAGCGGCCGTAACTAAAGCTTTACAATAATCTTCCTTTATTGTAATATGATAAAATTAATAAATCATATTGAATAATATGATACTAATTGTAATAATCCGCTATATATGGAGTCGTACAACGCGGGTGGTGCATTAATAAATGGAAAATAATGGGTATCAGACAGATTTTCAAATATATCATTGTTAAACTCATGCCAGCTAGTAAAGTTTCTCCTTTGCTTCGTAAATTTTAATATTTTCCATAGTGTCAGAGGTAACCACATAATCAAAACAGTTATTTGGCATGCTTTCACTAACTCGTAGAGGATCTGAACGATTAGTTGGATTTTTGTACATCTCTATTTTTGTTTTCATGTAAACTGGAAGGGTTAAAATCAGTTAAAATTTATTGGATAGATATTCTTGTGTAAATAGGCCGATCTTTTTTTAAATAATACCATTCCAAGCAGTAATGGGAATGGGATTTTTACCATCTAGCCTGTCTTAGTTTTGATCAAAATTGTCGATGTCGATGAATGTAATTGTTTTCTTCAGAACTTACTGGAGGAACTCCAGGTGGAATAAAAATGTAGTTTTTACTAATACGTGACTAGCCAAAGATGTTAAATATCCGTATTTCATCGTAGGAATAACCATAGCCAAAAGAATAAAGCATATCAATAAGTTTTTTTCTTCTGACGGCACGATATACATGTAATTATATGTAAAGGATTAAAAAAGTGGTCTATGCTGGTTGTTTTTTTTTTTTTTCATAATTATTAATATAAATTGCATTACTATAGAAATAACGTTTAAATAAAATTTGTCTGTGCCGACATATTTAGTATCCACGACATAAATGTTTATAACAAATCTGAAGCTTCTTGTTTACATTGATGATTATTCTGAATAGTAGTCGTGTTTTTTTACAGGTTTAAAATATCCACCTATAGCTTCATTTAAGATACTGGCAGCACTTGTGTCTGACAACAAAAATTCGTTAGTCTATTTAGCTTTATTATCACTTGAATGAACTGTTGTATTTCCTTTGTGTTCCCAAAACACTTTGTTTGTTTAAATGCTTTCTAGTCTCTTTCTTATATTTCCGCTGCTATAATAATTTAATTCTTTTTCCGTGATTTCTTCAAATATATCATTAAGGAGTGTTTTTAGAAATGTTAAACTTAAGGATTCTTTTTTGCAAAACAGCAAGTTCAACCTCCCTAAATAAAATGTTTAACGCTACCTTAAATTCATTTTTTCTTTCAGTGGTTTAGTTTGTACACATTTAATTATTTTTTGCTAATATATTTTGCATAACAAATTTTATGATAATTTCCGTCATCCCCCAATAAATCTGAATAAAAGTAAAACCTGCCTTTTATTTCTATATCACAATGCGTCATGCAGCTTTAATATATATTTTCTGCTAGTTTCCGCACCCGTTCCCGTACAATTGCTTCTTAAAAATGTTTTTAATTTATTCTTATTTTTTCTGGATTTTCCACAGATCAGACAATGCTATATTATTTTAATCTGATTTTTATCTTCATTATAACCACATGAAGGCTCACTTACATTTTTAATCACTTTACTAATATCAGAGGCAATATGTCTTGTCTCTACTAATATCATTCTTATTACAAAAAGATGTCCGACAAGAATAATGAAATCAGTACCGAAGAGTGTGTAAATAAGTGCCACCACTTTATTTTATAAGAATTTTTTCTTTCATTTGCACAATGTACAATAGACCTGATGCCAGTAACAGTTGGTTTTTCACCATTAGATTTTCTCTGCTTTCAGCAGTTTCGCAAAAGTAACATGCAGTTTTTTTTATTGATAATGTATCTACAATATACATAAACTGTAATAGCCTAAATGTAAATAATAGTATATTATATTACTAGGAGTAGAACGCACTCTTTTTTTGTGTTGAGCCCAGGATTTGCAAAGTGGGCGAAACACAAAAAAGGCGTTCTACTCCATGTAATATATACTATTTTTTCTTCAAGCGTATTAAAATGCAAAAAATTCATTTATTTATCATAAATGTACAAATATTCAAACTACAGTCTTACATGTTGACACAATATGACAAGTGGCTAGTGGATAGCGCGCTACCGGTGGCTTTCGGTATTAACATTATGTTACTAGTAAAACAATACCCACTGCGGCGGCGCTTTCGGAACTAACATTATGTTACTAGTAAAACAATGTCCACTACGGTGGCGTTCGGTACTAACATTTTGTTACTAGTAAAACAATGTCCTACTTCTACTTCTGTTTTTGGTGACATAATTTAAACATTTTAATACGCTCGAAGAAAAAATAATATATACTTATATTAATACTTATCCAGACAATAATGAGGCCAGCAGCCGATACGTTTCTTGATGGGCCGAGAGCGTAGCGGGGGCGAGAGAGGAAGCCTCGTGTCTTCGTCGTCGTAGTGTGCTTCGTTGTGTTTCAAGGGCTGTAGCGCTTTTAGTTAAAAAATTAGATCTGGCATGAATCGAGACAAAATGAAGCCTATTAAATTTGTCAGTTTTTGGTGAAAGAAAAAATTGAATAGCTTGTTATATAAGCGAGTTATGGCGAGTTAAGAATTTGAAAAATGTTGCTGATTTCTGTATCCTTTTGAATTTTGCCATTTTTTTATGTTAATTTTTTAATTATTGCAATAAATTACACTTCAAATTAAACAGCAATGTTTACTTGTCAAAACCTGACAAAATTTTTATTTTTATCTGTTTTAGTTCTAAAGTTATATTATATTTGATTAAATAGTAAATTTCTAAATTTCTTTTTTTTTTTAGTTTTTTTCTTATATCTTCGATCTCGACCAATGGAGAGTGTCGTCAATTTTGATTTCCTATGTAAAATAACATGCTTTAACAAGTAGTGAAGGTCCCATCTGGTTATACTTCAGTATTGAGTAGGTCAAGAAAGAGAAGGCTTTTCGCGCTCTGCCCGACGGGCTATAAGACCTTCGGCAATTCCATCCGGCAAGTACGGATGTGCTTTGTTTTGTTAGTATAAATATTTATGAATACCAGAAGTTGATTTTATAAATACAGTTCTTGTAGTAGTTGTTCTCTTAAAAATATTTCTCCAAGCAAAATGATGCTTCATCAAACATTTTTAATCAATTGCATGTTTGTCAGTTGAAGGAAATAATGTGTATATGTGGAGCATACTCGGTCGCTTGCCTTTTATAGCCGTGGGTGTACAAAAAATGAATTATCTGCCTCCCTAGTGTGACACAATTTTTACTATCTTTTTAGGTTACTTTCTTATTAAGATTTTCAACTAAAAAACGTTAAGGCGGTTTTCATATATAAAAGCATGTTAGATTAAGACGTATCGGTGCATAAATAATGAAAAATTTTCACTTATAATCTCCTTAAAGCTTTTTTCGGTTGCTATATCAAGCGCATGGGAGACTTGTTAAAATAATTTCCCACATAAATATATGGCAAAAATATTACTGTGCGTCGCACTTGTGTTCAAAATTGAATAATATACATTTGTTTACTCAACAAAAAGAGAATATTAAAAATAATTGTACATTTTGGATAAAATAGCAGGATTAAAGTAATAGCATTATTTTTGTCCTAATTATTACAAAATATTTTAATTTAGTATAGATATTTTTTTTCCGAAAAGTGCACCGGGGGGAGATATTTGTGTTTTATTTTAGGTTCCGGTAAGAAAATTTAGTGGCAATATATGACTTCGAAGACAGCACCTCCCATCAATTTCCAAAACTTTCGCAAAACATTCCCTAATGGCCACTGTTTTAATCACCTATTTTCTTAACTATAGGAGAAATATAGACTTTGCATTTGAATATAATACCGATTATTTAATTTGTTGCGTAAAATAAATAGAAGGCCATGACTTTCGTTATATTCGTGTGACTTTTGACACCGTCACGTTTGATACACCAACATATTGTCGTATTAAAAAATATTTAATTTGTTACTTACTGCTTTTCTGACACCGTGACCCATCATACAGGCATCTATCGTAACAAAAGCAGCCCTATTTATACCATCATCGAAAATATACGCTCTGGAGAACTGCCTTAAATGTATTCCACATCCTTTCTGGCCGCTTTTTGCATATCCCATCTGTAAATAACAAGTACAAATTAAAACAGAAAAGTCATAAATCTTATAATATTGATTGTAAACTTGTACGGGGAAAAATATGAAGTATATGGTGACGCGCTTGGGATTCCTCAGGGTTCCGTGTTAGGTCCATTATTGCTCATGTTGTATATTAATAATTTATCAAGCAAGATGGAACATGATCATGTTACAATGTTTGTGATGGCACAACAATTACTGTGTCAGCGAAGAGTATGAAATTAAATGAAAAAAAAACTATGTACTTAAACTTTCACCTTCAAAGAACTATTACAAACAACTTTATGATTAATGGAAATATCATTTTTTCAGAATCAGTAAAATTATTTGGCACTGTCTTGTTTCTAAATTATCGCGGACTGGACCTGTAGAACATGTATGTAATAACTTATTTTGCGATAACACAGGTAAAATCAACTTTTGATAAGGATGACTTAATTGATGTCGCATACTCTATATCGTACAGTCACATATCGTTTACTATTATGGCATGGGGTATAAATAGTCTTTATAGATCAAAAAAATATCCAATTAATCAGGATTTGAACCTGCAGATATTTGGTCCCAAAACTAATAAAATTATAAAAATTCAGCTGCTCGTCATAGCCGCTCCTCCTTCATGTCCATTGTCTGAAGCTGATTTTTGTACATTATTTTATCACGTCTACCTAGAAAACATACTATGTGGGTAGGAGTAGGTTATAGGTTTTATATAATTTTTATTTATTTTATTTTAATTCCCTCCCGGCCTCGTCCTCGCTCAGCCCTTTTATTGTCACACCGCCCCGTTATTATAAATGGTTGGTTGGTTACGGGACAAGATGCGAAAAGCCATTATCATGAATTTGCAAATACATTTTTACCTGTACTAAGGCATAATACTTATATGATTATCGCTGCAAACTGACTGACTACGTTTGATGATTGATTGCATGATCAGTCCTTACACCCGGAATCCTAGATTTCATAAATATTGGTGGTCCACCCCGTATAACACGTGAACTTCCTGTCGTCCCAGCCAGTGCCGGATTAAGGATTGGCGCGCCCCTAGGCTACTCATGTATTTGCGCCCCCTTATTCATAATGGAAAAAAAAATTAAGAGCGGGGGTAGAAATCTGAAAAAAAAATTTCTCTAGATTCGAGCGGGAAAGAAGAAATATGAAAAAATTATCCAGATTGAAAATTGACGAGCGGGGGAGAAATCTAAAAAAAAAATTCTGCCAAAATTGATGAACAGGAAGAAGGAAACGGAAATGGAAAATGATTGGGACAATATATATATTTAGTTTTTTGATAAGCAGAAGCGCAATGAGCTCGTGACGCCTCTCATGCCCTAGCGCGCGTCCCTTTACGCATTGTCGCCTCTAGGCTATAGCCTAGTTAGCCTTATGGATAATCCAGCCCTGCCAACCGACTTTCTCAATACACTTTGAACATTGCCATGTGAACTTGTAAAAGTGAGCTGGTCTGCTGGAATTTCAGCGTCTTCGAAGCGTACCGACAATGTTGGCTCCTGCAGACTAGCTCACTTTTACGAGTTCGCATGGCAATTTTCAAAGTGTAACCAGAAGGTCGGTTGGTTGGTTGGATATAAAGTGCAGCGCAGGTCGGGTGTTTTTTGTACTATCCACGGGTTTAGGTAAACATCTCTACAATACAGAGGTGATAAATTCGGCAATTTTATCAAAATAAAATAATCAAATAAAAAAATAAATAATTTTCTTGTATAAAAAAAAGTACCGACGTAGATGTAAGAAAGGCCTCAGGCTATACCCGGAAGGATTACGGCAATAAAACCTTCAGATATCGATAATTACTTTAAACGTATAAACAGGACTCTATTTAAAAAACCGCTGTCCAAGGAATCACTACTTCCACATCCAGATTTTCTATCCAAGTCACTCACAACGAAAAAATTTTGTATGTGGAAATAATTCTTTATGGAACTTTAATAATGTAATATTTGAAATCCTCTACCCCAAAAACCCATAAAACGATACCCCCACATCGGTAGTGGGGTGGGGGTGGATGAAGTAAAAAAATATTTTGAGGTTTGTGGTTCTTGTACACACACCAAATTACATTTTTCTTCATCCCCTTTAATAATGAGGTGGGGGTGGTAATGGGGGTGGCTAATGCCAATTTTTTTATGGACTCTTACCTGCTTGATTTACCTATTTACCCCAAATTTACCCCAATTTACCTCCCAACCCTTCGACGGAACAGGATGAAAATATAATCTAGTTCTAGATCTCGTTAAAGTACATATGTGTACCAAATTTCAAGTCAATATCTCAAACGGTTCCAGAGTAAACGTGCGCACAAAAAAAGTTACAGACAGACAGACCGACCCGACCGGCCAACAGACCTACAGACAGATTTTTTTTGTTCAAACTTAAAATCTCGACGTTTCATGACATTCTAAGCCTATTTGAACGATAAAAAGTTTTTAAAAAAAATTTTGTCGTTACTATATTTCCACTGGACGTGGAAGTAATTGACGTCATAATGACGACACCTTGCTACTTGGGAATTTCCAATATATAGTTTTAGAAAACCTATTTACGAAGGTGAGTTAAAAAAAAATAAGGCATAAAAACTTGCCCCTATGCCACCTATCTATCCCTATAGTACGGCCTCAGAAAGTTCGCTAACTTATTTCCTGGGCGCGCAAAATGCCGCTTGCTTGCAGACAGACAGACAGAATTTTTTTTCGCTCAAACTTAAAATCTCGACGTTTCATGACATTCTAAGCCTATTTGAACAATAAAAAAATTTTTTTTGGCGTTACTATACTTCCACTGGATGTGGGAGTCAAATGTAACCAAAATAGTTACATAGAATATACATAGGCTTTTATAACTTTATTAATTTCGGCCCAGATAAGTCGGCGCGGAGGGTACAAAAGCTGTTTATGCTTGTCTTTCCTTAAACAAACAATTTTTTACGCTCATTATCAACTCGATTTTGTGGCTGTTTTTTCGCCAGCTTTTATGACATACGACGCTAAAATACACGTTATTTTCCAAAGGTAAACAGTAAATGTCATCCGTTGGGTCCGTCAACCGTCGGGAGATAAAATTAGTCAGTTTTGAATTGTCGAAGCGCCCCCTCGCGTTTCGGCGCCCCTAGGCTATGGCCTATTTAGCCTTATGGATAATCCGGCCCTGGTCCCAGCTGTGCACATTCTGACATTACCTATTCCTAAAAATGATACGTTCCTAAACATGATACGAACGTTGGTTCGCTTTTGTCCGGTTATTTTTTGCGTAAATAAAGTATATGGGGAAATAAAAAAAACAAAGCTACAGTCCCCGAAGTTATGCATTAAAAAAAATCTTACAATACATATATTCCATATTGTAGTATGTTTGGATGTTCAAAGTTAATGAACTACAAGGACATGTACGAGAGAGTGTATTATAAACGGAAAAATGTTCATAACTTGAATGGTTTTTACAATTAACTATTTTTTTATTTATTTGCTTTCATTATGATTAGAGAATATTATTTAGGTAGGTATTAAGCAAATCACAACTTACACACTTTTTTATTTATTATAAAATTGCCTACTTTCTGTATTTTGTTGCCCTAATCTGGGCACACTAATATAAATACTTTAAAACACTCATTGTTGGAGATCAATCAAAACAACTACTCTTCTAACTAATACTGACGAAGTATTGAATTAAATGAAAGGATTCTTAGCATTTTAAAGCAAAAAATATTAAAAATATTTAAATCATTTATTTAAATTCAGTCATTCACACTTTTTTATTTAATTTGAAATTATCTACCCTTTGTATATTGGTACCTGAATCTGGTCACGTTAATATACTACTTAGGAAAACACTATAAAACACTCATCATTAGACAACCAATCAAAACAACTAATCTTCTAGCTAATGCTGACGAAGTATTGAATTACACCATAGGATTCCCAGCATTTTAAGACAAAACAAATATATTAAAAATACTTAAATCATTTATTAAAATTCAGTCATTCAAATTCAGTCATTGAACCTTACATTCTATTTGAACTCTAGAAAAGTTGTACAAGTTTTTTCGAACTCGTTAGTTCTCATCAGTAGAGTATAGAAACATTCATTCATTATTTATAAGCCTATTCTTGATTTATTTTTACAATTGATTATTATTTCCACATCCAGTGGAAGTATAGTAACGACAAAAATTTTTTTAAAAATTTGTATTGTTCAAATAGGCTTAAAATGTCATGAAACATCGAGATTTTAAGTTTGAGCGAAAACAAATTTTCTGTCTGTCTGTCTGTCTGTAACTTTTTTTTTGTGCGCACGTTTACTCTGGAACCGTTTAAGATATTGACTTGAAATTTGGTACACGTATGTACTTTAACGAGATCTGGAACTAAATTATATTTTCATGTTGTTCCGACGAAGGGTTGGGGGGTAAATTGGGGTATATTTAGCGTAAAGGGGTAAATCAAGCAGGTAAGAGTCCATAAAATTGGTATTTAGTATATACAAGAGTAACTAAAGTCTCAAACAAATTTTTGGTATTAGCCACCCCCATTACCATCCCCACCTCCTTATTAAAGGGGATGAAAAAAAAATGTGATTTAGTGTATGTACAAGAACCAGAAACCTCAAAATATTTTTTAACTTCATCTACCCCCACTACTACCCCCCTATCACCACCCCCACCCCACTACCGATGTATGGGTTTTTGGGGTAGAGGATTTCAAATATTATATTATTAAAGTTCCATAAACAATTATTTCCACATACAAGTTTTTTCGTTGTGAGTGACTTGGATAGAGAATCTGAATGTGGAAGTAGTGATTCCTTGGGCAGCGGTTTTTTTTATTTATTTCATTGTGATTAGAGAATATTATTTAGGTATTAAGCAAATCACAACTTACACAATTTTTTATTTATTATAAAATTGCCTGCTTTCTGTATATTGTTAGTAGGTATGGGGACAGTTGAGACCGGGCTCCGCCCCCCAAAATGGGGCCCCCGTAGGGCTGTTAGTGGCCCCCATCCACGGCCCCCATCCGTAGCCCCCTTGGGTCCAACATAACCTCACTTTTGGCGCCACCAGGTGTGAGCAGGTGTAACAGGTATCGGACAGGTAGCAAGCAACAGATGAGCCGGAACAGGTATCGGACAGGTAGCAAGCAACAGATGAGCCGGAACAACTTCCGGTTTCAACTTCCGGTCGTTCAAAACATGCTATGTAGGGTATCAAATGAATCGTCTCGACGTCTAGAATAAGAATTTAACTGTATTTTCGTTCTAAGTGTAAAAATGGCACTTAGAGCTTACTAATTTGAATTTTATGTGTGAAATCATGTCCTCGGGTTCGAAACACGTCGGAATCCGCTATAAAATAACAACTTCCGGTTTCAACTTCCGGTCGTTCAAAACATGCGATGTAGGGTATCAAATGAATCGTCTCGACGTCTAGAATAAGAATTTAACTGTATTTTCGTTCTAAGTATAAAAATGGCACTTAGAGCTTACTAATTTGAATTTTATGTGTGAAATCATGTCCTCGGGTTCGAAACACGTCGGAATCTGCTATAAAATAACAACTTCCGGTTTCAACTTCCGGTCGTTCAAAACATGCGATGTAGGGTATCAAATGAATCGTCTCGACGTCTAGAATAAGAATTTAACTGTATTTTCGTTCTAAGTGTAAAAATGGCACTTAGAGCTTGATAATTTGAATTTTATGTATGAAATCATGCTCGAAACACGTCGGAATCCGCCCACTTCTTAATTTTTGCGCCATCTATCAATGATTTCTTAAAGATTTTCCCATAGATGGAGCGACATTTTTGCAGCTTTGAGGAATCGACCCCCGGACATTTGGATTGGTAGCGTGGCGTTTAAACAGCTAGGTTACCATCGTACTTGTTTTTCATAAGAAGACAATTACTACAGCTAGGTCGCCTGACCGGGTGTTGCGGCCGCGGTCCGCCCCATGCAGTGCGATATATGTAAGCGTCTTCGGTGCATTAATTGCAAGAATATATGCAAAATTCATCTTAAAGCTCGCTCTAAATAGAAAACATGGACTCAAGTGCCTTATTTAATACTGAAGCTATAGTGGAATATAAAGTCTAAGTAATTAGGACAATCTTCAGTTAAATTGTGATTTGACGGTAAGGTAGAAAAAAATACTCAAAAACAGTATTGAAGAGAAACCAGGGGTACATTCATTTTTATGGTAAAAAAGGACAATCTTTCAATGTTGGAGTGCAAAAAAAATTTCACAAACAAAATTTTTTTATGAGGGATGGCGGTAAGGTAAAAAAACAGTTTAAATAATTTATTGGAACAATATAAAGCGTCGTAAAGGTAATATTTAAAAAGGAATTTATTAAAATCAGAAATATATTAAATCTAACACAATGCAATAATATAAATCGTAGCACAACATTACACATCGCAAGGAAATAAAACCGAGAAAGCGTTGATATGTTATTTCATAGGAAACAGGAAAGATGATAAACCTGCCTACATAGCCACAAAGTGCACATGATGACAAAGCGAGTTGAAGGAAGTTGATAAAATATATCCCATTGGTTGGTTATGTGAAAATTGAAAAATATCATTTAGTACTGATGTAGATTTCGACGAGTATAAAAAGCATAAACTGAGATTAAGATCACTTACTTTCCAAGTTATAATTTTGTTAGCAAGTGTTTGTGCGCATTACCGATTTAAGGTAAGTTCTATTAATTTATTTTATTGCAATTATGATTGAGGTCAAAACATAGGGAAGACGAAAATATTGCATCCTTAAATACTGAAATTTAATAATTCTTCTAATGTTACAAATAAATTCGAGAAAATCCGTATATTTATGTTTTTAGACCGATTATGAGGTCTAAATTTAATAAAATAAAAAATACGTCTTGATGAAATTTCAACTCATTCGAGGCGAAATTTACACACAAGGAGACTTGGGTTCTACATACTCTCTACAACATACAGGGTCTGTCATTTAAAAACTCCCCAGACTCGTAACTTCCTTATTTTTAACCACATCAAATTGTAGATATTTTTAAGGCCTGCATGCACACAGTGATTTTAAACATTTTTTTAAAATTATTACGAAAAAATTAATTTCCCTGAATATTTTTTCCCTCACTCTGTACATGAACTGCGTTAATGTTTTCTTATAAACGTTTTAATTAGCTTCAATTTATGTTATTATGTCATATTGGAAATTCTTTTTTATTTTAGAGAAATAAATTAAAAACGCTTTCGCTCTTTCCAATTACAAACTGATTTTTTAAAATAACTGAAAACATGTAAATAATAATTTTATGCTTTATTTGTAAAATACATATCACAAACAATCCTCAACGTAACAAAACAGCAACAAGAAACAAAAGAAATAAATATTTTTAAAAACAAACTTTATTAAAATGTACTAAATAACAGGAAAAATTGCAACATTTTTATTTCTTTTGTTTCTTGTTGCTATTTTGTTACGGAGAGAATTGTTTGTGATATGTCTTTTTACTTAATTTTCAGTGTAAAAAGATCGTAATACGTTCCAATTGAAAGAAAATTTTTAAAATCTTTTAATTTTTACAAAACTAAAACTTTAGTAACAGTACCTACAAGGCTCGGTAATAAATAATACAGGAGCTAATCGTAAATTATATTTTATTTGTAACTTTTCCTCATTTTCAATTCTAAAATTACAGTTATATACAGGGTTAACCATAAATTATATATTATTTGTATTTTTTCACTAAATTAAAACCACAGATATTTTATGATATTCATTGTTATACAGAGGCGGTAAATAGTATCAACTAAAAACAAGTCATAAATAATACTGGGTAGCCATAAATTATATTTTATTTGTATTTTTTTTTCACCGAATTACAGATATTTTATGATTTTTACTGAAATTTGCTGCTTTTTCATCTGAAACAAGTTATACAAGAGTTAGATATAAATTATTTTATTTGTATTTTTTTCAGTTCTAAGATTACAGTAATTTTACAAAAGCTTTATTATAATGTACTGAAAAGTTGTCTTTATTTTTTATTATTGCGATTTTTCGTAACTTTAATTTTTTGCTGCTTGAAATTATAACAGCACCTACAAGGGTCAACAGATACTTTTTATAATTTTTACTGAAATTTTCTACTGACTTTGTCTTTTTTCTTTCATCTTGAAGCTACAATTATATAGGATGTTTTTATTTTACAAAAGCTTTATGTATTGAGACCGTGATTGTAACTTTTTAATTCTAAAATTACAGCTATATACAGGGTATGTGATTTTAACCACTGCTTTTTAAACAGATATACAGGGCCAGTCATAAATTATATTTTTCCCTGAATTACAGATATTTTACTCGATATTTGGCACTTTCTAAAATGGGGCGGGGTAGAAAAACACGGCATTATTATTTTAGCTGTTTATTTAAACCAATATTATGTACAGGGTGTTCTCTATTTTTATTGTATGTATGTAAATATGGAGTTACTTTATCGTGGATTTTCTGTCTTATTCTCAATATTTCTTCGGGTGCTACTGAAAAGAAGAACTCTGTAGATTTTGTCGCCTGAAACATTTCATAAGTCGCCTCCATTAGTTTATCTTCTAAATTGGTAATAATACATGGTCCTTCGTGATAAACAACTACCAAATCGGGAAATTCGTCTCTGGCCATCGCTAGCGAGGGATCGTAAACTTGGTCATTAACTTCATTCCAAAAATGTATCGGTATAGGCGCATCACACACTGCAATACCCTTTTTAATATCTGAACGAATACCAAATCTTTCAACTTGTTCATAAAACATCATCGCCGCAGGTAGACAACAAGCATAATAATTCAATCTAACAAATATTTTCTCCATAATTTCTTGTATTTTATCTTGTGGGGTAATATCTGGCGGGGCCTGAGTACTACTACTACTACTACTACTACACTTTTTGGCGTGTCTTTTCATATTTTTCTTATTTGAAAAACATTTTTGACAGGCGCGACAATTAATCATTTTTTTTTTTTTTTGGTCTAATCACTTCGGTACTCAAAAGACAACTAACCGGCTGACGAGAGATTTTTCTTCTTTTATAGTGAAAATTCGGAATCAGCCTATTACCCCATATCAATAAGTATATTGAGAAGATATTGATAATCTTGTCCCGATGTTTTTATTTATACATATCATATCAACAATTTCATTTGGATCAGTAATCTCACCGCATTCAAATATGCGACTATCTTTTGTGGAAGCAGGGGTAGTCGAACTTCTTTGAGCATTTCTCTTTGGTGGAAACAGTTTTGATATAATATTTTCATATTTCCAGGACTTAATTGGGTTTATCTTGTATTTTATCTTGGGGGGCAACATTCGAAGGCACCGGGGCGCTGTTTGGTCTAATCACCTTAGCGTTCAAAAGACAACTAACCGCTCGACGAGAGATTTTTCTTGTTTATATCTCCTTTTTCACGGCTTTTTTACAGACCTGTGAAAAAGCTGTAAAAAGCTGTGAAAAAGCTGTAAAAAGCTGTAACAGGCCTGTGAAAAAGCTGTAACAGGCCTGTGAAAAAAGCTGTACAGACCTGTGAAAAAGCTGTACAGACCTGTACACCTGTACCAGCTGTTCCTATATACCTGTGCCTGTAAAGTTGTAAATAGATCTGTGTTTTTCAGAAATGTGACAGACGAGGTGGTAGGAGAAGACCCTGGTTCTTTTAGAAGCGATCGTAAAGGACAGTGACGTCATCCCAGCGTTAAAAGAAATGCCGGTATCAGTAAAAGCAGTACCCGTAGAAGTCAGAGGACAGTGACGTCATCATCATCATCATCATCATCACCAGAGGCTGCCACTCCAGCAGGTAATTTTATTATTACCAGGCCAATTATAAATCTTTACAGAGTCACCAGTTTAAAAAACGCCGTCTGTCAACTCGTATGGTATAAGCCTGTATCCGACAGATCTCTACCGCCCATCACTCAGTAATCCGGGTATGCAGCAATTTTAATATAATATATGTGTTTTTAACAAGATCATTCTTATGGATTTATGTGCGATGACCACCACCAACTGTTTAAATTTTTTTCCTTAGCGTTATAAGGTAGTGCATAAACGAGGTGCGTAAAGCATCCTTTCTTAAATCCGCCCCCAGGCCAAATGCTTTAGGTAACTTAGAGAGCGCCATGGGAAGGTAATTAAGATCATTCTTATGGAAACATTTAAATGCTCACTTCACCCTCTGGTGGTGCAACTAATGATGTGCTGTCGCACATTCTCCTTTACAAGAAACTGTTATAGAATATAGCTTTGTTATACCGCTCAAACACTTGTATGTTTTGCTCAATTTATTCAAAGGCTCAGATGACGAGGTGTCTACTTCTTTATGAGGGTCCAGTCAGCTATCTAAATAAGAGTATAATTTCAGGCGGGCTTGGGTGGTGACGTAGGCGGCTATTACTACGTTAACGGTAGTTAAAGGGCCGGCTGCTTCTTCTCTAAACTCCCAATTTACGACCAGAGTATCCTCGTTAATGGGGAGTACAGAGTTTACATATATCGAGGGGTTTGAGAGCATACCAAAGAATTCACTGGGATCATTGACAATCTTTGTTTTTGGCTGGTTCTCGCGCTGCCCAAACTTACCCCAGAACGAGTTCAGGATAAGTTTAGCCAGTGATCTTAGCCCCGGATTCTCTACGATTTCAGCAAACTTCGGCTGTATATCCTCTCGCTCCAGGAACTGTCCCACATAGCGTTCTCGTTCTTCCCGCGTGATACAGTCCCTGGGTCATCTCGAAGCCTGCTGCTTTATTTTAATAAATTTGTCCATCATGAGGGCAAACAACCCGGTGACATTAGTGGCTTTGTCATGCTGTTCGACCCGATAACTCCATATCTCGACATTTTGTACCTGAGTTTTGAACCAGGGAAGGCACAGACGGGCGGAAATGTAAATTGTTGGAATAAAATTTGTCTTTAATATTTCGCTAAAACCGAAATCTTAGAATTGATTCTCTCTCTCTCTATTTCGCTGTGTATTTCTTACACCTTCTCTTCCGACAACGCCCACAATTTTGTGTTTTCAGGGCTGCGAATCAATGGAGGCGACTTATGAAATGTTTCAGGCGACAAAATCTACAGAGTTCTTCTTTTCAGTAGCACCCGAAGAAATATTGAGAATAAGACAGAAAATCCACGATAAAGTAACTCCATATTTACATACATACAATAAAAATAGAGAACACCCTGTACATAATATTGGTTTAAATAAACAGCTAAAATAATAATGCCGTGTTTTTCTACCCCGCCCCATTTTAGAAAGTGTAAAATATCTGTAATTCAGGGAAAAAATATAATTTATGACCGGCCCTCTATATCTGTTTAAAAAGAAAAAAAGTAGAAAATTTCAGTAAAAATTATAAAAAGTATCTGTTGACCCTTGTAGGTGCTGTTATAATTTCAAGCAGCAAAAAATTAAAGTTACGAAAAATCGCAATAATAAAAAATAAAGACAACTTTTCAGTACATTATAATAAAGCTTTTGTAAAATTACTGTAATTTTAGAACTGAAAAAATACAAATAAAATAATTTATATCTAACCCTGTATAACTTGTTTCAGATGAAAAAGCAGCAAATTTCAGTAAAAATCATAAAATATCTGTAATTCGGTGAATATCGTAAAATATGTAGATATATTTTTCAAATTACCTTTTACAGTTTATTCACAAAGAGCTTTTGATTATATAAAATGTCATCAGATTAAATATTTGAGATATAAGGTTAACGGTTTCAATTATAATAATTTTAAATTCATATATTTTTATACATGGGTGTAGGGGGTGAGTTATTGAAAACACATTTTTAATTTGAAATGTTTTTATTTTTATAATTTTGGTTTAACAATTTTATTTACTCTACAAAGTATAATATTTTAATATTTACAAGGAGACTCGGTATCTTGGAAAAATAATAATAAACTGTAGATTTTGTATCACTAGTTTTCATGAAGTACTGCAACATTCTCAAATCTTCTTGGTCCTTTAACTTTACTTGATCCTGTAAGTAATTAAATTCGAAGTTTTACACAGATTTTTCTCTTTAAATAAAACTGATTGATTTTATTCATTACAAGTCTTTTAATGTCTGGGGGCACGCTGGAGACGGCTGGCAGCAGGTACAACAAGTTCCACCGCATCTATGATCATTTTATCTTCTGCGGAAGTAGGGATTGTCGAGCTTCTTTGAACATTTCTCTTCAAGTCAACAATATCAGTATTCTCACCCCCCTTCAAATATGCGGCTATCTTCTGTGGAAGCAGAGATTGTCGAACTTCTTTGGACATTTCTTACTAAGTTTTAGATTTTCCACATCTATATTTCCATCCTCGGTGAAGATGAAACCATGTCGATAAGATGAAAGTAAATGGGAACTACTACTCGGAGCACTATCGCGGTCTATATTAGACCTACCGAACTTATCTACAGTCATTTTTCTACAGTCATATTGTAAATGCTGTTAATAAGCAATATCGTAAATATTTAAGCAATAACACCTATCTCCCTCATTTCTGATAATATACTCAAAATCTCATTATCGTGAGAGTTTGTGTTTCCAGCACTCTTTGAGGCCATTAAAAGTTTTAGCCTGTCAACAAGTTCATTTACGTCATCCCAGTAAACGTATTCTATTGGTTTTTCATTGTACACAGCCATGCCAAATCCACTTTTACTCCTACTTCTTGAATCATATAGAGGTTTTATTATACTCTTATGTTTGTAGTACCTATGACCCTTTATTTGTTCCAGTGGATTGTAATTGCGTTTGTGAGCACTGGTTAAATCTAGAATTTCTTTGAAATTTTTTAAATCAGTTTTATTGTATCCTTTGGGGTTTTTCATAAATATTAATTCATATAACCCTTTAGTACCCAGGTATGGTCTATCATCGATCACAAGGTTATTATTTTCTACTATTTGCAGTTCTTTATTACCCATAAATAATTTATTTGTTGCAAAATCAAAACGAGCACCAGAATTTGTATCATAATTATTAATGTCTGTGAAAAATCCCTCAATATAGTATCTCGATAATGGTGAAAATTGCTCCAGATATTCATCTATAACAGGTTTATTATGTTTAACTAGATTATCATATTGTTCTTTAATTTCATCAAATGTCAGATCTGATTCTTCTTCTTCAGGATCTCTTTCGGAAAAAACTTCACCGATTTCCACATCACGTAGAAAGTTTACTGGTGGTGGTGGTGGTGGTGGTAATGGTCGGTTGAAGAGTGGCTCTGGCTCTTTTATTTCAGGTATTACCGCCGCCGTTGTCATCGCCGTCGTCGCGCTTTTAGATGTGTTTATTTGAATATCATGTAATGGCTCTACAAGTGGTTTCAATATACGATTGAGAGATTCATTTTCTTCAGCCTTTCCCTGCTTTAAAGCCAAATATTTCCTTCTGATTGCCCTTGACACTTCAGTAATTTTCTTTTTAAGTAACTTCTCCTTTTCTAAATCGTATGTCTGTGGCTTGACTGCTTTATATTTCTCTAGAGTTTTTTTATACTTCATTTTTACGCAGGTCTATACGGTGTGTGTCAATACAGCTTTCTATACTGGTCTGTCGCACTTTTACTAGTCTGTATCTGTCAACGTGTAGGACAGTAATAAGACTGTTTAACGCATTATATGCATATGTACTGATCGATATTACGATATCGCCCCTTGTTTAAATCAAAATCATAACTACCGGACTCTGTTTCGCCTGAGGAAAGAAAATTATCTGTTTTATCGAAGAGCCCTGCGCTACTGCAGTAGCTAGGCCCACGACTGTATTTACTACGGCTGTTTCTATAAGGTTGTTCATTCCGAAGACATGGGGCGATAGCCTAAATTTTCAATTTTTATAACCATATTGAAAGTGCATATCAAATCAAAGCTCACAACATGACTAAGCCGATAGATGGCGGTTTATTGATCAATCTCTTTGTTTTAGATTACATCTCGCCGATACAAATCGGTTCTAAAGTAACAAAAGGTCATCAAACACACTTGTCTAATCAGTCTTTCGGCATTCTTCGTACGAGTCAGACGTCTGCAGCTCCGCAAAAAAAAAAATGGAAAAATTCGTCATCGCTAAAGATTATGTGAAGAAGGTGCGTCGCTTCAATCTTGAAGGGCGTACCCTTGAGTTTAAAATCAAGCCAGTGCCTGAGGGTGAGGAACCTGTAGGCTGGGTGAGAGATGCTGTAAACGAGGTGATTCAGAGGGGCACCGAAGGACTTCAGCCTGGTGATAAGGTCGGTTTCTCCTTCTGCTCCAAAGACTTTAAACGGGGCGAAGGGTGGGTTCGTTTCCGCCCTGTGGAGGAGGTTACTTACGACGACGTCTGGGACATCATCGCCAACGTGTACCAGTCCAACTCAGCTGGCTTGAATACCGAGACCTTCTGCTTGGGCGTAACCTCTGTGAAGATGCCTGCGGGGAAAGGGGGTGGCAGAGGGCGCCGTTATAACACCTTCGAAGAAGAGTGCGGCATGAGGCGGGGTATAATCGCGATAAACAATAAAGACAATATGTGCCTACCCCGAGCTATAGTGGTGGCTATCGCATGTGTGACTAAAGACAAGGACCAAACCAAAGTGCGCCGCGATATCGGGAAAATACAGACTCTAAGAGCTCAACAATTGTGTGTCGACGCGGGCGTCTCGATACCGGAGACGGGGTGTGGAATACCAGAACTACAGCAGTTCCAAGAGCACCTGAAAAACTATAAACTTGTGGTTTATAACTATGGTAGTAAGGGCCGGGACACTATTTTCAAGGGATCTGCAGAAGGCCCCTCGTTAAACCTTTTGTATCACGAGGGTCATTTTAACGTTATAACCTCCTTGACGGCTGCCTTCTGCTGTGGCTACTTCTGCGAGGAGTGCCACGTGCCCTACAACGTTAAAAACAAACATCGGTGTGGTGGAACGTGCCCTTGCTGTCAGCAGACACCAGCTTGTGCTCAGACATTGAAAATCAAGTGCGACGACTGCAAGAGATCTTTCCGGGGGCAGACATATTACGATAACCACAGAAAGGTAGGGTCTATGGGGAAGGGAACCGTCTGTGTTGAATTAACGCGGTGTGAGGAGTGTTACAAGGTGGTGAAGGTAGGGAGACAACACACCTGCAGCGAAATATTCTGCAAAATTTGTAATTCACACGTACCCGCAGATCACCTGTGTTATATACAGCCGGACACGGGAAAACCAAAAACAAAGGACACTCTCTTCGTTTTCTATGATCTGGAGACGCGACAGGAAAAAGTTTTAGAGGACGGCTCCCTTCTACATGAACCTAATCTCTGCGTCTTCAAGCAGTGTTGTGATGAGTGTATCAAATCCGAAGATAAAGTATGTCAAAAGTGTGGTCTACGACTACAGGTGGTCAAGGGTGAAGATTCAGTAGCTTCGTTTGTTCATCTCCTGCTCGAAATGAGAAAAAAATTTAAACAGGTGGTGGTCCTCGCACACAATGGCCAGGCGTTCGACCATCAATTCATTTTGAACTATATACTCACTAAAACAGACCTTAAGCCTGAGCCGATTATGCGCGGAACAAAAATAATTTCGATGGCGGTGGGGAATCTAAAATTTTTAGATTCCCTAAATTACTTCCCCATGGCCTTGGCTAAGCTACCAAAAGCTTTCGGCCTGGGGAATGAATTTAAGAAAGGGTATTTTCCCCATTTGTTCAACACCGCCTCCAACGAAAACTATGTCGGACCTCTACCACCTGTCGAGTACTACGACCCTGACAACATGAAGGACGGCGATCGCGAAAAATTCCTCAGGTGGCATGAGGAACACAAAGGTGATCAATTCAACATGCAAAGGGACTTGGCTGACTACTGCATATCTGACGTTGAAATTTTGACCGCCGCATGCCTCAAATTCAGAGAACAGATGCTCGAAACTGGAAACGTCTGTCCCTTTACAGAAACCTCTACCATAGCATCCTGCTGCAACAAGGTGTTTCGCCGCAATTTCCTCAAGCCAAATACCATTGGTATTATTCCAAAAGGCGGTTACAGGTGGAGGGATAATCAATCGAAAATAGCGATTCAGTGGCTTGTATGGGAGGAGCGCGTACGGCGAATTAATATTCAGCATGCCGCCAAGCAGCAGGAGGCTAGAGTCCAAGGGGTCAAAGTAGACGGGTTCTGCTCTGAAACAAAACAGATATTTGAATTCCACGGCTGTTACTACCATGGCTGTCCCAATTGTTTTAAACATAGCAGAGATGAACCCCTCCATGATGACCCTTCTGCGACTTTAAATTCCCGGTATGAAGCCACCGCGGCTAAAACAGAGCGGCTTCGTGAACTAGAGTGTGAGGTTGAGGAAATGTGGGAGTGTCAGTTTAGAAGGCAAATGAGAGAAAATGAGGAACTGCGCACCTATACTGAAGGACATCCACTGGTAACTCTGGCCCCTCTAAACCCCAGGCATGCTTTTTACGGCGAGCGTACAGGGAATACCGTTGCATATTACAAGTGCCTCCCGGGGGAACAAATAAAATATGTGGACGTGTGCAGTCTCTATCCCTGGGTGTGCAAATATGGAAAGTTCCCCATCGGCCATCCTAAAGTTTACGTAGGGGCTGAGTGCCCAAAAGACATTACAACTCTCGAGGGAGAAATCAAGTGTAAGATTTTACCGCCAACAGATCTTTACCACCCTGTATCACCGAGTAAAATGAGCAATAAATTAATTTTTGCCCTCTGCCGGTCATGTGGAGAACAATCGAACTGCGAAGAGTGCACACATACAGAGCAAGAGAGGGCTTTAACAGGTACATGGGTGGTGGACGAGGTAATAAAAGCAGTTGAAAAAGGCTACAGAATTCTGGAAATGTTTGAGTTTTGGTCTTATGATGTTGAGAAATATGACAAAGCTGCAAACATTTCCGGTTTGTTCACCGGTATGATGAACAAATTTATTAAAGTAAAGCAGCAGGCTTCGGGCTGGCCTGGGAACTATGTCACTGAAGCACAGCGGGAAAAGTATATCGAGGAATTCTTGGAGCGAGAGGATGTAAAGTTAGAATTCACCGAAATTGTTGAAAATCCGGGGCTAAGATCATGGCTAAACTTATCCTGAACTCATTCTGGGGTAAGTTTGGACAGCGAGAGAACCAGCCAAAAACAAAGATTGTCAACGATCCCAGTGAATTCTTTGGCATGCTCTCAAACCCCTCTATATACGTAAACTCTGTACTCCCCATTAACGAAGATACTCTGGTGGTTAATTGGGAGTTTAGAGAAGAAGCCGCTGACCCTCTAACAACTGTAAATGTGGTGATTGCGGGTTACGTTACCACCCAAGCCAGGCTCAAGCTCTACAGCTATCTAGAGCAGCTGGGAGACAGGGTATTATATTATGATACAGACTCTGTGATATATGTGTCAAGGCCGGGAGAATTTGATGTACCCACAGGGGAGTTTATCGGTGACATGACGGACGAGCTTGAAGCTTATGGAATTGGCTCATATATTACAGAATTTGTATCGGGAGGCCCCAAAAACTATGCATACAAAGTTTTCTCCACCAAAAACCAGAGGGAGGAAATCGTGTGCAAAGTAAAGGGAATCTCCCTAAATTACGCTGCTTCTCAGTTAATTAATTTTGAAAGTATCAGAAATATGGTTCTAACACCAGCGGACCCCGTCTACATTACCTCAAGGAATATTAGGAGAAATAAGGAACACGAGGTGGTCACGAGGTCTGAAACAAAAATATACAGGCCAAACTCGACAAAGAGAAAATTTGCAGACGACCATACCTCGGTTCCCTATGGCTACAAAAAATTGAAAATGTAGAATGGCTCTGTCAGTGTTGGAACCATTTATGTGTAGTTAAACTTTATATATTTATCAAATATATTATCTCTAGAAAACCGATTTTATATTTTCAATAAAACTTAAGATTGTGTATGTGTTAAGTTTTTATATTTATTCTGTTTTTATATCCATTTTTATTTTGTATGTGTTTTTTCTATAAAGTTTTATAGACCTGTATTGAATTATAAAAATATGTAAGGGTGTAGGTTTTTTACGCTCCAGCATTGAAAGATTGTCCTTATTACCACAAAAAAATATTTAAAAGTGTGCTACAAACTGTTTGTATGATGTTTCATTAGGTATATAAAAAGTCGAATTTATATTTTCAATAAAATTTAACATTGTGTATGTGTTAAGTTTTATATTTATTTTCATTTTGTTGTTATTTTTATTTCTATTTTGTATGAGTTTTATAGACCTGTATTGAATTATAAAATTATGTAAGGTGTAAGTTATTTACGCCTCAGCATTGAAAGATTGTCCTTTTTTATTTTGTATGTGTTTTTTCTAGAAAGTTTTATAGACCTGTATTGAATTATAAAAATATGTAAGGGTGTAGGTTTTTTACGCTCCAGCATTGAAAGATTGTCCTTATTACCACAAAAAAAAAATATTTAAAAGTGTGCTACAAACTGTTTGTATGATGTTTCATTAGGTATATAAAAAGTCGAATTTATATTTTCAATAAAATTTAACATTGTGTATGTGTTAAGTTTTATATTTATTTTCATTTTGTTGTTATTTTTATTTCTATTTTGTATGAGTTTTATAGACCTGTATTGAATTATAAAATTATGTAAGGTGTAGGTTATTTACGCCTCAGCATTGAAAGATTGTCCTTATTATCACAAAAATGAATGTGTTTTTACCAAGTTTTACAGCCCCTGTTTCAATACTAAGATTGTCCTTATTATTTATAAGACCGCTTTATACTGTTTACATGTATCGGACTGTTTCTTCAATGTATTGATTTTTTGTAATAAAATTATGTCAGGTGTAGGTTTTTACGCCTCAGCATTGAAAGATTGTCCTTATTACCGCAAAAATGAATGTGTTTTTACCAAGTTTTACAACCCATATTAAGATTTTCTCATAAGACGCTTACATGTATCACACTGTTTCTTCAATAAATTATTTAAACTGCTTTTGAGTATTTCTTACCTCCAGCCATTCCACACCTCAAACAACAATAAATATTACTGATTTTACAAAAAAAAAAAAAAAAAAAAAAAAAAACGTCTGCTCACCTGCTCATACACCTGATATTGTCTGCTCATGTCTGCAGATGTGGTCTGCTCACCTGATAATTGTCTGCTCCTCGAATTTATATTTTCAAGAAAATTGTGTATGTGTTAAGTTTTTATACTTATTTTTTTATTTTGATTTTATATTTTGCATGTGTTTTATCTAAAAAGTTTTATAGACCTGTATTGAATTATAAAAATATGTAAGGTGTATTTACGACTCAGCATTGAAAGATTGTCCTTATTACCATAGAAATGAATGTGTTTTTACCAAGTTTTACAACCCATATTAAGATTTTAAGACGGTGTATCGCACTGTTTCTTCAATAAATTATTTAAACTGCTTTTGAGTATTTCTTACCTTCAGCCATTCCACACCTCAAACAATAATAAATATTACTGATTTTACCCAAATTAACAAGCACTTATCACATCCAATCAATCTAGAGTCAGAAGGGTGCCGTGGTGCTCCACAAATTACCGGTCCATTTTACAACGTGATAAACAAGTTCTGTTATAGTTTTAAATACATCTTACCGTTCGGCAAAAAAAACACAATCTGTCTCAAAGGTGCTTTGAATGACTTAAAATTTTTTCGCTCCACAAAAAATATTAAAAATGAAAGTATTTTTACCAAGTTTTACAGCCCATATTAAGATTTCCTCACACACACGGGTGATTGCGGGTGTACAGAACAAGTTCTGCTATAGCTTTTAAATACATCTTACCGTTCGCTGGTATACATGGAGCACGAGACGCGACACGTCAAATTCGTGCCTGGCGACTGCCTGACCTGCGTACAAAGTATAACAATAACCAGCAGACAATAGGCGGACCAGAAGCTGCACACCTACAATCACCTGTTCCTGTACGTCTGCACACCTGCAATCACCTGTGCCTGAGAAAATCTTAATATGGGCTGTAAAACTTGGTAAAACACATTCATTTATAATATTTTTTTGTGGAGCCTAAAAATTTCAAGTCCTTCAAAGCACCTTTGTGACAGATTGTGTTTTTTGCTGAACGGTAAAGAAGTGGGTGGGCCCCCAAAATTCGGGACGGATTCCGACGTGTTTCGAGCATGATTTCATACATAAAATTCAAATTATCAAGCTCTAAGTGCCATTTTTACACTTAGAACGAAAATACAGTTAAATTCTTATTCTAGACGTCGAGACGATTCATTTGATACCCTACATCGCATGTTTTGAACGACCGGAAGTTGAAACCGGAAGTTGTTATTTTATAGCAGATTCCGGCGTGTTTCGAACCCGAGGACATGATTTCACACATAAAATTCAAATTAGTAAGCTCTAAGTGCCATTTTTACACTTAGAACGAAAATACAGTTAAATTCTTATTCTAGACGTCGAGACGATTCATTTGATACCCTACATAGCATGTTTTGAACGACCGGAAGTTGAAACCGGAAGTTGTTCCGGCTCATCTGTTGCTTGCTACCTGTCCGATACCTGTTACACCTGCTCACACCTGGTGGCGCCAAAAGTGAGGTTATGTTGGACCCAAGGGGGCTACGGATGGGGGCCGTGGATGGGGGCCACTAACAGCCCTACGGGGGCCCCATTTTGGGGGGCGGAGCCCGGTCTCAACTGTCCCCATACCTACTATTGTTGCCCTAATCTGGGCACGCTAATATACTAGTTAGGTAAATACTTTAAAACACTCATTATTGGTGAACCAATCAAAACAACTACTCTTCTAGCTAATACTGACGTAGTATGGAATTACATGATAGGACTCCTAGAATTTTAAGTCAAAAAAATAATATTAAAAATACTTAAATCATTTATTGAAATTCTGGCATTCACATTTTTTTATTTAATATGAAATTATCTACTTTCTGTATATTGGTATCTTAATCTGGTCACGTTAATATACTACTTAGGAAAACACTTTAGAACACTCATCATTAGACAACCAATCAAAACAACTACTCTTCTAGCTAATACTGACGAAGTATTGAATTACATGAAAGGATTCTTAACATAGCAATGTGTGTCTTCACATATTAAAAAAAAAGTCTCCATTTTGTTACTGTAATTGTCCAGTAATTAAAAAAAGTTCTCAACATTTCTGATTTTCGTTAATATATAGCATCACCTAGATGCTGAATTTTATTTGCCCATTTAAAACACTTGCTTTAAAAAAATTCAGCTGCCATATTGGAGCCACCATTTTATTTTTTTTATTTTGATTTCAGATTCGTATTCAGCGATACCAAAATAGTATATTATGCAACGACCATTTAATGATGGCTATTAAGACACGAGCTTGAGAATTATGACATGAACCGTAGGCGAATGTCAAATGAATGCGAGTGTATTAATAGCCATTAAATGTGAGTTGCATATACTTTTTTTCTACGACCAATCATAATAAAATAGAAAATTAACACTTTATTTCTGAAATTTATTAATTATAGATTACAATTTAGGAAATATTATGAAAACTTAACTTAGGAAAAATTACGGATTATTATTTCAATCTCACTTTCACTATCATACATGTTCACTGATTTTAATTGCAAGAAGCACAAAGTTTGAAAATTTTCTTGGCCTAGGTAAACGGTAAGTACGACTTGTCAAAATTGATAAATTTTAGATCTGCCAGATGTTCAAAGCAATAATTGATATTGACAGAATATTGCCATGTGTCGTATTTCTATTGGTTATAAACTTGTATCTTAATGAAAAATCAGCAATAATTCTTGAAATATTAAATACCTAAATTTAGGGGTGGATTTCACCCCTTGGGGTAAGAGCATGTGTCGGGGCCATATAGAAATTGCTACAATACTTACTACAATAATTATTCATAATAAAATTATCATTACATGAGAATATTCCTAAATTTTACATATTTCTTACCTCTAGGTACTGTACTAATATTAAAATTTAAAACAATGCGTGTTACCTCCAATGAATATTAAGTTTTATTATACATTTCTTGCAAATATGTTTATTAATACCTTTTTTAATTAGCCCTCGGACGAGGGGAGTATAGGTTAAAGTATTATTTGTTTAAGTTGACCAGATCCCTCTCCGTACTGTTCTTCAACTGTCACGGCGCACTGCGCACCGTGAATGTCTGTCGTGGGTGTCTGGAATGCATTGTATTTCATATATTAATTATAAAGTTTTGTGGGATTGGATTGGACTGGATTGGACATATTATTTAGTATCAATAATTTCAGAAGAAAATATTTGTACAGGGACTCGTTTTGTAAAAACTCAAACTACTTATAGTTTTGTTTGTATACAGCATATATATGTATATCTAGGTGTGAATTTAACTGAAATAAATTATGAAACTTGGATGTACAATATTTCTGTACAAATATTCTAAAATACGTCAATTTTACTTTTTCACTTGGTATATTTTAGCAGTAATATTCTTAGTTTACCTTCAGCCAGAAAGTTGTGTATAAAACTTTCAAAACGGGCACCATATCCTTCTTTCAAACGCTTTTTTTATTATAAAAAGAAATGTTGATAGTGAACCTTTCTTATCTTGTCGCAACTTTTTGCCGTAACCTTTTTTGTAGCAACTTTTTTCCAGAAACTTTGTTTTATCTTCTATCAAAATAAACTGCTAAATTTGTTAGTTTTTATGTGTTATTTGGTTTAACAAAATTATATCTCCGACTTACAAAAGTTATTTCCGCAGAGGGTCCGGTACAGTCAGCACGGCCTACTCCTATCTGATAAACAGCTTTCGTGGAATGCAAAATCGACAGCAAACTTAAAGCACAGCCTATAATGCCAAGCCATGTTCGTGATGTATCCATTGCTCTGTCCTTGATCGTTTCTGAAAATTAAAAAAAAAAACTATAAAAAACTTGCTTATGGTTTGAAAATAAAATTACCACACTGCTTTCAAACAAACACTTGTCAATTAATTTGTTGGCAGCTATTATTACCTAAATTTATTTATAACAGACAAATCAAAATACAACACAATTTGTAGAAAAGTATACAATATACATACATTTCTCTAAACTGAGAGATTATTTAATATAATTAATAATATAATAGGCCATAGTTCAACGGTAGACTCTTTGGATCAAAATATGAGGATATAAACAAACATGTTTTAGTAAACTGTTGCTGTGGAAAAAGATACAGGGTGCCAAAATTGTATTTTTTTTTCTATTTTTTTTTTGCAACATCTCAACTATCTCTTGACCGATGTTCTCCCAATGTGGTAAAGAAATATTTTTAAGCTAAGAAACAATAATTTACGTATCACATCACGCTAGCCCATGGAGGGCGCCTCATGAGCTATACCTGAAGATGAATATTTTTTCTCTTTTTTTTACGAAACGCTGTGGCGCTTTTGACTAGAACATCTCATGCAGAAGTCATTTCTACGTAAAAAAGCTACACTTGATATAACTTGATAATTTCAACCACATTATTCAAGTTTTAGTTGGCTTTCGCTTGCTGTATAGTACGTCGCGCTCTTTGTCATGGTTACCTGGTAGGCGCACAGCCTCGACAAAAGTTTTTCCCATCAGATGCTTAGTGACATTCACTCAAGTTTTGATGCCCGTACTCTTCGTCTTTTGGAATCTGTGTATTCCTGGACTATTAGCCGTTCTATTCTGTTCTATCTCCGGTTGATTTAGCCAAAAAATGAGAGGATTCGGGAGAATACATTGCTGGAGAGTCGGTTTTAGGGACTATTTCTTAGAGAATCGAGTTATTAGTGCTATGGGTTGTCCGATTCATAGCCAACCACATCAGTAAGCTGTATCTCTGCTTGCACAACTGCCCATGTCTCAGAGGCGTAAAGAATCATGCAGAAAACCAGGGAGTTAGCAAATCTGCTCTATGTACATATCGTGATATTTCTGTCACGCCAGATTTTATTCAGTTGGCCGTCTTACCATCTGTATTCTTCGCCGAATCTCATATTCACAGTCACCAGTATTGTCCACCATATACCAGCTTGTTTACTACTTCACAGTCACCTATCCTTAAGATGTCTATGTGGTTATCATTTGCTCGGCTTACAATTATAATTTTGTTGTGATTAATAACCCTTAAGCTATAATCAGGGCTTATTGTTTGAAGTTTATGCAACATGTGCATGAGCTCATCCTCGCCTACTGCAACCAAGGTCGCATCATCTTCAAACCTCAAGTAGGAAATCTTGGTTCCGCCTATAGCTAGTCCAAACTGCCAGTTCTGTCACCAAGATCGATGAGAGTCTTACGCCTCTGCCAATTTTAGATTGGTCGGAGTTAATCGGGAATAAAAGGAAAAATCTCACTTTAAACAATGCGACTCAAACACTCAATAAACGTAAACTATCTATGTTTATGTAATCATGAGGAAGAAGTTGTGAAATATGATATATTTATTTGATTAGATGAAATAGGTACAAAAATTGCGAAGATTTTTCTATAAAATCTGCAATAATTATATAAAAGGTGCAATAGTACTACCTACGTTGGACATATTTTATTATGTAATATTCATAACTAGATTTCACAAAAATCTTAAAAAAACTATGTCACTAATATACGACTTTTTTGTTCTCATTAAATGTAAAACAATAATTATTCTATACCTGTTTTATTATTCCAGTTTATAGCATTATTCGTTATATATTATGTGACTACTAAACACTTTCACCTGTAGAATACAGTCTACCTTGGATTGGGTATGAATAACTTTGACCGTGTTAGGTGCGGGAAATAAAAACGAAAGTGGTATATTTCTTCATTCATTATCATAATTAGACATTGTACCACTTAACTTGCCTTTGTACGGGTATAATGAATTTATTTTAATAACTGATAATAAAATCAGTATTATTATAATAATCGTATCAACTAGTCTTAAGAGGCGCACAAGGGCGAATCTAGAAATTTCAATAATTTTTTTCTCGTCTGTGGCGCATGGTACCCAAACGAAATATGGGAAATAACATCTAGAGAAGCACTCCTCTAACGGCCCCTAAAAAGATTTGAAAAAGCAGTTTGCGAAAAATTTTTTCAAAATTTGAGTGCCCCCCCGAGCCAAGGGACTCCCGTTTAAAATTATTCTTTTTTGTCATATACATTTTACTTTTCATCAAAATCCAACAATAGGTTTTGGAGTTTATGAAAATAATTTTATTACTAACTGAGATACAACGAATTTAAATTTTGTAATTTGTTAAATTGTAATTTACAAAATTTCAGTTCATTGTATTTCAGTTAATAATGAAAATATTTTCATAAACTCCAAAACCTATTGTTGGATTTTGATGAAAAGTAAAATGTATATGACAAAAAAGAATAATTTTTGCAATGTTATTTCTCTATTGTAATGTATGTTCATTTGAATTATGTACATTGTATGTAGTACACGCGAATTAGATTAAAAAACACTGAATATAAAAAATTATTTATAAATTAATAATATTTAAGATGCGTACTGTAGATACCTGAAAATTTTCCCCCCTATTTAGGGGGGTGGAACGTCCCTTTCTTACATAAAAACCACCCCTAACGGGGACTTAAAGCTGGTTTTTCACTTTTATCTTGTAATCCGTTTCTCGAAAGAGAAAAAAGCATAGAAAATAAAAAAATTGCGGTTAAATTCTACATAAAAAATGTTCTATTAACCTTGTAGCTTATCCTCACCTATTTCGTGCTGACAGCGTCCGCACACGGGGATAGTTTGGAGTGCACAGGTAAAAATCAATCCTATTTGAAGTTTCACAGCGAATATCTTATCTCCGTATGATATTTTCAATAAATAAAAATAAATAAATAAATAAATAAAATTTTTAAAAATAAATAAAAAAAATGATTCCTGAGCATTTATCTCTAAGGTAACTGGTTTTAAGGTATTTGCTGTGAAACTTCGAATAGGATCGATTTTTACCTGTGCCTCTGTTCGGAGGCTGTTCGCGCGAAATAGGTGAGGATAAGCTGCAAGGTTAATAGGACATTTTTTATGTAGAATTTAATGACCAATTTTTTATTCCCTATACTTTTTTCTCTTCTGACGAACGGTTTACAAGATAAAAGTGAAAATCAACTTTATACTTTATAAATTATTTCTTCCAAAATGTCTAATTTACATGCACTAATTGTGGTTTACTTAGAATTTGGACAAACTCGTAGAATTTTTTACTTATCATAAGATTTGGGCCGGTATTTTTTTTTTTAACCCTGGAGCACCGAAAGTATATCTTAAGACAAAAAACAGCATATTTACCAACAGCAAGGCCTACCACAATTTGTTCATAGTCGAAATTTGCATGGCTTACTTTTGTTTAATTAATAGTACTTGTAAATCTAAGCTCATTATTTTTTTCCAAATTTTTGAGCTTATATTGCAAATTTTTGTAAAAAGTATATAAAAAAATATTTTTAAGAAAAAGCTTTTATTTGAAAAAACTACTAAAAAGTAAAGATAATTTTTTTTAAAATTCATACACCTGGAAACCAAAAGCTTTGGGGACGGTCATATAGCGCTATTGCATAGTTACTTTGCTCAATTATTGACCGCCCCCAAAGCTTTTGGTTTCCAGGTGTATGAATTTTAAAAGAATTTTTTTACTTATTAGTGCAGTTTTTTCAAATAAAAGCTTTTTCTTAAAAATATTTTTTTTATACAATTTTATTTTTACTTTTTAAGTCTACTTATTTTACAGACAAACAGACAGACAAACAGACAGACAAAACCCTTTCACTTGATACCCATGGCAAAGGAGTCGCGAAGAAAAAGATAATTCGCCATATTGGATTTAGAATGACGTCACATGGTATATCGTATTTTTCATTTGATACCCATATCAAGGGGGTTGTGAAGTAAAAGATACTCCGCCATCTTAGGGCGTCCGCCATATTGAATTTAGAATGACGTCACATAGTTTATCGTATTTTACTCGTCAAACCATTTCATTTGATACCCATATTAAGGGGGTTGTGAAGTAAAAGATACTCCGCCATTTTAGGGCATCCGCCATATTGAATTTAGAATGACGCCACTTAGTTTATCGTATTTTACTCGTCAAACCCTTTCATTTGATACGTATATCAAGGGGGTTGTGAAGAAAAAGGCGATCCGCCATCTTGGAACGTCCGCCATATTGAATTTAGAATGACATCACATAGTTTATCGTATTTTACTCATCAAACCCCTTCATTTGATACCCATATCAAGGGGGCTGTGAAGAGAAAGGCGATCCGCCATCTTGGGACGTCCGCCATATTGGATTTAGACCGATAATGGCTACACTATGTTGCATTGTCTCCGGACTTATACACGTGTGCCAAATTTCAAAGCTCTAGTTTAATTAGAACTAGTCGAAATTCAGCTTGTAAGATTTGACCTAAATAAACATACTTGCAAGTTAAATAAAAGCTTTTAAAAAGAAAGACGGATATATTCCCACAACAATTCGTACGTGGTTAGAAGAGATAGGTACCGATGCCCTTCGTTGAGAAGGTGATAAAAATAAGATTTCACGAAGTGTGGAACGTGCTGGGAGCAGTACATCCATCTTTCTTTTCATAATTTCTCAGTTTTCTTTCTTGGGCCCATATGTATTTCAGGATATAGAAAACTGTATTAGAACTTCATTACAAGAGTAAATTTTAATAATACCGACATGGTACTCTGAAATTGTAAAAAATATGTACTTTTAGGTTAGTTGTTTACCATCAACGCGATTGATGACGTCACATCTGTGCCCGTTGATGTGACATAGTGTTTTTGACAGTAAAATTTTAAATCAAATCTTAAAATGGTTTTTTTGAATATTACTCGATTGGTTGTAAAAATTCAAGTGTTTCTAATTGCAAATAAGTATCACCTGCTCAGCCAAAGAGATTATAAAATTTGTGAAAACACCAAGTTGCGTCAACTACACGACAAATGTCACTATTCTCTATCACAACTTTATCATTAATGATTTTTTTAGTGTCCCCGGAAGAAGAAAGAAGAAAAAGGAAGGAGGGAAGAGGAAAGGAGACAGAACGAAAAGAAAGAAGAAAGAATAAGGAAGAAAATTTTCATAATCCACATGGTTTGAAATGTGAAAATCCGAATAAATAGAAATCGGGGAAATAAAAATTGTACTAGCGATTTTTTCATGGAAAATCTGATTATACCACTAAATTTAAGGCCCTCTTTACAGAGCGGGAGCTAGGTGGCTCTTTCGGCAGCTCATCGTTTTATGAACTTTGAGATATTTTTATGGTTTAATGGATGATAACGATTCATAAAATCGACTTCTGGCGGGGCACCTCCTGTCAGGAGCGTCACGAACACTGTTTAAAAATCAGTGAAATCATGTCATCGTTACAAGGCTCATTTTTTTTTATGTGTACACATTTTATGTTTAGAATGAATAAAATAAGACCGCCAGAAAGTGTGGGCCGTCAGGAGGTGCAGCCAGAAAGGTAATTATGATACAATACATCTGAGGCACGGTACGGAGTCAAGTTAGCCGAAAGTGTTAATTTCTGTATATTTAAGAGCCTATGGTACTTTTGTTGACACTAAGAACTTTACGGGGAGGCTATTCTATTGTTCAAGGAACTTATATTTACGTTTTAAAAAGGAGCCAAAACTTGTAACGATGAGTTTAGAGTTCTGAGATGAAATATGCGAAAAAAAATTCAATTTTCTTCAAGAATCCTAAACATTTTCTGCCTTACTGACGGGAGTTTCTTTCTGGGAATTTTTTCTGTGTTCAAAACATTTAAATAAACATGCCACAACCTTAAAAAAGTTTGTAACGATCATGTTATATAACTCCGTTTTTTTACCTCTTTGACCTTTCTGGTTGCGCCCCTGATGGCCCAAACTTTCTGGCGATCTTATTTTATTCATTTTAAACATAATATGTGTACACACAAGAAAATTGGCTTTGTAACGATGATACAAATTCACTTATTTTTATATCTTGGCCAACTCGACGGGCTGACATATGCCAGAAGTCTATTTTGTCGTTAAGTTCGATAGAATTAATCAGCTTGTAATGATGAGTGTCCGAAAAAGCCACTTAGCTTCCGCACCATTAATGGAGCGGTGTATCAAGTTTAGCTGAAAATCACTGACTTTAAGTTTGAATAATTGCACAAAAGAAAAGAAGTAGCTAAAAACATGAATTTTATCAATTAACGACAATATTTAAAAAAACATACAAATCTATAAATTGGGAAATGGAGCATAAAAAAAAATAATTAGTTCGGTATTGTTTATAGTGTTGTATGTTTCTTAATTAAATATTGTTATCAGTTAATAAATTTCATGTTCAATTGTTCCTTTCTTTTATTTCACGAATTTCTTGAATGGTATATTTGTAAAAGCCCTGTCCTATAAATAGATTTTTGTCTGGGCAATTATAATTAAAAAAAAGGCAGTAAAAGCTGAGTAAACTTTAATTTCGACATGAACTTTAGAAATTTAATATTCAACTAAACTTGATAAGAATTTTATCGAAGTGTACTTTGTAACTTTATAACAAATTGAAATAATACACTGTTTTACTTTTGTCTACTACTTTAGCTATAAATTCACTAACGGAATTTTGTACGCTCAGTTTTTAGATTTAAGTATGGCGTTCGAGTGCGTCTCTCATGACATATTATTAAAAAAGTATTACCAGCCAGAAGTTACTATTATCGTACTCCCAGTTTCTTAACTATAGCAACACTAATTCCAAGCATATAAATGTAAAATGTGGTTTACCCCAGGGCTCTATATTAGGCCCAACTATTTTCCTAATTTTTTTAATGACTTGCCATACTTGTTTCATTAATATATAGTAATAATGGTATTACCAGATTGGTCTCAAATGTACGTGATACTCAATCCACCGTTCAAGACTGGTTTTTAGCAAATAGTTTAATTTTAAATGAGAACAAAACTGAAACGATGATTTTTAGTTTAAGACAACACATATTAGATAACATGATATTCACGGTGTTAAATTTCCAGGTGTTTATCTTGATTGGATGGTAAATTAATATGGACGTTCACGTCATTTATGGTAAAATGTTCAAACATATTTACTTATTACGTAATCTTGTTAATTATGTCTCACAGACAACTTTTCCTTCAGCGGTTTGTAGGTAATTGATTGAGTCGGGTCATTGGTATATATAGGTATTTTTGTTTTTTCATTGATGATACACGTAAAAATATTCTCGTTTTTATTCATTCAGTGATCATTCATTAGATCTGGTTCATTACATACAATTTTTATTCTATGCCAATAGATCTTTTGACACTTACAATTATAATCACACTGTCCGTCCGAGTTGGAATAGACGTCACAATCACTGAAGGAAAGGTTCACTTCGTGTAATGGCTGCTTGAACCCCCGGGTTGGTTGGGGTCTCGTCTGATCGAGGTTTACTTATTTTACTCAAATTGGCGAGAACAAATCCTATCCGACAAGCCCTTGCAAGCTTAGTACCGAAAAAGCGGAAAAGGCGTTTTGCAGTTTAGGGGTAGTGAGTGAAGTGTAGGTCGGGAAATACTATCATCATTGTGTTCCCTGCCCCCTTCCCAGCTGATTTTCATTTCTTTCGTGGCGTTTCATTATTGGGGATAAGGGTAGTCTCAACCCCGGGGGTGGGTTAGGCCACCTATGGGCCATATTGTTTTATTCGAATTGACAAAAAAAAAAACAATTCGATAAGCCCTCGCAAGCCCAGCACCGGAAAATCGGAAAATATCATCACCATCGTATTCCCCGCCCTCGAAAATGGGGTCCAACTTTTGTGCTGGGGCCTTTATAAACATAATTAATACAATAGTATACATCTACTTAACGTTCAATTAAAACTAGGGTCGTCTCCGTTATTTGACCAGCTATATAGCAGGTAGAATAATTTAGGATATATTCATTGCAACTGTAGTTTAAGTTCATTGTGTTTGATAAAGTAGTGAGGCTACGAAACCGTTTTTCAAAATATAGTGACTTGTTTAAGGAAGTAAAATAGTGTATTATTTCAACTTCAAACTTGATAAGTATATATTTTAGATGGTCTTAAATTCGGTGGCAAAAACTTTCGTAATTAATTAATCCTACACCAATAAACAAAAAATATAATTAATTCCCAGTTTGAACTTTCTGTAATTGGTCTGTAACATTTTTTCGATAAAGTAATACTTTTCGAGATACTTGACGAAAGCCATTTGGAAATACTTTTTTTTTTCATCTAAAATCGCAATTTTGAAGTCGTTATAACTTAAAAACTATCAACTAATGTGAAAAATTGCATAGAACATTTTCTTCTTAAAATCTGATTCTACTTTAGCTCCAATAAATATATATATTTTTTAAGTGCCACCCCCTGAGAGAGGGTGGCATCCACCCTCTATAAATTAGCAAGCCCCCGCACAATATAGAAACTTTTCTGTGAAGCATTTACTATTATACTGCCAAAAATGAACGAAATCCGTTCAATATGACATTATTCCGAAGTTTTGCATATTTTGTACCTCTAGGTACTGCACTATTAGAAAAAAATTGCATTTTAAACTGTAAAGAGATTTTAGAAAAAATTTAACATTCTTGTTTCTCTGCAAATATCTCAATAAATATTAGTTTAAGAGGAGATATGGTAGACACCGAAAATGAAGTATATAAACTGAGAATAAAATGTATCCTCTATTTTTTTGTTTATATATTTGTATAGGGTTGATTGTTTCGGAGATATTTAATTTTATAGATGACATCCGACCGTTTTTAGGATGAACTATTTAGTTTAAAATATTGAATATCTTAGAAACTGACACTTCCATCAAATGTTCTAAGAAACAAAATTAACGGTAATTAGGTAATCAGTCTTTAAAATGATTTTTTGTTTGTTTCTACATCACAAAAAATAAAGAAGCTATGGCCGATTCAATGTGCTTTTTCACATTTTTGTTAACAAAATGTCGAAATTTTGTTATTGTAATTGCTCAGTAATTAATTTTTCTTTCAAGAATTCTGTTTTTCGTTAATATATAACATCATCTAGATGCTCAATTTATTTTGTCCCTTTATAATAATAATAATAATAATTTATTAAATCCAGTAGACCATTACAATTGACATAGGATACGTCAAGTCAAATACAAATAAAAATTGTTCTTATTTTACAATTATAGGTACATAGATCGAAAACATTTAAAAAAATAAATAAATATGTATATATACATATATACACACATACACATACATTATAACGTGAACATACTTCTACCAACAATACATTCACATTGAATTATACACAGGTACATATGCAAGACTATAAAAAGTTTCATCATATTTCTAAGTATTCAGCAACACTATAAAAACAGTTTGAAATTAGAAAGTGTTTAACAGTATTTTTAAAATGTATAAAATTATCATGTATCTTAATATTATCCGGTAATTTATTAATAATTTAAAACACTCGTTTTAGAAAAAAGTTCTATCCGCCATCCCCCCCATCGAAAAATTGCCGTATTTCGCTTAATTATTGCTATAAAATTAATTTAAAAACACCAAATTATAGATATTTTGCCAGAAACAAATTTGAATCGAACTAATTTTTTATAAATGCCATATTTTCCGAGATAATGAAGAAAAACCAATTTTATTTAATTAAAAGTACCCCCTATACCTATAGGGGATCCATAAAACTCCTAATTTCTTTTGTTTCGTGAACTTTGGCTATTTTAAACTTGGTTAAAAGTTTAAAGTTTTTTTTTTCAATCTTTCCCTGTACTAAATATATTTTTTCTAATTTTGATATATAAAATAACACTTTTCAAAACTGACGTAAGTGTCAAAACGTCCAACTTTTCATAACCAGTTATAAAAAGTTAAATTTTACCTAACTGGTGAAGAAAAGTTTATCAATTAAGAAAAATAAACAACACTCAAAAAGAAAAAGAAACAATGTTTATTCAACACAAAATTGAATACTGAGTAAATTTTTCTTTCCTTCAAAATATGCTAACAAAACTTTTTCATTAACACGATTTACCTTATGCTATCAAATTAGGATTTCAAATAATATTATAACTTGGCTAAATAATGATTGTCAATTTTGACATTAAAATTATAATGTGAATAATAGCCGCAAAGGAAATTATGAAAAAGACTACTTAATTTTTAAGATCTTTAAATACACTTATTTCATTTCTGTTTAAAGGGTTTTTAGACATATAAAATTAGAAAAAATCTTGTATGTAACACGTTCCGAAGGATAATTTTGTGTAACTCGAGTTATTTTGCGGGATCTCGCTTCGCTCGTCCCGTAAGCATCCACTTGTTACACAAAATAAAGTCTTTCGTCACTGATTACATAAATGGCTATTAATAAATTAGTTATTTTTAATTTCTTATATCATTCACAAATACAATACCTCGAAAAATATTCACGTAAATGTAAAAAAAATATATGAATCCACAGAAAAGAGATTTGAAAAACTTTTGAAACGAGATATCACTTGATCAGAACTCCCATTTAGAAATTCTAATACTTTCCTCGAATAAGGGATGAAACAAGTATTGAATTTATCAATCCCTCGAAAACTAAATCGGCGTGTTTCAGCATTTTTCTCAAAAATTTACAGAATAAGAAAAAGGAGGTGGAATGATTTAGAAGGCCCACCCTGTATATATGCGCTAGTATTACTTCCTAAATAAAGATTGTAGTGATTATATAGAGTATATGAGTTATCTATTTTGTAAGAATTTAGTTCTATAGTATTAAAAATGTAATATTTCCTTAAATTTCACCATCAAATGTAATGACGGTAATGACATTTTCATGGGACAATAAATCCAAAGCTTATAAAGTTTAAAATTGACGTAATGCTTTAAAATAAGGTGAAGGCCATTATAACCTAGCATGATAAATGCGACTTTCCACATGTTGCGGCTGGGTCATCAATTTGGCCAATATACATCGATTTAACGTCGATCTTACGAATTTCCCTTTTAGGACCTCATCGTCTACTATAATTCAATTTTTTCACTATATCCTTTCCCGACATTCAGCTGAAATAAAGTATCTTTTATGAATCGGAGATGTATCAAAAGAAATTCGCCGTGAAATATTGCATCTAAATCAAAGGATTCTGTGAATTAAATACACACTGGGAAGTATTCTCTTTGATACTGAGGGTTATATTTTTTCCATTTACTGGCAGTAGAAGGGAAGCGCTTTTACAAGTTATCACGCAATATTGAACAAGTTAGAGTTTTTACAAGAACGCGAATATTGATTACAAAATAAATTAGAACTAGATGTTCGAAGGCGTGGGAATGTTTAAAAATATATCCCAGAAGTTATTTTTTGGAAGTACACCTTTGAACTGACTACGAGCACTCACCTTTTTTAAAAATTTGCAGCCCTGTTTCAACAGAATCGTAGGTTTCTTCTTTAGCAATTGACCTATTTCACGTTAGAAAGTAAAACTATCATGTCAAAAACCAGGTTGGTATTGTTATAGAACCTTCCAGAATTGACCTAAGTCGAAGCCAAAATAAAAATTTAACTGAGGCGAAAATTTCATTTAAGGACATTTTCAAGAGTCTGAAAGGCTTCAGAGCCACAGACTAGTTCAAAAGGACGGTTGTGAGTTCGATAAGACATTAAACACAACCGGGTAAAAATTTGAAGAAACACCGAATTTTTACTTAGGAAAATATATTTTGGTCCAGGATATGAGAGTGAAAATATATTAATCCGGTCAAGTTAGCCCCAAAAATAGGGCATAAATTCCCAAGAAGCTGAAAATTTACATGAACGTTAGGGATACCATTATAATGAAGTTGTGAAAAGTCCCCATTGATCCCGTGTGTGCAAAAAATTTTATGCGAGGTCAAAGTTCGCAAAAATGGGTTTTCTGGATTTTTTAGCGAAACGGTTAGTTTTATGATAAAAATAGCTTAGACAAAAATTGTAGATCTTTCAATTCTCTACAAAAATGGTCCGTATACTTTTTTCCTAAAATTCATTTTTTTTTGAGAAAAAGCCATTCTAAAGTTACATTCTCCTTAATATGCACACGTTTCCACGCCACCTATGAGGTAGTGTACCTGGCGCGTCTTTTTTATGTGGTTTCCCCGGTAGGCCTACTCCACGGTCTTTTTATTGAAGTTATAATATTAGGTCTTCTTATTCATCATCTTCTTCTCCTTCTTCTCTTCCTCCACCTTCTTCTTCTTCATCTTCATCTTCCTGAGTTGACGTAAATTGTTCAAACAGCGATACATCAGTTGTTTCGTCGTTGATGTAAGGATCATCTTCTGTTGGAGATTCAGTATTTGAATACGACTGGCCTTGACAGCTGGTGCATGCTGGTGAACAAATTAAGCCTACTTTTTTGCAGCCGCATTTCGAATTGCTGTTGCAAAAAATAGTATTAAGGAACTTTTCTGGTGCCGGTGGAAGCAGAGTGTGGATTGGTTCCAATACATTATTAATTAGCCTCCAACCCCATTCTTCTGGGTCCAGTTGATTACCAAGCCACACTTGAACCTGGTAATATACCCGATAAAAATGGTGATGGAGGAAGACAAGCTAATTGAACCCTTTTTTTATTACGTGTATGTTTTGCAAAAGATGCGTAAGGTAACTTATCTATGGAAGTAATTTTTTTGGAGCTCCATATACAGAAAGAAGAAAGCGAATTCCGTTGAAGTTTTTGTACATCCTTAGCATCTTTCTTTACTTGTGAGTCGCTTGCATCAACATGCTGATGTTGGCACTCTCAAAAATGGTGCGTTTGAGTACTGCGCGCGAAAAACAAAATGGCCGCCGTCGCAAACACCTTTCCCATTTATCTAAGTAACCATCGCGATCACGAAAAAAAGTTTTATATAAAAAATATTGCTAAATCAATTATACAGAGAAAAGGTTATTTATTACAATTTTTTATGTAGAACTAACCGTTCTCTCAAAAAGTTTCATTTTATAGTTTCCAATAATAAAAATTAATATGTCTAATGATGAGAGATTTGCCAGTGCATATTAACATATTTGACACTATTTCTTTTTACTTCCTTCTCTTTCCCCCATCTGTGTAGCTGGCTGAAGGAACCCATTCAAGGCCAGAAAAGGGAAAAAATGTTTACGTTTAATGAAGAAACTTATAGAAATACAGTCGTTACAGATTTATATAGACAAAGTACAGACAAGAAATACTTTTCACTTCTACAATGACATTTTTAATTAAAATCATCGCCACTTTCAATGCAAATCTCACTTAGCCCCAAATATTCATCATCGCCTTGCTCGCACTCTCCCATATTATCACATCGGTCGAGATTACCTTCGCACTTACGCCGGAGTCCATTCTACTGACACTGGAGGAGGAGAGCAACGCCTTTGGGAGCATGAGCAGCGTCAAAGTTCCAAGATAGCTCTGGAGCACAAGGTTTGGTACAAGCAACTGGCTCGTATGTGCTCCCTTCTTTCTTCCATCCAAAATCTGAGGGTGGTGGGTTATTGGGATGCTGAATGAGGTCCTGATTCCACTCAAAACACTGAATGTGGGCCCTTAGCAAAGCCAGATTCTGTGCAGATCTTGTTGGAGGAAGGTTCTTATCTTGACATTGTTTCTGGGTGAACCATCTCACAGCTCCTATGTCGGTCAGTGTTGTTTTGGGGATATAAAGCTGACAAATGAACGCTTCTAAGTTGGTCCTGACATCTTCTGTAAGAGGCAGTGTAGTCCCCAATGTAGCCAAAGCTTCTAGCAGCTTATCACTTGCAGAATTAAAAGTTTTCCACCACTTTATTTTACCTTTGCCAACAAATGATCCTGTTACATCTGCTCCTGAAAGTGCGTGTAATCCAGGAAGTGCAGAGGCTTTCAGAGGTCTAAGTGCTCTGTAAATTGAACCTAGCTGAACAAATCTTTTCATGCCATGGCCAAGGAAAAATGCAAACTCTTTGGAAAGTTGGGAATATCGTCTTAGTGCCAAAATTAGGACATCAGTATCGGGGGAGAATACATGAGTAGTTTTAATTCCTTTCTGTGCTAAATATACTGCATGTAATATGATCTTTGTGTCCGCCTTCTCCTGCGTACTTGAAAGACTGGATACATCATCGTCATGTGATGAAGCTGCTTTGTCCCTCCAACTGATTACAAACCTTTTGTTATTGGTCACGCCAAATTGAAGAATCTGACCGGAAAGGAATTCTGTCAGTTTATCCTTTGTCTTATCGTGGGACAAGAATTTATTCTTTGCTATGCTTTCAATTTTCGTTTCTGGTCCGATTTTGTACTGGATTGGATCTGAAAACAACATGGACCACACTGTAATTGCTGAATTTTTGCCCAATTCATTTGCTGAAGCTTAAACCGAGGTCACGGCATGTCTTCACTGTGCTAGGTTTGTGGTAGATGTGAAGAAGCGCCATGCCATCTATTATCGCAGCTTTTTTTGTAGCTCCTCATTTTCTTCTAAAACTGCAGGTGTGGTGGAAGCATGATCATCATCGTTTTTCTTCGGCAGGTATACCTTGCATTTATTCAAGAGCATCCATAAGTTTGTACTTAGCTAGACAATGGTGCATATAATGACTTCGGTAGTGCTGAGAACTCATAGTTGCTCAAATAGTACCTTAAATCTACGTCAGGTCTACTTCTGGACGCTATCAATAATAAAGATAAAAAAAAGAAAGAAAAAATAAAGATAATTTCAAACAAATAACTATTAATAAATAATTTTAAAAGTAAAGTTTCTGGGAAAATGGTTAGTCCTGCATAAAAACTTATAATAACCTTTTCTGTGTAAAATTGATTTAGCAATATTTTTTGTATAAAACTTTTTTTGTAATCCCAATAGTTACTTAGATATATTGGGAAAAGTGTTTGCGATGGCGACCATTTTGTTTTTTGCGCGCAGTACTCATGCGCATCATTTTTGAGAGTGCCAACATCGAAATTATGTTTCTTCAAGGCCTAACAAAGACATTCAGACTACTACTACACTTGCATCATCAAGGAGCCCATGTGAGCCTATTTTTGTACACTTGGCAGAGGACTAGTAGCAGTTTTTCCTTCAATATATTTTTTTTGAGTATAAAAAAAGTACCGGATTTTTTCCATAGCAATAAGCCGCATCTACCTGCCAGAGATTATTTTTCTGTAAAATAGTTTTTTAGATTCAGAGCCAACATACCAAACAACAGACGAACTTAATGACTAAAATGAGTTAAAAAACTTAAATTTTCATAATATATAAACCTGAAATGTGAAAATCCTCTGGAATAGTGATTTCTTCCCGATTATAATACCTCTATTCGGTAAGCGAGGGCTATATAGAATTTGTAAAATTATTTGCAAAAATAACAAAAACATCAGTTTTTCCCCAATATCTCTAAAACGGTTTTTTTTTAAATTTTGGTACATGCAAAGTACGCATAAAAATACATTTTTTCTTCAAGCGTATTAAAATGTTTAAATTATGTCACCAAAAACAGAAGTAGAAGTAGGACATTGTTTTACTAGTAACAAAATATTAGTACCGAACGCCACCGTAGTGGACATTGTTTTACTAGTAACATAATGTTAGTTCCGAAAGCGCCACCGCAGTGGGTATTGTTTTACTAGTAACATAATGTTAATACCGAAAGCCACCGGTGGCGCGCTATCCACTAGCCACTTGTCATATTGTGTCAACATGTAAGACTGTAGTTTGAATATTTGTACATTTATTATAAATAAATGAATTTTTGCATTTTAATACGCTTGAAGAAAAAATAGTATATATTACACGGAGTAGAACGCCTTTTTTTGTGTTTCGCCCAAATCCTGGGCTCAACACAAAAAAAGAGTGCGTTCTACACCTAGTAATATAATATACTATTTTCCAGGACAAATGTTTTTTTTTAATTTTCATCAGTGGCGTCCCTGTCAACATGCCCTGCAATATTAAAAAAAAAAATGATACGCCACTTTTTTTTAAACTAAATATTATTTTCATATTTGCGGTTTATCTTGTCATAAAAATGGTCCCTTGACTTTTTTTCGTCCGGCCAATGGTTTTCGATTTAAAAAATAAAATGCATTCATTTGCTTGTCCCTATGCGATTTTTTCTCTTAGTCTCAATTACATAATTTGTGCTAACCAAAGCAACTAGGCAAGATTTTTATAATTTTATTAGTAACTGTTATTTAATTTTAGTAATAAGTAAGTAGGCATAAAAAGATTTTTTTTTTAATTTCAAACTATTTTGTACAAGAAATACCAAAATTAAATTAATTGTATTATATTATCATTTTTTTATTAAAAATATTGCAGGGCATGTTTATTTTGGAAAAAATATATTTTTATGCGTACTTTGCATGTACCAAAATTGAAAAAAAAAACCGTTTTAGAGATATTGGGGGAAAAACTGATTTTTTTGTTAAATTTCAACACCCTGATCTCAGAAATAAAGCGGTTGTGGACCTACGTTCATATAAAGAATTTTTCTTAAAATCGCCCAAGAATTATCGCCCTTTATCGCCCTTTAGAAACAGCATTCAATTATGTAACACCCTGTACAGAGCTTTATTTTTTTTTTTTAAATCATTATCAGTGAAAGCCGCTGGTGAATCCGGAAAAGAAAAACATCTCGTATTTTAATGTACAGATTTGTATAAAACATGTAGTAAGAATCTTGAATTTTTTAAACATTTCCTGACGAGAAGCAAAAGTTTACAAAAGTATACTTTTCTCGACAAAATTACATTAGAAATTTTGCGAAAAACCACAAAGACTGACAGTAAGAAATCCGTGGAATATAATCAATCAGAAATTATGGATAAATGTAAATATTTTTACGGTATAGTGTCAAAGTTACGTAGGTTTATCTACTATTGAATAGAAATAAATCTGTATGTTTATTTTAGTCTCAAATATTTAAAGATCTTATCTGAATTAATTTTCAAGAGTTTAATATTGGATTTACCATCAGTTGAGTATCAGATAAAATTACGCTATTGAAGTAGATCTACAAAATATAACACAGATTTATGTAATGTTTATATATCAATATAGATATCATCTAAAGGGTGCGGCAAAGATCGTCGAGCAATTCAATGCTAAAATTAAACCATTTGAAATGTTATTTACTTACTTGTTATTGAAGGAAATTTTGTGTCACGCTCTTTGAAGATACTATTATAAGCAGGCGCGTGCTGGCCCACCGGGATACTGGGAGTTTCCCGGTGGACCCTTGATTGAGGGTAGGGGAAGAAAATTTTTTCAGCTTTTGTTCCTCCCCTCATCAATTTCGGTATTTTTTTTTTAATTCTGCCTGGAGCCCTTCAAGTTATTTCCCCGGGGCCCAAAATCGTCCCAGCACGTGCCTGGTTATAAGGTGCCCAAATATATAGATATAGATATAGAGGAATCAGATGGGGAAATATTTATTATTTTTGACCGTCACTTTTTTCTTCATACATGTATTGCGAAAAAACCATAAGATTAACTTTATTTTTGATATACTTATTAATTTTATATATTAATTTGAAAAAACATAACACAGTGTCCGTCATAAGGCTACATTAGGGTGGTCCAAAATGACTTAATTTTTTTTTAGAGGGATAGAGGGTCTCGATCCCCCCAATTTGTTTCCAAAATCCGAAAAAAGTAAGTACGTATTTTTTGGTTTTTCAGAATTTTGATTTTAAATGATGCCTATGCCATTTAAACTGCATGGGAAAAAAATCACTTTTTGGGATTTTTTTGAATAATTGTTGGGAAAAATCTTGCATTAAACACTTATAGGACTTGGAAAGGACTATCCAACGAAGAATTTGATGTATTGTACATATGGGTTTGTCTCCCCTAACACGGTGCCCCGAGCACTACCCTTAAATAAAAAAATGTAAATTCTTCCGGGAATTGACTCTTTAGAGCACTTTATTCTCGTGTCTTCTTCAAAAATTATTACTATTGGTCCAATGGAATATTTATCAACATTTTTTTAGTCAATTTTCATTTATTTAAATAAATTGTATTTGTTTAAATAATTTTTTTTCTCAAAAATTCGTCTAAAATTCTCAGATCAGACTGGCAGTCTGTTATTTTTAAATAACATCAATTTATTTTCAAATATTTTCCAATTCCCTAAACAATTAATTATTATTTATTCTCAACTTTTTTTCAAACTATGCTAGAAAAAAAAAATATTTTGACGGGAATGTAAAAAATTGTTAACGTTGGTAGGTACCGAAAAATGGGTCAAATTGACAAGAGATCAAAAAGTCTTATTAAGAAAATACCTACTATATCGGATGCCACAGCTAGTGGCTACCCTCTCTATTTCCTTTATTTTATCTTATCTTATCTTATCCATTTTATATTTGCGTAAAAATGGATTTTTGGACATAAAAAATGGTATGAGACCATTTCCGATTGACCCGGAAATGACCTCAACTTTCGATTTTTAAATGATATATGTATATGTATATTTTTACATATTTGGATTCAAGACAACACCAAGATTTTTTTTTAAGCATTTTAAAACATTCGTCAAGAATGCTTTGGAATATCATTTGTTCTACAGTAGGCAAAGTTCAAGGGAAAAATATAATTACTTCCACGTCCAGTGGAAGTATAGTAACGACAAAAAAAAATTTTTTAAATTTTTATTGTCCAAATAGGCTTAAAATGTCATGAAACGTCGAGATTTTAAGTTTGAGCGAAAAAAAAATTTTCCGTCGGTCTGTCTGTCGGTCTGTCTGTCGGTCTATCTGTCGGTCTGTCTGTCTGTCTCTAACTTTTTTTTGTGCGCACGTTTACTCTGGAACCGTTTAAGATATTGATTTGAAATTTGGTACACATATGTACTTTAACGAGATCTAGAACTAGATTATATTTTCATCTTATTCCGTCGAAGGGTTGGGGTGTAAATTGGGGTAAATTTGGGGTAAATGGGTAAATCAAGCAGGTAAGAGTCCACGAAATTGGTATTTAGTATATACAAGAGAAGCCAAGGTCTCAAAAAAAAATTTTGGCATTAGCCACCCCCACTACCACCCCCACCCCCTTATTAAAGGGGGTGAAAAAAAATTGTGATTTAGTGTATGTACAGGAACCAGAAACTTCAAAATATTTTTTTACTTCATCCATCCCCCACTACCACCCCCTCTATCACCATCCCCACCCCACAACCGATGTGGGGTATCGTTTTATGGGTTTTTGGGGTAGAAGATTTCAAATATTATATTATTAAAGTTCCATAAACAATTATTTTCACATACAGAGTTTTTTCGTTGTGAGTGACTTGGATAGAGAATCTGGATGTGGAAGTAGTGATTCCTTGGGCAGCGGTTTTTTTCGTTTAATTTCATTAATAACTATTTACGAAGCCGTCAAAATTGGCCACTTTTTTATCGAAAACGGAAAGGTGGTGGCTCATAGTGTTCAATAAATTATAGATTTTTTTCTGAATTCATTGATATCCATTTCAAATCTATGCTATTTGTTTTTCGATTTTATTGAATTTATTTAAAAATAAAAATCACTTGAATAATTTTGAATTTGAAAAAAAAAAGTTTTCAATAAATGTGATTTGTTCAATGTTGGAGGCTTCGTAATGAAAATAACTGAAAAATTATATTTTTCCCTTGGACTTTACCTGCCGTAGAACAATTTTTTTTTACTAAAGATTTATCCGTTTTAAATCAAGCATAATTTTTTATTCCCTCTTGTAAAATTAAAAATAGAATGTTTTTTTGCTCTATTTTCTTATTTTAAAACACCTTGTATTAATATTGAAGTTTTAATTACAGATTTATTCGTTTTAAATCAAACATTTTTTTTTATTCCTTTATTCCAGGGACGTGTACTTATGTCCCTTTGAAATAAAAACTTCAAGTCTAACAGAAGTTATCCTGGTTACAAAAAATGGTGTACACACATACAAACATACATACACACAGACTTTTACTTGGTATTTATGGTTATTATGTCCGCTTATAATATGCATATTTGATTAAAACAAGTGTGAAAATGAACGTAAACTGAAAATTGATACATTTAGTAAACGAAAAAAATTAGTTAATTTTGAACTTTATACATCTTAATTTGATAAATTTGTTTATTTTATATTTGAACCAAGATTTTTGTGTAGACTAGCAACTATCACAGCCTCCCTTATAGACAAGCCGAAAACCTCGCCTTCGTATGAAAAAATTTTTCCAATCCATTTTTTTACATATTCACATTCGGAACATCTCCCTGGATAAGGATCAAGAGTTTGCCGGACGAAAATCTGGTCCCAATTTGTTTAAACTCATTTTTTTTTAAACAAATTGCAAAAATTGCTTTTTTGACTAATGATTTTTTTTAGGTGTTTTGGTCATTTTAGACATAAAAAGTATCTTGTCATTTTTTCGTAAAGTTGACCGTTTCCGACTTATAAACAATTTAATGTTTGAAAAGACGCAAAAACGGCCATTTTCAAGGTTGAAACACAATATTAGAAAATGAGTTTTTTGAGTTCACCAAAATTCTTATATAATCTTTGTACATCCATTAACGAAATCCTGAAGAGTAAGTACAGATCATTTCATTCTAAAGCTGGGAATCGACGGAGAGCGATAATACGTAATATACAGGGTCCGCCACTTAAAACTCCCCAGACTCGTAACTTCTTTATTTTTTAAGCTACGACCATGTTCGGTACATCAAATTGTAAATATTTTTAAGGCCTTTAAATATTCATATATAGTGATTTCAAAAAAAATTGTTGAGAAAATTATTACGAAAAAAAATTAATTTCCTTGAATATTTTTTTCCCACACCCTGTACCTACATGAACTGTGTTAATGTTTTTTTATAAAGGTTTTAATTAGCTTTAATTTATGTTATTACGTCATATTCGAAATTCTTTTTGGTTTTAGAGAAAGAAATTAAAAACACTCGTTCCGATTCCAAACTGATTTTTTGTAAAATAACTGAAAAAAATGTAAATAATAATTTTACGCTTTATTTGTAAAAGACATATCACGAACAATCCTCAACGTAACAAAACAGCAACAAGAAACAAAAGAAATAAATATTTTCAAAAATAAACTTTATTGAAATGTACTAAAAATAGGAAATTTCAAAATTTTTATTAAATTTTTTTTTTAACCGTAAATTGAAGCTAATTAAAACATTTATAAGAAAACCTTAACACAGTTCATGTACAAGGTGAGGGAAAAAAATATTCGAGGAAATTAATTTATTTTTCGTAATAATTTTTTCAAAATTTTTTTTTAATCACTCTGCATGCACATTTAAAGGCCTTAAAAATATCTACAATTTGATGTGCCGAACATGGTCCTAACTTAAAAAATAAGGAAGTTACGAGTCTGGGGAGTTTTAAGTGGCGGACCCTGTATATTGTATTATCGCCCCAGCTTAAAGCTTACATTTTTAATTGTTAAATAGTCGTTTTTAGGCGGGCGCGCGCTTTCTCAGCCGCGGGCGCGCGCACTAGCTACTACCCACTGGACTATAGAGCGTCTTATGTGTTCTCGATGCTTTGCTGTTACATACACTTTAGTTTGCTGTATGATTTATAAATCAATATAAATTTTCATAAACTATTATAAATATAAATGGTAAATTAAACAAAAAAAAATTCAAAAATCTTGAATTAGCAAAAAATTTATTTGAGCATATTCATGCATTCATCTATACTAGAACCAGCGGCGGCTGGTGAAATTTCAATTTTTTTTTTCTCGTCTGTGGCGCATGGGACCCATACGAAATTTGGGAAATAACATCTAGAGAAGCACTTCTCTAATGACCTCTAAAAAATTTTGAAAAAGCAGTTTGCGAAAAAATTTTTGAAAATTCGTTAGCCTCCCCTGGGTCTAGGAGCTCCTGTTTATTTTTATTTTTTTTTTGTCATATGCATTTGACTTTTCATAAAAATACAACAACAGATTTTGGAGTTTATGAAAATATTTTCATTACTAACTGAGATACAACGAATTGAAATATTGTAATTTGTTAAATTGTAAATTACAAAATTTCAGTTCATTGTATTTCAGTTAGTAATGAAAATATTTTCACAAACTTCAAAATCTGTTGTTGTATTTTTATGAAAAGTCAAATGCATATGACAAAAAAAAAATAAAAATAAACAGGAGTCCCTAGACCCAGGGGAGGCTAACGAATTTTCAAAAATTTTTTCGCAAACTGCTGTTTCAAAATTTTTTTAGGGGTCATTAGAGAAGTGCTTCTCTAGATGTTATTTCCCAAATTTCGTATAGGTCCCATGCGCCATAGATGAGAAAAAAAATATTGAAATTTCACCAGCCGCCACTGACTAGAACCACATAAAGGTACGCCAGTATTATTATTATATTCTTCGCAAAAACGAAGAGTATATTGTATTTGATCGGCACATTTCTAAAACCGTAAATATCGCTCTAAAGAAAAAATTTTCATATCATTGTGTTAGTGAACGAATTCTGAACAACTTTCAAAATGTCCGTCTGTCCGTCCGTCTGTCCGTCCGTCACGTTTCTTGTAAGCACGATAACTTAAGAAAGAAAAGTCCGATTGTATTGAAATTTAGAAAGTAAGTTAATGTTAGCTATTGTTTTTGAAGAAAATCGATCCGTAAATAAAAAAGTTATTAATTATTGAATTTAAAAAAAAATATTCTCTTAATTTTTGTCGCTTGTACTAAAATGGAAATCTTGCGAAATATTATTTCCATAATACATTTTTTTTTGTTTATGAATTTTACTAATATATATTTCATAGAAGTACGAGTTGAAATATGTATGATTGTCGAAAAATATATATATCACAGACAATCAATTTTCGTAGCAATATGTGGTGGTGCAGAGGCTAAAGTTTCGCGTTGCGTTGTGCGCGAAACCCCTAGTTTTTTAAAGTGCAAATTTTAATTATTTTTTAAGTATTTTTGTGTACTATTATTTATACAAATTGTTAATTTTAAGCTTTATTCTTAGGCAGGAGTTTTAACCTTCACACTCAGCTTTAGCTAAACCGGACCTGCCCCGTCCAGTCCGACACTGCGCGTCGTGGTTGTCTGGCTGGCTCCGGACCAGATTCCGGGGAAGCACATACATGTACTCTAATTTTAATAAACTTGTTATTGATTGATTGATTGTTTCGCGTTGCAATCCAAAGGTCCCGTGTTCAAATCCCACGCAGGTTGGATGTTTTTTTTTTTCATATAAGTTTTTTCACAACAAAGATGGCACAAAATTTAGGATGTCCAAAAACTAACATTATTTACAAGAAAACTGCGAAGAGTATCCTATAGAATGTGTAACAATTATATATAAAAAGCTCAGTAAATTAGCAAAGAGTACGTTTTTAGCTTGTTTCTTTTACAATGGCATGCTTTGGTTTTGCAAGTCTTTAAACATGTGCAGTCTAGGGTGGCTCATCTCTATAGGGGGTGAATTTTTTTTGCGTATTTTTTAAGTCTCACCCCACGAAAATATACTATTATACTAGGAATAATTTATGTCAAAGTTTCAGATAATTCGGTGAACGGTAACCCGTGCCGCATTCAGGTAGAAATTTGTAGATAAGATTTTATTACGGTAATACACTTAAATTTTACTTAAAATGCAAATATCTACCTCTTTTCTCATAATGTTTTATTGGTGTAATTATTTCCTAGAAATTATTTGTTTTGGAAGTTTGGAAATATAATGCACCTATGGTAGGTTTTTATGTCAGTTTGCAATTGTGTTTTACAGTGGTGACATTATAAGTTCTAGCATACGTTCCTTTTTGAAAAAACATTTAACGATGGCTGATGTTAGATCCTTACGAAAGGATACTTTCATTTACTTAGTTGGACACTATTCGTCACAAATCATTGGCAATAAATTGCCGTCTAATAGACAAGTATTACAAGTGCTCTTTTATAACATTCGTGAAGTGAAGCTAAGTGTACATGAAAGTGCTAAATTAACAATAAAAGAGGTGTCAGTTTTTTGGGATAAAGCTCGCATTCCGACACGTCAGGATTTTCATTGTGTTAAACAACTAGATAAACTTTATGCAGAGTGGAGGAACTTACAAAAATCGGCTAAAAGGGCCAGTGCGGGAGTAAAGAAAAAAATTTCGTTGAAAAATTGGACGATCTTTTTGACATTTCTCATGCAAATGCATTGAAGTTGATGAAAATAGATGAAGATAAGCAGTTTTTAATTAACCAAAGAAAAAAGGGACGTCCTGGATTTATGCATGGTATTGATTACCAACTTGCTTCTCAAGAAAAATCAGCTGAGGAGAAATTACAGAAATTATCCGAACGAATGCAACGAAGTCAACAAGAAAAAGCTAGATTAGAGGAAACAGTCACATGTCCATCATCAAGTAGTAATTCAGCCGACTCCAACGAAAATGAAGATGAAATAATCGAAGCCCAAGAAGAGTTGTTACAAGACCAGCCTGGCCCGTCACAGCCAAAAAAGAGGAGATTGTATGGAACATGTAACATCATCACACCAAAAATAGCCGCTGCATTTGATGCTTGCAAAATAAGCGACAGGTATGGAGTCCATACTTTGACGGCAGTCGCAGAAGCACTAGGACATGACACCACATCTTTGTCCATCAGCAGAACCACACTTCAGCGCTCTAGACAACGCATCCACGAAGAAAGAGCTGAAATATTAAAAACTGCCTTCGGTAATTCTGAATTGCCGGCCCCAGTCATCCATTGGGATGAAAAACTTTTACCTTCTCTCACTGGAATGGGAAATATCGATAGACTTGCTATCTTAGTTACTAGTGGAGATATTGAACAACTACTTGGATTACCAGCTTTGCCCAATTCAACTGGAAGAGAACAGACTGAAGCAGTTTATGATGTGCTTTGTGAATGGAATTTGGACGAAAAGGTAATAGCTTTGTGTTGTGATACAACAGCATCAAATATGGGTTATATATATAAATGGGGCAGCCACACTATTACAACAAAAATTAGAAAGAGATATTCTATATTTTCCTTGTAGACATCATATTTTTGAAGTGGTTTTGAGAAGTGTGTTTGACACAAAAATGCCTTCCTCATTTGGTCCAAATGTGCCACTATTTAAACGTTTTAGGGAATTTTGGCCTAAAATAGATCAAAATAAACTAAAAACTGGATTTCAGGTATCAAAAATTAAACACATTTTACAACCAGTTAAAGCCGAAATTGTAAAGTTTCTAAATGCAGCTTTAACTTTGCAACAGCCTCGTGATGATTATAAAGAATTTTTAATGCTTTCTAAACTTTTTGTTGAAGAAGAGCCCACTCACACGACATTCTATCAACCAGGGGCATTTCATCATGAACGTTGGATGGCCAAAGCCATTTACTGTCTAAAAATATTTTTTTTCCAAGATCAGTTCCAACTAACTAAAAAAGAAAAAATAGGCATTGAAGATATATGTCTCTTTATTGTAAAGGTTTATGTAAAGGCCTGGTTTACAGCGTCATTTGCTAGTAAAGCACCGCTTCATGACTTAGACTTTTGTAAAGAACTCATTAATTATCAAAATATCTCAAGCCGCAAGTAGGAAAATAGTGAACCATTTGTGGTACCTTAATTCAGTAAATGTTGGCTTATCTTTCTTTGATGACGATATTTCAGTTACCACTAAAAGAGAAATGGTTAAAGCTTTGAATAGGAAAGCACCAATTCAAGAGGGTATTAAACGACTTATGATTAGTAACATTACTGACGTTGAAAACAAGGAAATTCAGGACTTCATATGCGAGAACACTAAACAGTTTTTTCAAAAATTAGGTTTGTCTATGGAATTTTTGGAAAATGATCCAACAACATGGAGGGAAAATGAAAGTTATACCCGATGTTTCAATATTGTAAACAAAATTAAAGTTGTAAATGATGCCGCTGAGAGAGGAATCAAACTTATTACTGACTATGATGACATTTTAACAAAAAATGAAGACCAAAAACAGTTTTTACTCCAAGTTGTAAATGATTATTTCCAAATGTAAAAAAGGAAACCCTGTCGCATGCTTTGGCCTAGTGCAAAAAATATTGTTTTTATTACTATATGTCTTGTAGATTTAGGATAATATTTGGTACTATGTATGAAAAATACGTTTCATAATAAAATACACAAAGATAAAACGATAGTTTTATTTCAAAAACTTCTAGTCTAGTTTTCTTAGACTACGAATTTACAGTAGTATGACACATGTCATAGTCACAACAGATAATGTCTTTGATATTTGTATGACTTGATTAGTCATTCTAAAGATAAATGTTGCTGATTAAAAAAAAAACAATGCATCAACCAAAGAATGTAAATAATTCCATTTACTTTTATTATTGCATAATAATGCATTCTGCGGCACCCCTTGCCTTCAATTTGCCTCAATAATATTTTGAGGGGACTGTTTTTTCTTCAAATTGAACCATTTGCAGGGGTGAGAAATAAAAAATTTCGATTTCGAAAAAGATGGGCCACCCTAAGTGCACTGAGAAATAAGATTATTAGTGAATTTTTTAACCTAAATCTAGGTAACAATGCACCTGTTGCATGCAGGATGTATCCAAAATCTTTAAAATTTAAAATTTCATTAAAAGTTTCAGTCGGCAGTAACGAGTGCACGCGCTCGGCTAAAAATGTCTATTTAACAATTAAAAGTTTAAGCTTAGTATGAAATAATCTGTAGTTACTCTTCGGCATTTTGTTAATGGATGTTCAAAGAATATATAAGAAGTTTGGTGAACTCAAAAAATTCATTTTTTAATATTGTGCTTCAATAGGGTGACCATACGTCCGGAATTTCGTTGGACAGTCCAGCATTTCGCGTTTTTTCAAACATGAAATTGTTTATAAGTCGGAAACGGTCAATTTTACGAAAAAATGACAAGAGGCCTTTTTTGTTTAAAATGACCAAAAAAACCTAAATTCATTCGGGTCAAAAAAAGCTATTTGCAATTTGTTTAAAAAAAAATTTGTTTAAACAAATTGGGACAAGACTTTCGTTCGGCAAACTCCTTGTTCAGTCCCGAACGTGAATATGCAAAAAAATCGAATGGGAAAATTTTTTCATACGAAGGCGAGGTTTTCGCCTTGTCTAACAGCGCAGGTAGATACCTTATTTCTTGTATTCTTAGTAAAAAATTAACATTTTAACTAGCGAGAAACATATTTTCAGTTCACAACTAAGCACCCACTTGAAACTAAAAAATATATAAGTTAATATTACCTTTTTAAACCTATCACACCTCCACACAGTACAGCCACACTAAACTTTTTCTTTCACTTCGTTTATTATATAATTTTTTATAATTCACGTGCAATTCGATAAATAACCCACTTGAGTTTGTTTACATTAAATAATACTAGAGTGAAATTACTTAGAGAAGATAACATCCGCACAAACCGATATCGCTAACGCGTGCTAATTGCCTAGGTCGTGTTGGGTATTTATTATATATGTATAGTGAATATTCAACTGTTTCTATGAATAAGACAGATGAAATGAAATTTATTTTAATTGCGACTGTCCAATATTATTAATAAACGAAAATAGTAAACTTAGTAGTTTCAGTATGTTATCTTCTCTAAGTAATTTCACTCTACCACTATAACACTTTAACTGTTTTAAATCAGTAAACACAATCATATCCGAATTAAAATTATTATTTTATCTAATAAATAGATAACGCACTAGAACAGGTGAATAAACAATAACACTATGGCACTTGTTTCTTATATAATGCAAGAATGACAATCAAAACAGTTGCTAATCGAGATGTTTGGAACGCCGACACAGCAACCCTTGATGCAGTTAGTGCATAGCCGAACGGCTGGTAGATCTCATGGCCCACCTGTCTTTTGATGTAATAACTGACTAAATTCGCCACAGGTGCTTTCTATCTCATTTAAGAAGGTTATTCTAAAATATTACCGGTTAGGAAGATATTTTGTTGACGAAATCTTGTAGAATGCGATAATTGCATGTTATCATACCAATTGAGTTTAATTTCTGCTAGCACATGCTAAAAATGACACGATGAGAGTGAGGAAGAGTAAGCACAGTAGTTTTTTCAATGTTTATGCGCTTCCTATTTACTTCATGACACAACTGATTAGTGAAACAGAGTAGAACACTTCCTTTTGTATACGTTTTCAATGTCAAATTACAATTAGACTGTTTTTAGTACTACTGTCGGGCGACGTTAATTTATTACAAGCACTTTATGTTTGGGTACTTGTAAAAATATTACTGACTAAAAATCTTACTGTATAAAAACGCTTACCGAAGGGAAGCAAAATAATCATGAAAAAATGGCTCTCCTAGATTTCTTTGAATTTTCGCGTTTATATAGTAATGCTAAAAAAATATAATACCAGCTACAAATATACAGTACGGCCCATTTAAAATGGGAGAATCTCTGTAATATCCATTTATTCCAACCGATTCGGATTTTTTAAATACATTAGCGACTTTTACTTCCACATCCAGTGGAAGTATAGTAACGACAAAACAAATTTTGAAAATTTTACTTCCACGTCCAGTGGAAGTATAGTAACGACAAAAAATTTTTTAAAAATTTTTATTGTTCAAATAGGCTTAGAATGTCATAAAACGTCGAGATTTTAAGCTTGAGCGAAAAAGAAATGTCTGTCTGTCGGTCTATTTGTCTGTCTGTAATTTTTTGTGTGCACGATTACTCTGGAACCGTTTAAGATATTAACCTGAAAGGTATATGTATGTACCTTAACGAGATTTGGAACTAGATTATATTTTCATCTTATTTCGTCGAGGGTTGGGGGCTAAACAGGTAAATCAAGCAGGTAAGAGTCCATAAAATTGGTATTTAGTATATAAAAGAGAAGCCAAGATCTCAAACCATGTTTTGGCATCAGCCTATTACCACCCCCAAACCCATTATTAAAGGGGATGAAAAAAATAAGCGATTTAGTGTGTGCACAGGAACCAAAAACCTCAAAATACTTTTTTACTTTATCCACCCCCACTACCACCCCATTACCGATGTGGGATATCGTTTTATGGGTATTTGGATTTCAAATAATATAATATTAAAGTTCCTTAAACAATTATTTCCACATACAAAATTTTTTTGTTGTGAGAGATTTGGATAGAAAATCTGGATGTGGAAATAATGATTCCTTGGGCAGCGTTTTTTTTTATATATATATAAAAATATGACTACACTACTGACTTCGCAAGGTTTTGAATAGTTTTATTCAAAATTTCAATAAAACACGTTTAATAATAAAAAAAAATTATGAGAGAATCAATTTTTAAAAATGCGCCATTAATTAGCCCGAATGACATATGGTTACCATGACAACCAAAATTTTCAAATAAATTTTAATTCTAAAAGTCACTAAATAAGAAAGAGAAACAATAAAGAAACAAGAAAATAATGTATTTCCTTCTATTTTCTAGTACATTTATTTCACAGCAGGCCTGCCTTATTCTCTCACAAAGTTCTTCTCGATTTCGAAGCCTTGATTCGTAGAATTTGTTCTGTATAGTATCTCTGAAATAAAAATCTAAAGGTGTGATGTCAAGGAAGCGAGGGGGCCACAGTTCAAATGGACTATTTCTGCCTATCCAACGTAATGTAAAATGTTGATTACAATTCTCGAATCAACCGAGAATTATGTATGGATGCACCATCTAATTTGATATACCGGGTGTCCAAAAAGTCTGGAAACGGTCGAATATTTCGAGAAATACACATTGGATCCAAAAAAGAAAAAACACGTCCTTAATAATTTTAGAAGGGCTATCCAATGATACCAAACACAACCCCCCACCCCCATCCCTTGGAGTGGGGCGGGGGGCAACTTTAAAATTTTAAATTAAATTTTTCATTACAGAATCTGATTCTACGGCAAAAATTACGTCAAGTTTGTCTGAAACGTTTTTTCGATTCGTGACAGATGGCGCTGTAATCGCAAAAATATCCCTTTTCGTAATTTCTAAAAAATTCTACGAAAGAATGAAAAATAATAAAGTACGAGTTGATTTTCTTGAAAAAGCCATTCAATAATGTTAAATTTAATAACCCCATCCCCTCACCCACCTCCACCACCATCATGAGGGGGGTAACTTAAAATCTTAAACGAAACCACATATTTTTTATTGGCGAATGTAGACGTAGAGTCTGGTGAACAAACAATTCAATTAATTTCATTAAAAAAAAAAATAATAATAATAATTCTTCGTTTTGGCGAAAAGAAATATTTCTTAACAATTAAACATTTTTCATGAACAATAAAAAATGAGGATTTCCAGTTTGCATTTGAAAATTTCCCTCCACTTTCACTCCCCCACGGTGGTGGGGGGTGTTAAATTTAACACCATTGAATGGCTTTTTCAAGAAAATGAACTCGTACTTTATTATTTTTCATTCTTCCGTAGAATTTTTTAGAAATTACGAAAAAAAGTATTTTTGCGATTACAGCGCCATCTGTCATGAATCGAAAAAAACATTTCATACAAACTTGACGTAATTTTTTCCGTAGAATCCGATTCTGCAAGGGGTACTTTTAAGATTTTAAAGTTGTCCCCCGCCCCATCCCAAAGGGTGGGGGTGGGGGTCGAGTTTAGTATCATTGGATAGCGCTGTTAAAATTATTAAGGACGTGTTTTTTCTTTTTTGGATACAATGTGTATTTCTCGAGATATTTGACCGTTTCCAGACTTTTGGACACCCGGTATATTCAGTGGTCACACTCCACAGGAAAGTTATGGAGTATTGGTTGAAGCATTTGTATTTTCGTTCTTTCTCTACCGTGTGGCACTGATGAGCCTGGGAAGGCGAAACACATCTGCCAGTGTTGAAAAATGAATGGCTATACAATGAGCTTCAACCAGCTCTCCTGACATTTGTGGTACCAATAACTATGTGATAGTATGAGTAGTTATACTGCTAATGACTGTAGTATTTTCATATGTGATATTAAATGCTAAGAAACATGATTATACAACGTGACCCGTTTGTTTGCGAATCACCCTGTAAAGTCTTTATTTATTGGTCGATTTTAACCGGATTTTTTTTAAAATATAAATATTGATGAACTGTATTTGTGGAGCAAAGAACGCCATATTTCTACAAAATCCAAAGCCTACTATGTCAGTTTTTGGAAGTAAATTTTTAAGATTCCATATTAGCGATTTTTTTTTAAATCTATGCTCGGCACTGGATTCACCACCTCTCAGAATGGGCCTGTACTAAATTTTATCAAAAAATTTTAAGTATGAAGTATTTGTAGCCAAATTAAAAATGCACATTTTTAAATGGCATTTTGTATGAGACTGCTATTTTCATACATTTATTCCAAGTCAAGTTATCCATGAAAAAATATTGAAAAAGTTAATGTCCAGAAGTAACAGATTAAGTTGTAAGAAAGTTATAACAGTTTGTCTAGTGTAATAATAATCATGGAAAACTTAAATTTAAGAGACAAAATAGAAATTGTAAGTCTTGTTGGCGATAATGTGCGTTCGACAAGAGAAGCTGCGAGAGAATTCAATGATAGACATCCAGGTAGACAAGTAAGTTGGAGTACTGTACAACGCGTTAATAAGACAGAGTCTGTTTAAAAAAATTTGCTTAGAGCCAGGCATAATGGACGTCGTGGAATTTTGAGAAATAATGACGAAAATTTAGATATTTTAACAACTCTCGGACTACTATTACTACTACTTAATATTCCCAGAGAAAGTATTAGGAGTTGCCTGGCAAAAAACAAAATAAAGGCATTTAAGCCAAAAATTTTGCATACATTGGAACTGGGAGATGAGGAAAGACGATTGGAGTTTTGCTATTGGCTACAAGGGGAATATCTAAGTAATCATAATTTGCTCAATGAAATTTTATTCAGCAATGAAGCCATACATTTACGACAAATGGGTTTGTTTCAAGTCAAAATTCCCGTTACTGGTCAGCTGAAAATCCGGAATCGTTATAAATGCAAGGAGACAGTATCTACAAAAAATAACGTTTGGTGCGGAATACATAATTGGCCCTTTTTTCTTTGAGGGTAATTTGAATGCGAGTGGGTTTCTAAATTTTCTTGGAAACGAGTTCTGGATAATTTACCATTACAGAATCTCCTTAATGTAAAGTTTCAGTTATATGGTAGTCCTATTCATAACGCTGTTATAGTAAGAGAATGGTTAAATGACCATTTCGAAAATCGTTGAATTGGGCGAAACAGCCCTTTGATTGAGTGGCCGCCGAGATCCCCCACTTAACGCCACTCGATTTTTTTCTTTGGGTTTACTAAAACAAAAAGTATACAAATCAAGGCCACGGACTGCACAAGAACTACGGGCTAGGGTTATACAAGCCTGCGCAGCCATTACTCCAGAACAAATACGAAAGGTAACTACGAACGTATGTAAAAGAATTGACAAGTGTATTGAAATAAATGGTGGATCAGTAGAAGTGACGAAAATCTAATTCTGGATAATTTTCGAATTCTCTATTTTTTTCTTGTTTCATTGTTGTTTAAAGTTTTTTTTCTACTTCCATCTTTAAAATGGCGTTTATCGTATACGTTTCCATGACGCTAAATAATCCTTTAAACACGCTTTCGACAAACCGTGACTTCGTGTATTTTAGTCACAGGGGCTGAACTTAGCAACGAGATATTAGTCACGGCTGAGGTTAATTCTAGATATTTTAATGGCAAAAATCAAGTTAGTTTTCCGTAATTCTTGTCATCAATCTGTCAAAATAAATCGACGCGTTGTGACAAGAGACAAGTAATTTTGTATTTTTTGGAAAAAAATGAGCCTAAACGACAGTGAAAGTGAAGAAGATGTTTTCATTGATACTCCGCCCGAAATTACTCAAGCAGCGGCAACTGCTAGTTTGCTGCCAGAAAAATCTAAAAGTCAATACGAACGTGCATATAAACTTTTCCAAGATTGGCGTCAAGAAAACCAAACAAATTCATTTTCTGAGAATGTATTACTTGCTTATTTACAAAATTTGTCGAAAAAGATGAAACCGTCCTCTTTGTGGGCAATCTATTCAATGCTGCGGACGACAATTAATCTAAAAAACAATGTTGATATTAGCAAGTACCCCAAATTGTGCGCATTTCTGAAGCGTAAATCAGACGGTTACAGACCTAAAAAGTCGAAAATATTGACACCCCAGCAAATTAGAGAATTCTTATCATCTGCCAGCAAATTAGAGAATTCTTATCATCTGCTCCAGACGAAGAATACCTATTTACAAAGGTAATAGTATAAAACCAAATTAAATAAAAATAAACAAAATTATAAATATTTTAGGTAGGGTTACTTTTTGGAATAATGGGAGCTTGTCGGCGGAAAGAATTGACGAAAATTCAAACAAGTGATGTTGAAGACCTTAACACGGCCCTTTTAGTTCACATTCCTGACACGAAAACAAAAACGGAACGTCAGTTTGTTATTGGAGGTAATTTCTATCATACATGCAAGAAATACATGGAACTTCGACCTCCAAACCTGACAAGTACTACCCGATTTTTCTTAAACTACCAGCGAGGAAAATGTAGAAAACAGCCAATTGGAATTAATAAATTTGGCAGCCACTCTAGCGTAGTAGCAAAATTCTTAAAATTACCTGACCCTGCTGCTTATACTGGTCATTGCCTAAGAAGATCTTCAGCGACGATTTTGGTGGACTCGGGTGCGGACATCACAGCATTAAACCGTCATGGAGGGTGGCGATCCACAGCTGTTGCAGAGAGTTATATTGACCACTCGTTAAACAATAAAATTGAGACCGCTAGTAAAATCATGGACACTGTTCAAAATAATGCAATGCAAAAAAATAAAGAGAATATTGATATTGCAATTGCTCAAAGTTCAAGCATTGATAAAAATGAAAGTGGACCAAGTATTAGCTTCAATTCAAATCCTGAAGCAAATTTAACACAGTTCGATGAAACGCATTTAGGAAAATCACTTAGTTTTTTAAGCAATTGCCAAAATGTTTCCAATGTAACCATTAATATACACATTAAGTAGAACAATAGTTTAGTAATTTTTTACTGTTACCATGTTATTGATACGTTAATAAATGAAATATTAAAATAACTTCCAAATTTTTTATTTAGATATTTGCTGTCGTAGAAAAAGTATAGTATGCAACTCGTTTTATAAACTTGTTAGTCACTCATTTTATTAAACACTCGCTCCGCTACGCGTCGCTCGCGATTAATAAAACTCGTGACTAAAATGACGTTTATAAAACTTGTTACATAATATACTATATTGCGTTTTTAATTTGTCAAAACTAAGCATAAGAATATTTATACCATGTTACTATTAGTCGGGGAGTCCTCCCTAGCTGTACGTGCACCCCCCCCCCCCCCCCGATCCTTGGGGACAATGTTTTTATAAAGATTAAAGCCTAACGGCGGCCATATGTTAAAAAAAAACCATTGCCAATGTTGTTTTTGTCATTTAACACAAAAACTAAAAAAGATCTACAAATACTTTTTTTCACAAAAAACAGCGTGCATAAAATTTTATACAATTTTGTTCCTATACAATATTTTGATAGGAGTTACCATTTTCCAGATAAATGAGTCCAAAATTAAGAAAACATGGAAATCACTTGACAATTATTGTAAGGCGTATAATATAACTTTATATTAACATAACAAAAGATAAAATAAACTGAAAAAAATTAATAATAATAATATTATAATTTGCAGACATTTATCTCGAAAACGGTAATAATGGTATCTGGAAAATGGTAACTCATATCCAAATATTGTATAGGAGCAAAATTGTAGAAAATTTGATGCAGTTTGTTTTTTGTGCAGAAAGTTTTTCTCCATCTTTTTTAGTTTTTGCATAAAGTACAGCCAGTTTTTTTTGGGGGACATGTCTTAAATTATTTCTTAGGCTTTAATCTTTATGAAAAGCATTGTCCCCGAGGATCGGGGGATGCACGGACAGTTAGGGTGGGTTCCCGTAGTATTACGTTTTATATTGAATTTTATATTTTATTTTAAGAGCTGAATCATTTATCTGGAAAATGGTAACTCCTATAATTTTTTAGTTTTTGTGTTAAATGACAAAAATAATGTTTGCAATTTTTTTTAACGGACGCCATTTTGAAAGTGCAGCCAATTTTTTTTTGGGGGGCATGTCTAAAATTGTTCCTTAAGCTTTAATCTTTATGAAAAACATTGTCCCCAAGGATCGGGGGGGGGGTGCACGAACACTTAGGGTGGGCTCCCGTAGTATATTAGTTTAATTTCATTTCAATATTTTTTCGTGAATAACTTGACAGAATAAATTTATGAAAATGGTAAGTATTGTGCATTTTTAATTTGGCTACAAAATCGTTCCTACTTAAAATTTTTTGATAAAATTTAGTACAGGCCCATTTTGGCGTGCATAGATTTTTAAAAAATCGCTAATATGAAATCTTAAAAATTTACTCCCAAAAACTGACATAGTAGGCCTTGGATTTTGTAGAAATATGGCGTTCTTTGCCCCACAAATACAGTTCATCAATATCTACATTTAAAAAAAAACGGTTAAAATCGCCCAATAAATACAGGTTTTACAGGGTGACTCGCAAACAAATGGGTCACACTGTATATAAAGTAATGCAAAATTATGGAACCTTTCTTATTTATACGGCTAATACTGTTATCAATTTATTAATATAAGTACTCTATTATTATTCTTCAACATCTGAAAACATGCAGGAAGGTGCTGAAAGTGCCAATGCCTGTCCGCTTTACCCTACACGTGGATTGTAAAAAAAAATATCAACTACGGATCTGTTAAACCAATATCGAAACGATACATTATCGATACGTGTCCTGCATTTAAGTTTTAACATGGACCTTCCATTATATGTACCCAAAGTCATACTAAATCACATATACTAACTGTTATGAAGGATATAATTAACATATAACAATATAAATTACAAGATTTGCATCTGCATGAGTGTGTTTTAAATAATCTAGTACTAAAACCGAAAGTTACCGTACCTTCTTTTCACGTGTCTATCATAAACGTACTTTAATAACTGATGACTGATGACACCTCAGCTTGGCAATTTTCGGACTATAATGAATGACTATGAATAAACATTATTCGATGTGTTTGTTGACCCTACTCTAAACCTTGTGTAACTATTCTATTAATGTTAGATTTTTAAATGCTCTTGATACTTATTTTATTCACCTTGAAGTAAGTAATAAAACTGTTATTGAAATTTGCATAAATAAGGTTTTACAATAAGGCTTTAAATGATTAGGTTTTGAATTAAAAATAACCAACGTTGATATTAAAAATTTAAATAATGGGTTGTATTGTATGTGTTAAAGTGTATGTGTATGTGTATGTGTATGAATTAAATTGTCAGTTTTTAGTTTAGTGATCTCATCTCAAGTCACAAAAGCTTTTTCTACAAATATTGGTATATACCTGACCTGGCAATTTTCCTTTCATAGTCTAAAAGTCCAACAACAATGTCAGAAACAGTGGATCATAAGAAACTGCCAAAGTGCGTTTTACTCTTTCACTGGAATATAAAAGTTGAACTAAGTTTCATAAAGTGTAGTCACTGGAAAACGCTAATAATGACATAAAAACTATAATTGTTCAAGGAAATATATTACAACAATTATCCACTTCAAATTTAGATATGTATGTTACACTGCACATATAGAAGTAGCATTCAATAACGCGACAAGTCCCAACAGTGGATTAAAGCCAGCCTAAAAAAGAGGATAATAGTATCCAATCTAGGCGAGGTTACCATTGAGGTAAAAGTAAGTACAGGCTCCCCTCAAGGAGGGGTATTATCTTCACTGCTGTGGGCAACCCTTGTTGACCAACTGCTCTGAAAAATTTCTGCAGAAGGCTTTTACTGCCTCGGATATGCGACGATCTAGCGATAGTAATCAAGGGGCGATTTGCGAACACGATATCAGAGCGTTCACAAAGAGCCCTAAACATTGTCGACGGGTAGTGTAGTGAGGAAGAACTTCCATAAATCCTCACAAAACTACAGTCGTAACCTTTACACAGAAAAGAGCCTTGGGAGGCCTAAAACCTCTGAGGCTCAATGGAAATTCCATTTGCCAGCGAGGTTAAATACTTGGGTGTCATTTTAGACAAAAAGCTGACATGGAATTCCCACATCCAAAAAGTCACACAGAAAACAGCCTGGGAAGGTTCAGGCAGATGTGTGGAAAAAACTGGGGGTTTAAACCCCAAGATGGACCCTATGGTTATACACTATACCATGATAACCTATGGATCGGTGGTATGGTAGACCAAGACATTGCAGCTTGGAGCAATACGGCTATTAAGTGGCGTATAAATGCTTGCTTGCCTGTGTGCCATTGCGGCCATAGAAACTGCTCCCATGGCTGCATTGGAAGACCTTTTAGACCTGACACTGCTAGACATATTTATTCAAGGGGAAGCTCGTTCAGTGGTACATAGGCTAATGCAAGGCACAACGCCCATAAGACAACAACACGGAACAGAGCACCAAAAGTTATACTCAGCGCTGAAGGCAGATCCCATTTTGGGAATGCCCAAGGACACAATGGTCCCAAAGTGTAACTTCCATAAAAAATTTCAAATCAAAATACCAGACAGAGAGGACTGGAAGAACGGCCCTGCAATATCGGCGCAAACGATCTGGTATACGGACGGCTCTAAGACAGAACAGAGAGTCGGAGCTGGGATTTACGCCACAATATTTCTGGCTGAAGTGGCCGCTAGTGGTGTGCAAAAGAAATAATGAGGCGAGGAACTGTAAATTAGTCAATTGCCATTTTTTCCGACATCCAAGCAGCGCTAAAGGCACTCGATTCCATGCTGGTCGACTCAAGACTAGTATGGGATTGTATAAATGCCCTTAGGAACCTAGGAAGTCAGAACAAAGTGACCGTGGCATGGGTACCAGCCAGGCTGAGGTTCCAACTACTTGGCGAAGAGAGACGAAGGGCAGATAGCTGTACCAAGAAGTCCTTATCAAGGCTATGGAGTTTGATACAAAAGACAAAGCCGGATAAGGAGCTCTAAGTAAAATCAGACAAGGAGTGCACACTAGATTCACAGAGGTCGCGGTGGTCAAGGCCAATCAACCAGCTCCTTTTTAAAATCTAATCTAATCTACCCTACACACTTGTTTAAAATAAATATTTACAACTCCGATATATGCGAATTTTGCAATATCTAAGGATATTTTCTGAATGTAAAAGGCACGTAGAAGCAATTGATAAATTATATACCAATTTAATAAGATATGGCAACATCCGGACATATTTAAATATACTTTATCTATTATCCTTAAATAAGAAGAATATGTTTGATTATCTTGTGGATTTCTTGGAAGAAACAATAATCAAGTTGTAGGTTAGCTTTGTTCAATGTGTTCTCTACCTTCGTGTTATACAGGGTCATTCACGGAAAGCGGGTATTAGACGTTTCTTGGGATCTGTCGAGTTTAGAAATTTGAAAATTGGTATGAGGGGGTTTTGGATATGGCGAATCCAACGAAAATATTTTCATGCTTGTGCTACTTCCGCTTATACCGGATGTAGCACCTAACTTTGTTATTTTAAATGGAACACCCTGTAATTTATTGCATATTTCGATTCCCCATAAAATTTTAGCTTAGGTTTATGTACCATAACATACTCTTAAACATACTGGTTTTCGAAATAATTAATATTTTTGGAGATTTTTGACGGTTCCCACCCTTCGGTAAAAAAATCAATATCTTCTATCATGTAGCCGATTAGGAAATTTTCTTTTCAAACTCTTACAAGTATCCTATGACCTAACTAAAAGTTCGCTTATGTTTTCACAATATCATACAGAGTATTTTATTTTCACAGTCGAACATTGTTTTAGTTTAAACGTCAAAAAGTCATTTTTTTCAAATGGAACCCCCCGTATATTTTCACAGATCCTAATAGAGGATTGAATTCTGCATCGATTGATGTTACCATTCCCTATACCTATCTCTCTTTGTTTTCTTATTATGGACGAATATTTGTTAAACGTACAAACAAAATCAGCACTGTTTGTTAGTAAGCAATAGAAGTCATAACTTGGTTCCTTTTTTATCATAAACGAGAATAATCATGTAGATAATTGATAATCATTTGTTTATTTTCAAGATGACAGCTTCAAAAACGAGAGATTAGATTTATAAAAAATACTTTGGGACAAAAATTTACAAAATTAATGAACACTTTGAATATAAATATTTAATGCAGCAACTGTTCAAAATGCTCTCCACTTGCACTTGGTGGCTTGGCTAATTCATGGGGATTTGTTAAAATGTAGCCCGTTCTCTATTCTTTGGATCTTCTTTGGTAGTAGCAGGAGTGGCATCAACAATATTTTTAATACCTCAAAGGTAAAAAGTCTAAGGGGGTCAAATCAGGGGACCTTGCTGGCCATCTCCAAGGTCCTCGGTAGCAAAACCACCTATCTTCGAACGTCGCTACTAATTCGTCATAAACTTCCCGTGGACCGCAACCATTAATTTGAAAATACATAGAATTATAAATATTTAGGGGCAAATTATCAATAAAAGTTACTGTTCGCAAAATCTTCGCATATTTATTGCTATTTAAATTCTCCTCGTAGATATGATACTATAAAAAATATTGTTTATGCCACCACAGCTACTACCAAAGAAGATCCAAAGAAGAGAATACGGACTGCATTTCAGTAAATAAATACCCACGAAATTCGCCGAGCCATTGTAAGTGCCGTAAATTCCAAGATATTGGCTTGTTTGGAGCAGAATGGAGAGCATTTTTGAACAGTTGCTGCATTAAATATTTATATTCAGTGTTCATTAATTTTGTAAATTTTTGTGCCAAAGTATTTGTTATAAATCTAATCTCTCGTTTTTGAAGCTGTCAAAAACAAATGATTATCAATTATCTACATGATTATTCTCATTTATGATAAAAAAGGAATCGAGTTATGACTTGTATTGCCTACTAACAAACAGTGCTGATTTTGTTTGTACGTTTTACAAATATTCGTCCATAATAAGAAAACAAAGAGAGCTAGGTATAGGGAATGGTATATCAATCGATGCAGAATTCAATCCTCTATTAGATTCTGTGAAAATATACATTCCATTTGAAAAAAATGACTTTCTGACGTTTGAACTAAAACAATGTTCGACTGTGAAAATAAAATACTCTGTATGATATTGTGAAAACATAAGAGTACTTTTAGTTAGGTCATAGGATACTTGTAAAAGTTTGAAAAGAAAAATTCCTAATCGGCTACATGGTAGAAGATATTGATTTTTTTTCTGAAGGGTGGGAACCGTAAAAAATCTCCAAAAATATTAATTATCTCGAAAACCGGAATGTTTAAGAGTATGTTATGGTACATAAACCTAAGCTAAAATTTTATGAGGAATCGAAATATGCAATAAAATACAGGATGTTCCATTTAAAATAACAAAGTTAGGTGCTACATCCGGTATAAGCGGAAGTAGCACAAGCATGAAAATATTTTCGTTGGATCCGCCATATCTAAAAACGTCTAATACCCGCTTTCCGTGAATGACCCTGTATATACCCTCCTAACTGTGGTCTTATTTTCTATATTAGAAAAATATCCTGAAAGACCCCTGGACGAGAAGTTTGTGACCTTTGTACATCCTTGATTTTGTTTCTAACAGCAGTTATAAAGGACCCTCCACCATTAGCATTGGAAAAATCATTTCGGTGGAATTTTCTTCAAACTTTGGGAATAGGTCGTTCAAGGGCTTCTGAACAAAAAATGTCATAAAATTGTGTTAAATGGGGTTCTACAAAGATAAAGAAATAAAAATTAATGGGTACTTTTTGTTTGAGCCACAGAAAAAGCGCAACGAGTTTCAAGCATAATTCTTTTACTGGCTTCCTATAGTTTTTTCAAATTATGGTACAAAATTTAAAACCTGGTTCATCCCAGTTTGGAAGTAATGAGTAATAAGGTCAAGTACGAGGTGTTAAATATACGCACGACGCACAGTGGGAAATTTTTCCTTTTTTTGGACAAAAAGCCGTCTACAATGCAATTATTAAGGATTTGAACATTTTTTTAATAATTGTTAGGTATCACCCGATGTTTGAGCACTACCCAAATTTTAAAAACGTTCAACATAACTTCAAAAAATCCTATAAATATATGAAATTCGTGTATTTTACTTAAGTAAAAATGCGAATTTCTGTTTTTTAAAAGTTTTACTCAGAAAATATCCTTTACCACACGTTATTTGGGTCGCTGATTAAGAAAAATGGGGTCCCGTTAACCAGAAATTGATATAACACCCTTAAAATACCGAAAAACAACCCCAATAGGGATTTTTTCGAAATATTCTTATTACAAATGTAAAATAGTCTAGTAAAGTGTATTTTTTATATGATAAATATAAAACCTTAGTTATTCAAATAATAATTCAGTAAACATTTACCCTAAGGGTTAATCAGAGGGGTTGAAACAACAGTACATTGTCACTATGAGAATGTATCTCAACCCCCTTTAAGAGTGAAAACCACCCTTAAATGGCTGTAGAATTTGAAAATAGGTTTCGAATTTTTTTGAAATTTTAGAATCACGTCTTCTTCGATATTTTCACCAAAATCATTCTCCGAACCTTGTTTGATAAATAAAAATTATTAGGTTAAATTAATCAATTCTTATATACTTTGACAATGTGAATAAACAACAATTCAATGTGAGTAGAAACAAATTCTAAGTTTTTCAACGTTTTTAAGAAGCTCGTAAGTTAGAAATCGCATTTTTTCCATTTGAAAGGAAAAAAGTATTTAAAATGAAATGAAAATTTTTCATCCATTCTATGCAATGTGAAACAACAATCCAATTTTTAGTAAACATATTTTAAGCATCCTAAAGAAGACATAATTCTAAAATTTCAAAAAAATTCGAAACCTATTTTCAAATTCTACAGCCATTTAAGGGCGGTTTTCACCCTTAAAGCGGGTTGGGATACACTCTCATAATCACAATGTACTCTCTTATCCTATTTTGAAGCAAAAACTAAAAAATAACCATTGTAACTATATTTCTTGTCGAAATGGAGGTTGATTCAATCCCTCTGATTAACCCTTAGGGTAAATGTTTACTGAATTATTATTTGAATAACTAAGTTTTTATATTTATCATATAAAAAATACACTTTACTAGACTATTTTACATTTTTAATAAGAATATTTCGAAAAAATCCCTATTTGGGGTGTTTTTCGGTATTTTAAGGGTGTTACATCAATTTCTTAATCAGCGACCCAAAAAACATGTAGTAAAGGATATTTTCTGAGTAAAACTTTAAAAAAACAGAAATTCGCATTTTTATTTAAGTAAAATACACGAATTTCATATATTTATAGGATTTTTTGAAGTTATGTTGAACGTTTTTAAAATTTGGGCAGTACTCAAACATCGGGTGATACCTAACAATTATTTAAAAAAAAAAAATTTCAAATCCATTAATAATTGCATTGTAGACGGATTTTTGTCCAAAAAAATGGAAAAATTTCCCACTGTGCGACGTGATGACGGACGCTCGGTAACTGCTTCAAATGACTATTTAAATATTTTCCATGGAAATTTCTGCAAATAAATTTGGTACCTAGTTATCTTCCACGGATTTACTTAATAGATTATTGGTGTCTTCAGACCCAGTAATTTCTTCTGTGAGAAATCCACCCAAAAAGAAAATGGTAACCGTTCCTAAGGAAGTTCTCCAGCTATTGAAAGAGCCAGATTATCATGTACTCGTGGGTAAATCTGATAATACTCAATCGGCTGACAACACTCAATCGCCTGAAAATAGTGAGACAGAAGGGTCTGGCAGCAGTACCAATACCGAAGGTGAACAAATATGAATTTGATTATGAACTCTGTGTGTTGTAGAATAAAAAAGGCATCTAACTAAATTGCAATCTAATCCAATATGTGTTTTACATGTTCAATATACTATTTTTTAGGCGAATTGTTCATTTTAATTTTTTTTAATACTTATTTTACTTTTTATATCCTCGCAAACTACCCCCTTACCTTCATTTTTATTTAAATATTGTTTTTATGCTAAATATACTTATTTTTAGAAAACTGGCCCATTCTTAAATTATTTTGCCACATTTTTCGCATTTTCCACCTCCAAAAACATTCCTCCCAATAAAACATTTTTTTTTCAATATTTTTCCCATGCTTAATGCACTCTTTTTAGCCGACTTGTCCATTTTAATTTTTTTATCACGTGTTTTCAATTTTTGCACCCCCACAAACAACAACCCCCATCACTTTTAATTTTTTAAATATTTTTTTATGATTGATGTAGGTACTCATTTTTAGGCGATTTAATCATGTTCAGAATTTTGGCCAGGTTTTTAGATTTCCGGGCCCACTGTGCATTCCGTCGAATTTCGACTTACTCAGCTAGTAATTATTAATATTACGTTCGAAATTGAGCTCCGGGATCTTAGATGACTTAGTTCCCTATTACATCAACACTAATTATTCGTAGATGGCACAGAAATTAATAGACTGAGGATATAATCCCATTGTGGTATACAATTTACGTTCACACATTATGAGTTTGAATGGAGGAATATAATCTGAAACACGTCGTAAAAAAACTACTGAAAACATAAAGACACAAAATTTCTTGACTGTGTAAAACATTCTTATACATTATTCACGTGGGAAATCATTAGATGCCTTTACTTTAAATTTAAGATAGGTACGTGCTTTGGAGAATAACTAACTTAAAACCGAGGAACATAATGAGGGACCAGAACCGCACAAAAAATGACAAAACAAAGTAAAGGACTTCAAGAAAAAAATCTTATTTAAAAGGGATTCGCCGCTTTGACCCTACTTTAAGGGAAAGAGATATTCTTGTTTCTCTCCTGAAAGCTTGTTTTAATGATTTATTCACATTGTAAAGTTCGATACAATTATAACGCTAGAATATAATTAATTTTAAACTTAATAAAGTGCTTTATAATGAGGTACCTTTTCAAATCACAGATTGCATGAATTTTTACAATGTTTAAATATCTAAATCAGGTGGTAAAGTAACTTAAGCGAACGAATGAAACTAATTTTGCTATTTATTCCGCATTCTTGGCAAATACTTCCTGAGCAAGCAAGCTTTGTCAAAAGACGCAGGGTCAGAGAACAAATACCTCTTTTCATATACTATTGATCCTAGTCCGATTAAGTCAGTATAATAACAAGAAGTGCCCCTTACGAAACATCTTGTCAACTTCTTTCGTACACCTAATAAAGTCTGTTCACTGATAGAGTCCCGGTGTGACGTCACGAACATCTGAGCTAAGATGCCGTAGGCTCGTTGGTATTTTAGAACGCACAGTGGCGTTGCTTTGTTTTATATTTTACTTGATGTATTTAATTAGGTTTATTTAAAGGAAATTGAATAATAAGCATACATAATACATCTCTTGTAAATTTATAGTAATTTAAGTTAAATAAATAAATTATAATATTGAATTGTTTTGGTTTCAAGTAAAAAATATGATAGAGCAAAGATACAAAATAAATACACTTAAATAGTTGCAGCTAAATCAGTGATATGGTGGAAGCCGCAGTACTTCATGCCCATGCTCTCTATTTAAATTGTCGACAACATAGTAAAAAGTTATCGATACTAGATGTTTCAGTTACATGCAAATTAGTGTGCGATATTATACAACATATCTCAATATTATGGGCCAATATCTGAATGTCTGTGAAGATGTGAATAACTAACCGAAATACTTGAGGTTTTAACTTCGGAATAATGTCATGTGAATTAGATCTCGTTCATTTTTTTTTTTTTTTCGCTTTATTTATATTAATGTCTGTTCTGTTCTGTTGGCTCCAGCTATTTGGAGCAATTCGGCTTTAAATGCGGTATCACTGAAATCTATATTTTTGGACTTTAAGCATGTTTATATTTTTTCTTTCGTCCATGATCGGGTTGGTTGTTTTTCTTCAACCCGAGAGGGATAGTTAGAATTATCTAAAACAGTAATGCTTGGATTTTGTAACCCCGGCAAAAGTCTCTCTGTCAGCCACTTTTCAAAATTTTCAGAGTTCATATTGTCATGGTGATCTGCTGACTTACTCTTGGTGAAGAAATCTAAACTCGCATCTTCAGCAAAGCCATGAATAGGCATGTATAACTATAAATCTTTTACCTTCTGTAGCTGTACGACGCCTTTTCGATTTACTGGAATCAACTTGCCAAGAACATTTTAATCCTCCTTTGCTAAAGATCTTAGTTTCGTCTAAGAACACTACATCTTTGGGGCCATTACTTTTCAAACTTTTTAGGTATTTGCGTAAAAACTCTAGTCGTTTTAGATAAATTTGCGGTCTTTCTTTCACACAGTACTTTTCTATTGTCATCGTTTTTAAGGGAAAAGCCTAATTTTTTAATCACTTTATATAAACTGGTACGGCCAATATCATATTGCTCTAGATTTTAGCTCTTCTAAAAGGATAGCCAAGGAAATATGTTTATGATCAGACACCATATCGTAAATAACATTTTTTATTTCATATTCTACAGCATCGTGTAACTCTGTTTTGGACTTTTTACGATACCGTTTAACCGAAGCTTGAGGTTCCACAATTTCTTTGAACAGCTTTTATTGACAATAAAGGTCCACCATTTTCATTTTCCTTTTGAAAATATTCCAATAAATTCAAAACTAACTGCTGTGATTGCGGATTTAAAAATTTACCAGGATGCATGTTTACTATTTTAACAATAGACAAGAATAAAATTGCCCTTTTAGGCACTAATTGAAATAAGTGCACTATACCTGCAAATCCTGCAATAGCCGACTTCCGAGAAAATCGACCCGCCTCTGAAATGAAAGACAAGGATGGAGCTCTGGACGATATTCCTTACACTATACGACCGGGATTCTATCAGCGAACAGACTTTATCTAATCTTCAGTGTCAAAAACAAGGAAATAGCCGTTCTTCCTATATACTGATGATCTAAGCCCAGACGCCTCCTTTACCAGTGGTCCTTTCTAGCATCTTTAGCCCTACCTAGAAGATACTCCATCATAAACAAATATTTGTTACATATCAATGCCAAAAACTACTAAGAAACACAATGAATGTGGATATAAAATTTGTTATTTGTCGCCGGCTGTATGACGAGAACTCTTCTTTGGTGAAAGTACGCATTTCAACTCTAACTCCAATAAACGTAGAATCGATAAAGACGGCAGACAGGGCTAATTTTTGACTTCAATCCTCTTTTACTTCTATGGTGAATACTGTAACGTTCCATTTTTAAGCCATTAATAAATTTCTTTTAAAATTTGCTAAACATTATTTTATATTTTTATTGAAAAAGTACCTAACGTCATCACTGTCTTCAAGGTATTTTGTTTACCATGTTCTTTAGACATTCCAGAATAATGCGCGTACGTACTTTGCAGACGGCAAGGTTAGACATCTTCCTCCAATAGGAGAGCACAAACATGACATAATGAATTGTGAGGGGATTATAATTCTACGTGTACTTTAGTACCTGTAAAATGACGTATTGATTAGTTAGTTAGAGAAGTTTAGCACAAGAATTGGTTTAGTAAAGTAGTGAAGAATAATTACACGTAGAATTTGTTCGTGCAGTTATAGCTGCTTTAAGTGCAGTTTAATAAGAAAGGACATTATTGTGATAATGTTTAATTACCAAAAATGCATAGTTTTGTATTTCGGAATGGTTATAACTGATACCAGTCTATAATTTGTTTATGTAACCACCAAATAGTGCATTCGCCAGCAGTTATTGACGTTATTGTTCCAGCAGTTATTGTAAGTACAAAAACAGTTATATTTCTGCAGTGTCTCAGCATTTTCATCGTTTGTTTTTGCGGTTTCGTTAAATTCCACTTCTTTGTGGAATGTGTAACTTTCGTGCTTATCCCGTGGTTTGAACAGACAACCGAACAAATTGTTTTTGCGAATGCTTTATCTTTATTGTTAAACACAACACGTTTATTTTTACAATTAATCATTTTTATTTATTTGCTTTTATCATGATTAGAGAATATTATTTGGGTATTAAGCAAATCACAACATACACACTCTTATTTATTATTAAATTACCTACTTTCTGTATATTGTTGCCCTAATCTGGGCACGCTAATATACTAGTTAGGTAACACTCATTATTGGAGAACCATTCAAAATAACTACTCGTCTAGCTAATACTGATGAAGTATTGAATTACATGATAGGATTCTTAGCATTTTAAAGAAAAAAAATATATTAAAAATACTTAAATCATTTATTCAAATTCAGTCATTCACTTTTTATTATACTTTTCGCAAAAACGAAGAGTATATTGCATTCCATCGGCACATTTCTAAAACCGTAAATATCGCTCGTAAAGAAAAAAATTTCATATTATTGTGTTAGTGAATGAATTTTGAACAACTTTCAAAATGTCCGTCTGTCTGTCCGTCACGTTTCTTTACAGGATCAAGTGCATTTTTTCTAAATGGAAAGCTACGTATATCAGTATATTTTTTGAAGCCTGTTTCTAGACTCCATTCATTCCTATATTATTATTGACTATCTCCCAACCACTTGGATGTAATTTTTTTGTTTAAACAAAGCCATCTGCAGCTCTATATTGAAAAAAATCACCAAAGTCACAATTACGGGTTTTAACAAAAACTTATGTGAATACTAGTTACAAGACATCTAATAATATTGCATGTTTTTGAATCATTTTTACTTCCTAAAAGTGTACAGGGTGGTCAAAAATTATTTTTCAATTAAGAACTTTTTAAATTGAATTTTCTCAATTTTTTCTTTCTATATATATCTTTCTTTCATATCAATATCAATATCATCAATATCAATATCTTTCACCCATATCTTTCGACGATGCGATGAAATTGTAAATTGTAAATACTTTCCTATGGTTAATTGCAACCATTGTCGTATTGAGCAATAAGTAGGTACTAAATTCGAGAATAAACTTAAAAAATAGATGTTTCTTCAAATAATTCATTAGAAAATATTATAATAAGTACTCCACATGTTGCCCATTTTGATCGACACCCATCTCTATGCACTCTTGAAATGAGGTTTCTTTCTACTGTTCCTAAAATTACTAGTGTGATAGATCTAAAAGCAGTTATTATCCTTTCTTTCATATTTTGTACAGTTGGTGTGTCATTATAAACAATTTCCTTCACGTATCTCCCATAAAGAGAAATCCATTTTTGTAAGATCTGGGGATCTAGCAGGTCATTTAGTGGGTCAGTTTCTTCCAATCCATTGAAGTGGGTAGGTATTATTTAAGTGGTCTCTAATTGTATTTAAATAATGTGGTGGAGCACCATCTTGCTGAAACCACATCCTATTTCGAATCCTTTCAGGATGATTCACCAGTAATTGTGGCAGATGTGTGTTTTCCAGAAAATGAAGATAAATAGTTCCAATGTACCGTCAAAAAATGTGGCCCTATTACATGTTCTCCAATCATTCCTCCCCAAACGTTTATAGACCATCTGCGCTAGTTATCAACTTGCCTAAAAAAGTGAAGATTTTCCGAAGCCTAATAATGGAAATTGTGTCTGGTAACAAATCCATTTTTATGAAAAGTTGCCTCATCAGTGAATAAAACATTATGAACGAAAGTGGCATCTTGCATTTTATCTCTGACCCAATTACAAAACAAAAAATCGCCATCAGATAATTCCTGGTGCATCTGAATATGATATGCATGAAACTTATTTGTTTTTCTCTATTCTTATTGGGATGCTCTGCCACATGTATTCTTCTAAACAATGTCTGAAATCTACAAAATAATACAATTAACCAGTATTTTACTGGAAAATAACCTCTACGCCTGTGACTTTTACGTCAAAGGATCAGTTAGAGGGTGGTTTTGACAAATAATGAATAAGAACAAAAATATAAAAATGACGTATTTTGCTGACGTTTCGGAAAACGAATCTGTTTCCTTTCTCAAAGCGTATTATAATGTTTGTGGGCTGTGTATATTAAATACACAGCTTTAAGAATATATTTGTTATATTCAGTATCCATAGATACTTACTGCTTACACAGAACTGTTGATATGTCTAATTGATAGTTTTATTTTAAACAATGTTGAGTTTGTTAAGTTCTTCTTTTAACATCGGCAGCCAGGTTGTGCAAACATCTACAGAACAATTCGACACGCATTTATCCTCATTCAATAGTATTATAGCCGCTTCTTTAATTTTTCTTTTCTTGCTATCTGTCTCTTTTGTTAAAATTTTTGCCGAGTCCCAGTTTATTCTATGTCCGTTATCCCAAGCGTGTTCGCAAATCTTCGATTTCTGAATCTCATTTTTTCTAATGTAACCCTTGTGCTCACCCAATCTAACACTGAATGGTCTGGATGACTCACCCACATAATGTTTATTACACTCACACGGAATATTATAAATGCAGTTTTTTGAATTTTGCTCATGATTTAGCGGTTTTGTTTTTGTTAAAATAGATCTCAATGTATTGCCCGTTTGAAATATCGTCCTAATATCAAATCTATTGCCTATACGGCGTAGCTTTTCAGATAATCCGTGTACATAAGGAATTAACGTCGTGTACCGTTGTTCAGGTTTTTGTCGTACATGATTATTATTTTCTATATATGTGAAAGTTCTATCAACAAAAGCTTCAGGGTATTGATTGTTTATAAGAACCTCTTTTATAAAGCGCTTCTCATTGTCTAATATTTCATCATTAGAAGAAATTATTTTGGCCCTATCATATAAACATTTTATGACACCCTTTTTAACATGCATCGACTGATTTGAGTTAAAATTCAAACTCAAATCAGTCGATGCATGTTAAAAAGGGTGTCATAAAATGTTTATATGATAGGGCCAAAATAATTTCTTCTAATGATGAAATATTAGACAATGAGAAGCGCTTTATAAAAGAGGTTCTTATAAACAATCAATACCCTGAAGCTTTTGTTGATAGAACTTTCACATATATAGAAAATAACAATCATGTACGACAAAAACCTGAACAACGGTACACGACGTTAATTCCTTATGTACACGGATTATCTGAAAAGCTACGCCGTATAGGCAATAGATTTGATATTAGGACGATATTTCAAACGGCAATACATTGAGATCTATTTTAACAAAAACAAAACCGCTAAATCATGAGCAAAATTCAAAAAACTGCATTTATAGTATTCCGTGTGAGTGTAATAAACATTATGTGGGTGAGTCATCCAGACCATTCAGTTTTAGATTGGGTGAGCACAAGGGTTACATTAGAAAAAATGAGATTCAGAAATCGAAGATTTGCGAACACGCTTGGGATAACGGACATAGAATAAACTGGGACTCGGCAAAAATTTTAACAAAAGAGACAGATAGCAAGAAAAGAAAAATTAAAGAAGCGGCTATAATACTATTGAATGAGGATAAATGCGTGTCGAATTGTTCTGTAGATGTTTGCACAACCTGGCTGCCGATGTTAAAAGAAGAACTTAACAAACTCAACATTGTTTAAAATAAAACTATCAATTAGACATATCAACAGTTCTGTGTAAGCAGTAAGTATCTATGGATACTGAATATAACAAATATATTCTTAAAGCTGTGTATTTAATATACACAGCCCACAAACATTATAATACGCTTTGAGAAAGGAAACAGATTCGTTTTCCGAAACGTCAGCAAAATACGTCATTTTTATATTTTTGTTCTTATTCATTATTTGTCAAAACCACCCTCTAACTGATCCTTTGACGTAAAAGTCACAGGCGTAGAGGTTATTTTCCAGTAAAATACTGGTTAATTGTATTATTTTGTAGATTTCAGACATTGTTTAGAAGAATACATGTGGCAGAGCATCCCAATAAGAATAGAGAAAAATTAAGAAAATGCCACAACCAACGTTTAGACAATACTTATTTGTTTTTAAGGTTTGACCAACAGACCGTTAACTTATTCCTATTAACGAGCGCACTTTTCTCTGACTAATATGGGGATTTCCAACCATTGCCAGCACCACAGAAAACTCATTTTCTTCATTCACAACACGTTGTATTCTTTCACTTTTTTTATATTCGACGTTTTCAGTTTCCACAAATCTATCGAGAAGGATTTGGAAGCTGCTGACATCAGAAATCCTTCTTATAAATTCTAGTGGCAAGCAAACAATTTCTGTCTGACTCGCCCAAAACAAAAGTCATGCATAAGTTCCGCTTTATTAAAATTCATTTTGTAAAACTCGAATTATATTAAAATTTACCATAACACTATTACAGTAAGGGTCCAGTGAAATACCATTTACCAGTGGCGGATCCAGACAAGGCTTCGGGGGGGGGGGGGGGGGGGGCGTTAATTAACAATAAGTAAAATTTATAGAAATAAACTTTACTCAATACGTACAAAATGAAAATAAAAAAATTTCCGTATGATGCGAATTTTTTGAAAAACACCGTATAAAGATAAGAAAAGCGCTATTAAGGATAGGATTTTGCAGAATGAGAGGAAAATATGCAGAAATTTACAATATAAAATATTGTATTCGTTAGAACAATAGAAATTATTTGAAAGATCATACTATGTTTGGTTTTCTAAATATTTATAATAAACCGAAAATAAATGCATATTTCCCTCTAACTCTGCAAAATTTTATTCTTAACTAAAAGAAATAAAACCTAAAAAGACGCATACTTAATTAAAAAAAAAAACAATGCATCAAAGTACCAAAAATACTTATAATAAAAATTCCAATCTTGTTTTTTGTTTTGACCTTTGTTACTATATTACTTAATAACCATAATATTTTGCTTGATTTAGAAAAATGTGTAAAAGAACCCTTAAATTCTGTTTGGATAAAAGTAAAATTTGAAGTATTTGACTATTTACCTTAGATTTATTAAGCTGCGGGAGACGACACGTAAAGAGTTTCCTGGGGACCACCGGAATTCGTCCATTCATAGAAACAGACACTTAGGAGAGATAATTACCTACCAGTTATAATTATTAAACTTCGAAAATTCGTTACGGCTCATAAAATAGTTTGAGATTTTTAAGCATTACGTAAATACCATGAAAGGAAGTCACGACTCGGATTAGCTATTAGCTAATTGAATATATCATATTGAAAATTATACTCTCAAAGCTGTGTTAATTTATTAATCATTATTTACGTGTGGTGGCAGGTAAAGTCCTCCGAAGGTCCGGGGGGAGCGATGGCCCCCAGCGCCCCTCTCTGGATCCGCCACTGTCATTTACCCACTTCAGTGGATTCGATTGGAAGAAATGGTCCCACTAAATGGCCTCATTTCAAAATTGCATAAATACGCCCCTCAATCAAAATGGGCAACATGTGAAGCATTTATTATAATTTTTTCTAATGAATTATCTGAAGAAACCATCTTTAAAGGGTTTTCTTGAATTTTGTGCTTATTGCTCAATAAAATGAAAATTAGCCATAGGGAAGTACTTACAAAAAATATTCGTTTTTCACTTCTACATCACTTCGTCGAAAAATATACAGGGTATTCCATTTGGAAAAAATGAGATAATTCAATTCAAAAATTTCTTAATTTAAAAATAATTTTCTGCTACCCTGTACATTTTTAGGAAGTAAAAATGATCCAAAAACATTAATTAGTAACTAGTATTCACATAAGCTTTTCTTAAAACCCATAATTGTGACTTTGGTGACTTTTTTAATATGCATCTGCAAATTGCATTATTTAATAATAATAATAATAATAATAATAAAGGCTAAAATATACAAATATGATAACAATATACAAAATAATAATGCCTGTATGCAAAAGGCAGAGTTCGCACTTGTTCGATGTGAACATCGAAAAAGCAGCGCTCTTACACTCAACCTTCAAAACTAATTAAATACTAATTCAACTGAGGTAATAACAAGATACGAGATTGGTTAATAATCACAGTACAATGAACTTATTAAGCAACCATTAGCATCACTAACGAAGGAAAATAAGTATATCCACAATAATCAGTAGAATATATAAATAATAATTAAAAATATATAACAATTTCATAAATTTTGGCAAAACTACAAACACTAAAATCGGCAATTCTAAATACCTACATAATGTGATAAAACGCACACAATTACTCATTCAAAATCCACATACATTAAGTAACAGAGAATGTTCCATCAGATATTGCAAGTTTCATTTTTTTCTTAAAAATATTAACAGACAGTTTCTTTAATTCCTCAGGAATTTTATTGTAAATTTTAGCAATGTTGAACGAAAAGGCTGATCTATAAAGAGAAGTCTTGTGCAGCGGTAACGTTAGAGAATTTTTTCCCCGTACATTAACATCATGTACTGCTGTACGAAGCTTAACTTTTTTATAGAGATGGGAAGGTTCTTTCGTAACGATTATGTTATGAAAAAGCGTGCATAAATGAAGTAGTCGTCTATTCTCTAAGTTTAAACAACCAATTTCAGCAACATAGTGCGAGATATGCTCTGTTCGCGTTTCCTAAGTCCACAAATTAGCCGTACACAGGAGTTCTGAATAAGTTGTAGACGTTTACTATCAGGTTTAAGCAAAGATGGTCCATAAACACAATCAGCATAATTAAATTGTGAGAGGACAAGTGAATCGCACAAGGTGATTTTGGATTTTTTGTCTAAGATGTGCCTGTTAGAGTAAATTAGTTTTAGACTACAGAAAGCTTTTCTAATTATTAATGAGATGTGCCTCCCAAATCTCATGTGGACATCAAACATAAAGCCCAGATTTCTTTCGCAATCAGTATAAACTAAGATCTCATCACCGATGTATAAGGGAATGTTACACGATTTCTTTTACGAACAGCCTTCCTACCGAACAACATAGCTTTGGATTTAGTAGGGTTGATACTTAAGCAGAAATTATTGGAGAGAGTAAAAAGAGTATTGAGATCGTCGTTCATTTTTACACGAGCATCATCAATATCGTTTTCATCAAATGACATGTATATTTGTGTGTCATCAGCGAAAAAATGTGAGCTAACATATTTAAAATACTTATGGAACTGAGAGGTATAAATGGTAAATAGTAAGGGACCGAGAACTGATCCCCGAGGTACTCCTCTGGTAATAAGAGCCGAGTTAGACGCGTCGTGGCCAATTACTACCCTTTGAGAGCGATCAAGTAGGTAATTTTTTAATAAGAAGTACAGCATTCTTGCTAAACCCTATATAGTGGAGAAGAGGTAATAATAATTGATGGTTAATTTTGTCAAATGCTTTGGAGTAATCCAGTAGTACCAGTGCGCATAATTGATTATTATCAATGGTTGAGTTGAGTAGATATCGTCTGTTATTTTCAAAAGAGCCGTTGTGCAACTGTGTCCAGTTCGAAACCCAGATTGGTTTTCAGGTAAAATGTTGTACATTCTTAAATGTGAGCGTATTTGTTCATTCAAAATTTTTTCAAGGCATTTAGAAATTGTACATAAAATACTAATGGGCCGTAAGTCACTGAGACTTTCTGGATTAGAATTTTTAGGCAGGGGGATTATATTCGACCTTTTCCACAGCAAAAGATAAACATTATTTTCGATGCAGAAATTAAATATGTGTGTAATGATAGGCAAAATGATAGGACAGCAGTGTAATAACATTGTAATGCTGATATTATCTACTCCAATAGCGTTGGATTTCATTAATAATAATTTGTTATAGATATCAAGTTCCGAGGTAAGAGCAAAATTAAATACCTTAGTATTTTCTAGCATATGTTAGAGTAGAAATTAACGGTGTTGTTACCAGGTGTATCGTGATTAGTACTAGAGATGGGCACGTGACGTGAATTTCAGCGTGTCACGCCGTGTCACGGCGTGTCACGGCGTGAGTGTGTACATTTAAGGTACCAAATCACGGAAGATTTCGTGAGTGTGCGTGAGTCAAAAGATCCCGTGCGTGAGCGTGCGTGAGATAATATTCACGCCGTGACACGACGCCCCATCTCTGCTTTAAAACTTCAACCTGTCGTGTCGTGACAAGAATAAGAAGCGAAGCGATAGACAGAAGACGGAACACGAGCGCGAGAAGGGAGGGAAAAGGACAGGAGACAGGATGAATGACGCAACATTCAAATCAAACTGCGTAATTGCAATCTCTCTCTACTGCATTCGCCAGTCGCCTAGCCCTCCTGGCCTGGTCTGGTCACTCTGGTCCAGAGATGGGCACGTGACGTGAATTTCACCGTGTCACGGCGTGTCACGGCGTGAGCGTGTACATTTAAGGTACCAAATCACGGAAGATTTCGTGAGTGTGCGTGAGTCAAAAGATCCCGTGCGTGAGCGTGCGTGATTTTGCCTTAACATATATCAGTCGTGCGTGAGTGTGCGTGAGCTAAAGGTTTAAAATCGTGAGCGTGCGTGAGCGTGAGTCAAAATCAACTCACGCGCCCATCTCTAATTAGTACTAGACGCAACGAAGAAGTCATTAATAAGAGTTGGGTTGCACAAATGATGTGGGATGGAATTAGGTTTTTTGAGTAAATATCAAGATTTCTAAGCACTTTCCATATATTCCGAGAGATGCTAATATTGAATTGTAAGTAAGCTTTCTTTTCCCGCTTGATTGCATAATTAACCTCATTGTGGAGATTTTTATAATAATTCCAATGTTGTAGATTTCTTGTAGCTTTGTATTTAATTAGGGCCCTGTCGCGTAATTTCATCATGGTTCTCAGAGTATCAGTTAGCCACGGCGACTTCTTTTTTGTAATACGTACAGTCCTGATGGAGCGTGTAAATCAAATAACTGTAATATAATGTTATTAAAAAGTTGAAGTTTCTGTTCAATATCATTTGCAAGCAGTATAGGTGTGAAATCAGTATTTAGAAGATCAATTTTGAAAATATCAGTAGCAAATTTACTGAAATCGCGAAAGATGTATAAGGAAGATGTAGTTTTATTATTATTTTTACCAAATTCACAAGAAACTAGACAGTGATCAGAAACTAATGGACAATCTATAATATTAACGTTCGACAGATTTAAGTTTTCAGAGCACATAATAAGATCTAGTAGTTTGGCAGACGAAGCAGAATACCTAGTATGTTTTTCAATTACCTGCTTAAGATCATAAGAATCTAATACATTATTTCAACAAAAAAAATCATTACCTCCAAGTGGTTGTGAGATAGTCAATAATAATATAGGAATCAATAGAGTCTAAAAGGAGGCTTCAAAAAATGTACTAATATGCATAGCATTCCATTTAAAAAACAAGACACTTGATCCTGTAATTTCATCGTGGCTCGCCCTGTATATTCAAAAATAATTTCCGGTTATAGACTTTTTTATCTAGTTTACTTGTATTTTTTTTTAATTTCTAGCTGTCGTAGAACTCGAGATATCGAAGTCCGACGTACCATTGCCCCACCCCGTATAACTGTGTTGAGCATTAGAAATTGTGTTGAAATGTAACTCTAAATACATAAATAAATAAATACATAAATACCAGTATTATACAAAATAAATATTATTTAAATGCATCGTAGCTTATCTAGGAAAATACCTTCTCAGTCGATGAAACGAAACATAAATCTCAAAAAACATGAAAGAGTATTTTATATCAAGGATAAATCAGATTCAGCGCATTACATTCCAGTTCGACCAGATACAAAGAATACCAATCGCTCCCGTAATTCCCAGTTTGTGTCTGTCTCGCCAGAATAAATGGTAGTGAATGCCAGTATCTTCTCCTGGAGAATGAAATTTACATAACATCGATTAGGGAAATTCTCTAAATATTAACAATGGAAAAATCCAGACCATTCGTATATCCACAATTTTGTTATATAACTATAATGCATTTGTTTTGTTTGTCGTAGACAAAGAAAACACGTGTGTTAATCCTACTGAAAATCTATAAACTGAAAAATATTCCAACTTTTTGGGTTTACATTGCAATTAGTATGGATTGAATCACATACAGAATTAATTGCAATGCATATTTTGAATATTCATGAAAACTCTTTTACATAATGTATATGATATGTAACCCCCATTTTTATTACTGTATTTGCTGTATTTATTTTAACAATAATTTTAATAAAATATGCAAAATTATCAGTAACGAGGGTAGTACTTGATATTCTTGGTCACGATTCACTATGGCACATCACTTGGCTCTACTCGTACTTAGTTTTCATCAATGGCTTTACAATTAGGGTTTTTTGGAATACTTCAATGCTGTTATCAGGATTATTTCTATACATATGCCTGCCTAATGCCACACATACATTCGCATATACATGAGTACACAGCACTATTGGAGTACATAAATATGAACATACATTATAATCCGAGAGCTAGGGGGAAAATGTTTACGTCATCGCCTTTAAATGAACCCTTTTAAAATATATCTAACAAAGAGTCAATTAGAGGAAACATTGTCTGCCGGCGAACAGTTGACGCGTTAATTAGGGATGGCCAATGAAGTGGTCGTCATTTTCTATGTCAGATTACGTCATACCTTTAAGAATAAATTTTGCGGCAAATGATTTCTTTTATTCTATAGTATACTCTTCGTTTTTTTGAAAAAAATAAGTTAATTTGTTAGGGAAAATTTCACACCTCTACTTTTTAACCAATAACATACCTTAATTTTGACTAGTTACCATGGCAATTAAAAAAATTTCCGGAAATTTTTTCGAGGCGCCACGATATTTAAGTGAAAATTTTTTGACAGTTGAAAAGGTAAACATATGATCTACAACCATTAAATAATGTAGATATACCTGTAAATAATGCAAAATTTCTGAATTAACATTATTATTTATTATTCGCTATAAAGTTTCATTCACAAATTTGTTAAATTATTATGCATTAACAATTTATAATTCAAAAAACGTAGGATGTACAAACATAGTAAGATTTAAATGTTGCTTGAATTCTAACCCATCCTCTCTTCTTAATGGTGAATAGGAAGGTGACGCATTAATTAGATGACTGTGTTTTATGACATATATGTAATATTTTGAAACAATTTTGTTCAAATCTCTTTTACGCAAAAGGCCATATTTACTTGACATCTGCAGCACACTTTCTTGGATTTTCGTAAACAAACCATTCGACTCTAACGCTTCCTGATCGCAATCTTTCATTAAATTCGTTTAATATATTTATCTTGGATGACATATTTGCGCTTGACTCAACTCTTTGCAGTATTTACATAATTGTACTTTTCAAAGCATTCCATTTTTCTCAAATTGTTTAACGCAAATGCTTACAAGAAATGTTTTACATAAAAATATCTTTGTTTGCTGGTTTACTATACAGTAACTTAATGTAATTTACCAATATAAACCTCATCTGTCAAAAGCATGGCCGCCTATATCACGGCCACCTACTGCAATAAACCATGTTAATATTATATTTTTTAAATTAGAAGTGTTATGGATTACTTTAACAAAAAATACATTTCTACCACCTTTAGTAACCTAAAATTATGAAAGGGCGATAGACTGAACTAATACCCATCTGAGTTTTAGCATTTGGTGTAACTAAAGTTGGTAATTTTTTTTTATTTAACGAAATATGGTGGATATACCTATATGATTTTTTTAGAATTTATTTCATGTTGAACTAATATATTCATTGGCAAATCTCTAATGATATCGACTAAGAAGCAAAATAATAACGAAATAAATTTAATTATTATAGGTTTTATTAATATTAAAAACACAATTATTATAAATGTTTGTGGGCTGGCTTGAATTGGTGGGTTGAATCTGGGTACTTTCTGTTTTATTTTGCATTGTGCTCTGATCATGATTAAACTTGCTAGTACTTGATGAAATTCTCCTCATGGATTCAATCATCTGATGATGATGTTCAACGTCCAATTGTAAGTAAGGTTTGATTGACTGACTATTGTAATATATCAGCTAACTTCAGAGTATGGGGGGACCTCTCTGAAGTTGGGGATGTATGTAAAAAAGTGTTAAAAGTATTATCCATTTTGTGTGCTGTTAAATTAGTGAATTTCATGGTAAATAAATATCTTATCAATCAAGTATTTGCATTCGATACATAACATTTCTGGCGACGAGTGAACCTACAAAAATATTGTTAGAAAAGGAAATTTACTTTTTATTTCCTTTTCTAACAATGACATTTTATTTTCCTTTGACTCGATTACAGAAACTGTCAATACAGAAGAAATCGTTTAAAACTAAACCGAAGTCATCCTGTTTTAGATGTGGTAGGAATCACAACCCATCTCAGTGTCCAGCAGTAAACTGGGAATGTTTTACTTGCAAGAGGAAAGGTCATACCAGTATGGTTTGCAGAGCTAACAAAAATAATAAAATTAAACACTTAGAAACTGAGAATGCCGTCGAAGATGAAGATAGTGAGGAAGAAGTAGACGACATAGGATTCCTTGGTAAACTAGGTGAAGGAAGTAAAGCCTTGCAGATTAATTTAAGTATTCAAGGTAAAGACTGTATTTTTGAAATTGATACTGGTGCTTCTAGAACAGTCATGCATGAAACAGATTTTAATTATTTATGTCCTAAATTAAAGTTAAATCCAGTCAAATTTAAACTAAAGGTTGTGTCAGGTCAACAAGTTCATATTCTAGGTGAGGTAATTGTCAATATTATGCTTAAGAATAAAAGTTACATGATGCCTCTAGTAGTTTTAGAATCCAGTAATAAGTTTATACCTTTACTAGGTAGGGATTGGCTTAATGAATTGAGTCCTAATTGGAAAAATATTATTTGTCATGTAGAAGTATCAGAGATCATACCTAGTGCTAGTCAGCTGGTAGGTCAGTTAAGTAGTCCGAGTCAATCTTCTAGTCAGTTGAGCCAGTCAAAAGGTTATTCTGTAATCGAGTCAAAGGAAAATAAAATGTCATTGTTAGAAAAGGAAATAAAAAGTAAATTTCCAAAGGTATTTAAAGAGATACCAGGCTCAGTAATAAATAATTACAAAATAGATATAAAATTGAAAGATAACGTAACACCAATTTTTCATAGAGCATATGATATGCCGTATGCCCTAAAACCGAAAGTAGAACTGGAATTATCTAGACTAGTTGAAGAAGGTACACTTACTAAAGTTGCTCATAGCAATTGGGCTAGTCCCATAGTGGTGGTGCCTAAGAAAAATGCAAATGAAATACGTTTATGTGTAGATTTCAAACGTACAATCAATACCGTAATAGAAAGTAGTCATTGCGTCTTACCATGTCCACAAGATATGTTTTCAAAACTAAATAACCAAGAATATTTTACAGTATTAGACTTGAGAGGAGCATATCAACAATTACAGATAAGTGATAGCTCAAGAAAATATCTAACTATAAATACACATAATGGATTATATATGTTTAATAAATTGCCATATGGAATAAGTTGTGCTCCAGGAATTTTTCAGTCAGTGATGGAAAATATTTTAGTTGGGTTATCTAATACAAGCTGTTATTTAGATGACATATTAATAAGCGGTTCAACATTAGAGGAATGTCACAAAGATGTACTAAGATGTTTAGAACGTCTAGACGAATACAACGTACAAGTAAATTCGGAAAAATGTAAATTTTATAAACAAACGGTTGAGTTTTTAGGTCATTGTTTAAGTAAAGATGGCATCAGGCCAATAAATAGTAAACTATCATGTATCAAAGATACACCAGTTCCCGATAACTTGACTCAGTTAAAGTCTTATTTAGGTCTTATTAATTATTATGCAAAATTTGTACCGATGTTGTCTTCAAAAGTTAAACCTTTATATAACTTATGTAAAGCGAATATTCCATTTAAGTGGAATACACAATGTAATGAAGCTTTTAATCTTAGTAAAGAGTTATTGTTATCCAGTAAAGTTTTAACGCACTATGACCCAAAATTACCAATATATGTGACTTGTGATTCTAGTTCATATGGAGTCGGGGCAATTTTGAGTCATAAAATAAATGAGGAGGATAGGCCTATATTATTTGCATCGGGTACATTGTCAAAAGCGGAACAAAAATACTCCCAAATAGAAAGAGAAGCTGTCGCAATCATGTTCGCTTTGAAGAAATTTCACAAATTCATATTTGGGAGACATTTTATTTTGGTTAGTGATCATCAGCCATTAAAGTTTTTGTTTGGTAAAAATAAAGCAATACCAACAACCACAGCTTCGCGTATAACTAGGTGGGCAATAAAGCTATCAGGATATGACTACGATATTGTTTATAAAAAAGGAACGCAGATAGGAAATGCTGATGCCTTATCACGCCTTCCTATAGAAAGTGAAACTAAAGTTACAGATTCACTATATTCATTTAATTTAGTAAATGAAATTCCTATAAATTACCAAGATATAGCCAAAGCTACAAAAAAAGACATTACATTACAAAAAGCCATAGAGTTTACTCAAGTTGGATGGCCTAATCATGTAAACGATGAGAATTTTAAACCTTACTTCATAAAAAGAAATGAACTATCTGTAGAAAAAGACTGTCTCATTTGGGGTAATAGAGTAGTTATTCCAAAAGCGTTACAAGGGGAAGTTCTTAAATTATTTCACGAACAACATACAGGAGTCGTTCGAACGAAAATGTTAATTCGATCTTATTGTTGGTGGCCAAATGTAAATTCGGATATTGAAAAACTAATTCAACTTTGTGAAGTGTGTCAGAAAACACAAAATCTTACTAACAACGCAAGTTTGTTACCTTGGGCGCAAACTGAAAGAAATTTTGAGAGGGTTCATATAGATTTTTTTCATAAAAGTAATTATACATTTCTTATCTTAATTGATAGTAAATCTAAATGGTTAGAAGTTAAACTAATGAATAATAGTACAACCGCAAAAGAGGTCATTATCAAATTAAAAGAAATATTTTCTGTTATTGGTTTACCCAATGAAATCGTAAGTGATAATGGACCACCTTTCAGTTCTTCAGAATTTGTACATTTTTGTTTAGCAAATGGAGTCAAACCGACAAAATCACCACCATATCATCCGCAATCCAATGGTCCAGCTGAACGTGGGGTGCAAACAGTAAAAAAAGCATTAGAGCGTGCATTATTTTTTGAAAGGGGAATAATTCCAAAGGAAATACTATTGTCAAAGTTAATTAACTTCTTATTTGTCTATAGAAATACTCCTTCGACAGTATCTGGACTATCACCTGCACAATGTGTTTTTAAATTTAGACCTAGAACTAGATATGATCTCCTGAAACCGAATTTTGAAAATACTTCTAATAAGAAAACAGAATTTATAAGAAAAGTTAAAGTTTATTCTTTAAACGATAATGTATTTGTCAAGGATAAAATTACCAAAATGTGGAATATAGGAACAATTGTAAAAATAATTAGCTTTAATACTTATTTAGTAAAAGTAAATAATATAATTAAATATGTACATGCTGATATGTTAAGACTTGCTAATGAAAATTATAAATGTGTTCTCCCTGAAATTACTGAAAGACCGGCAACTGTGAACGTTGGTCGTACTCCAGTTATAATTAGTGGTGTGGCGATTAAAAGTGTCAATCCCAATATTGGACAAAGTTCTTCAGAAGAAAACATAGTTACACCAAATGAAAGTGACCCTGGTCCTACTCATAAGTTTACTGATAAACAAAATGTAAACCTTAATACTAAGCTTACAGAGGACCTTCCTACTACTAGATCTGGTAGGATCATTAAAAAACCAGAAAAATTGGACCTGTAACCTTAGTAGGGGTGGAATGTAATATATCAGCTAACTTCAGAGTATGGGGGGACCTCTCTGAAGTTGGGGATGTATGTAAAAAAGTGTTAAAAGTATTATCCATTTTGTGTGCTGTTAAATTAGTGAATTTCATGGTAAATAAATATCTTATCAATCAAGTATTTGCATTCGATACATAACAACTATTACTGTGTCCAGTAATTTTAATGAGTTGTTGTTCACCAACTCCTTCCTTGGCCAATTTCGAAACAGCTGTTGCTCTTGCAGAATGATTAGTTATTTTTACTTTTTTAGTGTCAATTCCGATATCAGAGGCTGCTGATTTAAACCATGAAGATACAATGTTCTTACCAACTGGGCTATTCTTGTACCATCCTTTCGAATTGGGTTGACTCCAGTATGGGTTTGGTGTTAAGAATAATCTGTCGGTCTGAATAAGATTTCCCCTTTTTTCCATCAACTTCTTAAACAAACGAACCGGACACATTTGTGGATTATCGAAATTTGTAATCAACCATTTACTATCCGACAGTTTTTTAGAACCACCTTGTGTGGTTTTGGAGAATATTGGATTATATTCTATCCGACCCTTTGGGTTTCCGAAATTATCAGTTTCTTCTTTGAAGTATTGGATACACGCAGAATATCCTTCCCCTCCTCTCCATGCCAGCTCATGTGAAACTATGTGAAAAAATTTACGCTGCAATCCATCTGGAGTATTTTCATCCCACATTTCAATATTTTTTTTGTATTCGTCGCTGGTTAAGGCTGAAGCACTCACTTTTCTTTTTAATGGGTCTCTCTGTAATTTTTTGCGCTTAGCATCGCGTGCAGCTCTGGTGGTCGCAAATTCCACATCAGAAAACGGATTAAATTTTATTTAATATTTTTCGTAATAAATTTCTTGTAACTGCTTAGCAGTAGAGTTCCACATCACTTTGACCACACTTTCCTTATAATCTTCAAAATTTTTCTTTTTCATATTAACTGCGTAGTCCTCCAGTATAGTAGCCACCTGTACTACACTCATGAATATTATACAACTTTTCGTCACAAAATTCAACAAACTGTTTCCATACACTTGATTTTGATTTTCGGGTGTTATCTGGTGTTATATTTTGAATTTCTTGTCTAATTACTTGTTGATTTTCTTTACCAAATCGCGACATTTCGCTATATACTTATTAAACTCAACGACAGACCTTTTGAACTAATAATTATTAAGCTTTGTGACAGAACCGGTTAAACAAAAATGACAAATCAACATAATATGTCAAAAACAACAATACACTGGCCAACTTGACAAGCAGTGAAATTAATTTAAAATGTCAGGTTGGATTAATAATTTTTTTCCAAATTATGGTGTTAAGTGGTGTGAAATTTTCTTACCGAATACCACGCAAGCTTAAATTATTCCGGAAAATTTTCTTTCGGGCACGAATATTTTAAGAAAATTATCCCTCGTCGCTTCGCGACTCGGACTTTCAAAATATTCGTGCCCTCAAAAAAATTTTCGGAAATAATTTAAGCTCTTGTGATATTATAAGTGATAATTGCTATATTTCCATTTTAATCACCCCTTGATTATGCTTTCGTGATTGGCGAAACGTTCGTCAGTATGTATTATGCGATATTTTGTGTCCTTATCAAATATTCCAACACTTTTCATGTCGGAAAGTTAGAAAGACAGACGGAAAGTTAGAAAGTTGTTCAGAATTCGATCACTAACACGATGTCCATTAAAATTTTGCAAACTGTAACTCAAACACAAGCAACTAGTATCCACGTTACGTTTGACCAGTATCGTTATCCAAGCATTAAAGATATTGAGAGAGACAAGAGGGGAGAATTTATGGATATGTATCGTCAATGTTATAAACGGGCCAGATCAAGTCAGACCGGTGGATTTTAATAAATCATTAAGAAGTAGCAAGTTCATTTTCAAGTTGATTTTCTGATTCTACATTGGAGTTCTGAAGAAGTGTCTGAGTTTTTAAAAAGCAAAACCATTTATATTACAAACAAAAACATTTGTTACTCCATTAAATTAGTAAATGGAAAAAAAATTGCTCCGAGGAAGAAGACTTTTATTGTAGGCATGAAGAAGCGGATAGCTCTCCATATAAGTAGATTGCAAAGAAACCACTAATATTATTGTAAGAACAGCAGATACTGATGTGTTTGTCATTCTTTTAGCAAACTACTAAAAATCTCGAAACAGTCTCAAGTTATGGATGCAAGTTGGTACAATAAGAAACAACAATCTGCGATATATTGCAGTGCATACATTATTTGAAAAGCTAGGTGTAACACTATGCGCTTCCAAGTTTTCATTCTTTCACTGTATGTGACTATACAGCTGCGTTTTTCAAAAGAGGGAAGAAAGTGCCGTTTAATAATTTGCAGAACTCTAAGAAATTTCAAAGGGCTTTCCAACTGTTGGGAGAAAGTGAAGACCTTGACAGAATAATTAATGATATTCAAGAATATGTATGTCTTATCTATAGCGTAAAGTCAACATCGCATCGTCAGTAAACGAAGCTAGGAAGATACTTTTTTGCAAAAATTACATGCCAAAAAAAGATAATGAGCAATTTTTAAAACACCTGAAGAGTTTTAATCATCTCTCTTGTTATCGAGTTCTGTTACAAAAAATAAAAAGAACCCAGTTTGTATCAACAATTTGGTGCAATGCTGACAAGCAAATACCTACAGAGCTAGTACCGGAAGAGTGTGGGTGGTGCCTAGACGAAAGCAGAAAGTTGGTCAACTTTCTCTTGTGGTATGAAGGTGATCAGGCACCTTCAATAGTAGCGGATGTGATGTATAATAAGGAAGAACTCGAAGCTGAAGAAGGTAAGAATTTAACAAACTCAAATACCTACATACTTCCCTAATTATTACATTATTTCTAGAAGATGACCAGTTGGACAGTGGTGATGAGACTAAGTGAAAAATTGTTTCGGAAAAATTTTAACAGTTTATTTTCCGTTGTTTTGATCTAAAGAAGTTTATATATATTTTTACAAATGTTATATTTTCATTTCAATATTATTAATTTATTTTATATTTATATCTCAATACTTTAATGTTTATCATAACTATTTGTTGTTCAGTAATATCAATTATACTTGTAAAGCCATGATATCCTTCATTTTGTAAATCATCAACTAATAATTTTGCTAAATTTGATAAAGGAAAATATTTTGGGCAACTATTAAAATTTACTGAGAATAAAATTATAATGTGGGTAGTACATAATTTAAAATATCTTATATAAATTATCTGTAGTACGGGCCTATCTGCCAGCAACCAATCTTTCGGAAATTTTGTCTGCCATGATATAAATTCTTCGTAAACAATTACAAGAATTTTTCTGTGCAAATTTTGACTTTAAAGGGAACACATAAATTGACGTACATTTTTAATCATTTTGAACGTGTCTGCCACCAGATTCGCTACAGTTGCAACCTGGCAGAAAATTTTTCCTACATTTTATTCCTTACAAGTAATCATTTGACGCAAAATTTATTCTTAAAGGTATGACGCAAATTGACAAATGTTGACCGCTGCTAATTAACGCGTCATGTCTGCCCTGACAGACAATTTTTTCTCCAATTGGCTTCTTGTCAGACATGTTTTCAAGTGGTCAAATCTTTTAAAGGCGATGACGTAAATTTAAAACCCCCGTCTCTCAGACTATTAATTCGTGTAGGGTAGGAACAGTATACCTACTAGTTCTTTGATTCCGCGGTTAATGGTTCTGTCTTCAACAAGCAGTGGCTTGCGCTATATTGACTTTTGAGCATTGTGCCCATGAGAATTATTGCTCAGGAGGCCAAAACCTATAACATACTAAAATTTGGTGCAATTTAACCGAGGGCCATTTTCCTATCATTCCGTGCGAGGTTCTTTAGTGATTGAAATTTTACCCACTTCCCGTTATCCGATGGAGCTGAAATTTTGCAGATACGTGTAGTTCTGATGACAATACAATAATATGGTACCAAAAAGTGTGTTTTTTAGTTTTAAAACACTATTATTTGTTTTTTGATCGCATAGTTTATTCACTCATACGTTGTTACAAGCTTTTTCCGAGATATTTTAAGAAATAGTGAAAGCGCTACGGACGCTTTCAGCGAAGGTTTCGGTACTATCTTATTAAGGTACTTGTATACTAAAATGAACTTTTACAGTTTTAAATATAATTTTTTGTACTATTAAATAAAGTGATTTTACGCTTGAATTTTCAATCAAAATAAAATCGTCCGTTTTGTTTCGGAGTGATCGATTCGGAAAGCTTGACAAATATTCCTTACTTGACATAGTAGAGCTACTACTAAAAAGCACAAAGAAAATAGGTGTAAAATTTCACTCACATGTCTTAATCTTAATAAACAAAATATTTCTCTTCGACTGAATAAATCCTCTAAAAATTGTATAACTTTCTTCATTCTCTTTAGAACTCATGTGCTTTTTAGTAGTTCTTAGCTTTGAAATGTAACAAATGTTTGATTATAATAGAGTATCCTCTAGGCAGAGTTAGAGATACTAGAAAGAATTCCTCGTAAGGGAGGTTTCCTCTAATATATTGGCACGATCAGCCTTAGATCATCAATATATAGAAAGAATGGTTGTTTTCTTGTTTTTACATATAGCCTAGGAAATAGCGTGCAAATTCGACGACGAGTGGTTACCGTCTGCCAGTCGGTAATCGAAGAGACCATATAAGTACAAAATTTGTTTCTCTCTGGAACTTTTTGGTATGGTGGGGGATAGGGAGAGGGAGCATTTATTTTTTAAATCGAATGATTATCGATATCTGTCCGCATAGGTAGTTAGTATATGTACTTCACATACCCCAATTACGCTGGCAGACGAAACTTCTGGTCGGCGCTTGCGCTAACCGGAAATAGAAACTAATTTTTTTTTTTCTATTTTCGGTTAACGCGCGCGCCGATCGGAAGTTTCGTCTGCCAGCGTAATTGGAGTATGTGAAGTACATATACCAACTACCTATGCGGACAGATATCGATAATCATTCGATTTAAAAATAAATGCCCCCCCTCCCTATCCCCCCATCATACCAAAAAGTTCCAGAAAGAAAAAAATTTTGTATTTATATGGTCTCTTCGATTACCGACTGGCAGACGGTAACCACTCGTCCTCGAATTTGCACGCTATTTTCTAGACTAATACTGAATGTTAGTGTATGAAAGAAGTTGACAAGTCTGTTCGTAAGGGAACTTCTTGTTGATATTCTAGCTTGGTCAGATTTAGATCAATGGTATATGAAAGGAACGAATGGTTTCATTGAAACTTATCTGCTGATTACCCAAAATAATATTTTTTAATAATAATGGTAGCAGAAATACAAGATATTTATTTTTAAAAAATCAGTTACTTTTTTCAATGCGGTTGATTTGCAGTCCAACATCTTCACGTTGACAGGTATCCTTATATTGCATGATGTTGCTTTGATTTCGTGTTTGTTCAAATATTTGGCACTGTTGTACAACCTCATTTAATAGTAGCTCTTTCTCCAAAAGTTTTATTTTCAGGTCAATTAGTGTCCACATGTCAATTAACTTATCTTTGATATTTATTTCTCGAGCTTCTTGTTCGGTATTTCCAAAGAAACATTTAGTTGCCTGCAACTGCACCTAATGAGAAATTTGCTTAGACTTTCCCCACTTCAGGTTTCATATTTCGAAAAACATGTCTTTCAAAACAGGAATTTTGTTGTGGTGAAAAATGATTATCCAGAAAAATGACTATAAACTAGAATTTTGAATACATCGTTTTTAGTTTCGGGATTGTAGTCTACAATAGCTCTTGGTAGTCCAAATGCGAATCCTGCAACTGTGGGCTTCCGACGTGCAATAATTTATTTTTCTTCTTCGCAACATCTATAATCTCTTCAGCAATCTTACCCATTTTCGCCATTCAACAGCCAATAACGCCCTGTCTATGGAGTCACAGGCAAAATGTTTTATTGACGATTGGTCCATTTTCGACTTTCTAAGCTTTGTTGCTATGTGTTTTTCTTTTGTTTGTTTGTTTGTTTGTTTGCTTTGCCTGGTAGAATTTAATCCACCCACTCAATCTTTGGTTCTTTGGTAGAATTGAATCTACCCACGATAGTGATATCAGCAAAATTCAATCCACTCTGGTCTCTAGAATTTAATCTACTCAGCACCTTGGTAGAATTTAATCCACCCTGTTTAATTGGTATTCATTCTGTCTAAAACAAAATGACTGTTTACTATATGTTTTACAAAACAAAACAAGACAAAAGTTATTTCTTCTGGCTGCCTTTACCTTTGTTCTTATTATTTACAAAAACTATAAATCAATTAATATTTACCTCGTCGCCAGTTTGTGGTAACCTAATATATAACATACAACTTATATTGAAAAAAATAATTATTGCACAAAATATGTATGTATCTGGAATAACAGTTGAGTTCTAGACGTGATAGAAGACAGAGGTGCAAGTGCAAGTGTAAGAGCGCTCCGACCCTTTCAAGTGGTGAGATAAGTGGGTGGAATGTGTAAGAAATAATATATCTTGGGACATAAGCATAACGAAATACTGTGTAAAAAAGTGGGAATAAAAAGCTGAAAGTTTATAAAGTGCTAAGTTTCATCATAACTGCAAAACTAAAGGTATAATTATATATACAATTTACCTAATATATGCAATAAATAACAACAAATAACCAAATTCAACAAATATAGGGATTGAAAAAGTTCATGAAAAAAAAATAACGATAGGTGAATAAAAAACTGTTATAAAAATACGGTGCTTTATCTGTACCCTTGTGTAAGAATTAAAGAATAAAAAAAAAAAAACGTAATGAATATTGAACCTAATAAAGCATCTAACGCCGATATATATAAATTATTATTAAACATTAATAATCAAAACACTGAAATAAATAAGAAATTGGAGGAAATACAAGAAAACTTTAAACATGAAATAAATCAAGTAAAAGAAAAAGTGGGGCTACTTGAAGAAGAGAATGGAAAACTTAAAAGTCAATTAATAATCACGCAAAAACAATTAAAAAAATATAACATAATTATACACGGAGTAGATGAAAATGAGATAGATTTGGAAAATGTTATAAAAAACATAAAGAATAATTTGAATATAAATTTTGAGGCCTCTGATACCCGAGATATAGTACGTATTGGGAGAAAAATTGAAAATAAATCTAGACCTATACTAGTGGAACTATTTTCTTACAACAAAAAATTAGAGATACTTAAAAACTGTAGCAAACTCAAAGGTACTGGTCTTTACGTCAGTTCAGACTTAACATATCAAGAGCTTGCTGAGAGAAAGATTTTAATTGAAAATTTAAAATTAGCCCGTGAAAAAGAATATTCGGCAAAAATAGTGAAAAATAAATTAGTTATTAACGGGGAAACATATAACGCAGCCCAGTTAAGAAATAGCCACCCAGACATTCTCTTCAAAACAGCGACTGGATCTGATACACCAAATAGCATATCTTCAGAATTAAAAGCCCGGAAAACAATTAGTGCTCCTTCAACCCCCGACCCCAATAAAACTTTTTCTGAAAATAATGAAGATGAGGTGAACAAAAATAATAACCAGCCTGGAACAACCAACTCTAGTAGAATCCTTAGAAACAGTGTCAGATCGTGTTCTCAAAAAAATCTTAATCCTAATTAATCAATCTTAATTAATGATTACTTTATTTAATGTTAGGATATCAATTTGTATTTAAATTTTAATTATTTGTATTTTTACAACACTATTATTTACTATATTTTAATATTAATTATTAGATTTAGCCGTTACCCATTGCTTATTTAGAAATAAATCGGTCAACTGTATTATGTGAAATCACATAAATACAAATTAAAACATGAATCCTTATATTAGAGACTTCCAGTATCAGTCAATCGAAACGAAATTAGCAAATAATATTACAGAGTGTAATGATAGTTTTGAAACCCCATACTTCACATTTTTCCACAACAATATTCGTAGCCTTTCAAAAAACTTTAACGAATTAGAACTTTATTTGTCTGAGCTAAAACCATTTGATTGTATCTGTTTAACAGAGACATGGCAAATTACAAACATAAATGACTTTCATTTAGATGCTTATGAAGTATACTATAACATGGGAAATTATAACCAGAATGATGGTGTTGTTTTATATGTTAAAAATAACCTTAATCATAAAGTAGATATCACCAGCCTTGGTCCTCTAAAAATTATTAAATGTTCTTTAACTATTAACAATAAGTCATTTATAATAATGGGCATATACCGCCCTCCTTCTATAAATGTAAATGAATTTTTAGAAGAGTTCAGAGCGTTTATAGAAAATCTTGAAATAGCAGATTATATTCTGGTTAGTGGAGACATAAATATAGACATTTTATCCAATGATCAAATTGCCAACGAGTATTTGAACATGCTGTATGGTAAAGGTTTTGAATCCCTCATAAACAATTACACACGAGTTCAGCAGAACAAAAAAAGTTGTATAGATCATATATTTATTAAAATAAAAACGCAGAATAATGTAAAAGTAATACCTATAATACTCACCTCAAATATAACTGACCATTATGCGACATTGGTTTCTATAGAAAAAAACGAGTTACATTTAAATGAACAAAAAGACTGCTATTTTGAAAAAGTTAATTATAAACAAATAATCCATGAACTGTCCAAAATAAATTGGACACATTTTTACGAAACAGGAGACCCTGAAGAGATGAGTAATACTCTAATAAATAACTTTAAAACTGCTATACAAAATGCAACCAAAAAAATAAGATTAAAAAACTTAAAAAAGAGGAAAAAATGGATTACAAGAGGTTTAATAACATCGATCGAAACTCGTGATAAAATGTACCAAGATTTACTAAAACAACCTTTCAACGTAGACTTAAAACAAAAATATAAAATATATAGAAATAAAGTAAATTCACTGATTAAAAAAACTAAAAAAGATTATTATGAGAAACAAATTGAAAATAATAACCACTGTAGTAAAACTCTCTGGAAAATAACAAAGGATATTATTAAAAGTCAAAGACAAAATCAGGAAATAACACAAATTAAACTAGATAACAATTATGTAGTAAATGACGAAAAACAAATTGCAAACGAGTTTAACAAGCATTACACAGAAATAGGAGAAAAATTAGCAAATAAAATAGTGTTACCTAATACAACTTTCCCTATTGCAATTACCAATCATTCTTTTTTTCTTACACCAGTAGACGACAAGGAAATAAACGGATACATAAAAGAACTAAAAAATAATAAGGCTCCTGGATTTGATGGCATCACATCAGAAATGTTAAAAGAAACAATAAACATAATAACACCATTATTAGTCAATCTCATAAATAAAATTTTTCGATCCGGAATATGTCCATCCAATTTTAAAGTTGCTATAATTAAACCTTTATATAAGAAGGGGGATAAAAATTTGATGGAAAATTACCGACCTATATCCTTGACTTCTAATATTGCAAAAATTTTCGAAAAAGCGGTAAAAAAAAGATTAGTGCAATACCTCAACAAATTTAATTTATTATCAAAAAACCAGTTTGGGTTCCGAGAAAATACATCAACAAGTGATGCTATAGCCTGCCTGACTAAAAAGGTTTATGATTGTTTGGATAGTAGTACACCATCCCTCTGTGTTTTTATAGATCTGGAGAAGGCCTTTGACACAATTAGTCACAATAAGATATTAAAAAAAATAGAAAATTTTGGTGTAAGAGGTCTTTGCCACGATTTATTGAAAAGTTATTTAGATAAAAGGACACAAGTTGTAAAAATAGGAAACCAAACAAGCAAAGTAAGAACCGTGCTGTATGGTCTTCCACAAGGTACGGTTCTTGCCCCAATTTTATTTATTATGTATCTAAATGACATATTTAGCCTAAATATTAGAGGAGATATAGTATCATTTGCAGATGACACCGCCATATTTTTTAAAGGAAATTCATGGGAAGAAGTGAAAAGAATTTCGGAATTGGACTTAAAGGTGATTAAGGATTGGTTTGATGAAAATATCTTGACCCTTAGTATCTCAAAAACAAAATATTTGCCATTTTGCTCCTATAGAAGCAATTTACCTTTATTTAATGAAATGAATATTGTTAACACTAATTTGGTCATAACTACCTGTGAAAAAATTAACTATCTGGGAATACTTTAGACCCTCATTTAAAATGGAATCATCATATCACCAACACCGTAAAAAAACTAAGATCTTTAATTTACAGATTTAAAATATTAAAAGATGTATTAAGCAAGAAACACATTAAAATCATTTATTATGGCATGATTGAATCGATTTTAAAATATGGTATTGTAGCATGGGGAGGTGCAAACAAAACTAACATTACACCATTAATATTAATCCAAAAAATATATTTAAAGATCTTATATGGAAAACCCAACCTTTATCCTACTGAATTATTATACAAAGAGTCAGAATTATTAAATGTCCGTAAGTTATATTCGCAATGTTTATTAATGTACCAATACAAAATATACTCAGAAACAACACTCGTTGATCATAACTACTACACAAGAGGTAAAACTAAAAAACAAATAAAGGTAGTCGTTGCACAAAAGACTATAGGAACAAAATGTTTTGTCTACTTAGGTCCTAGATTATATAATAAGCTCCCAGAAGATATTAAACAAATCAGATCTGTAACAAAATATAAAAAAGAAATAAAAAAATGGCTGCTGAACATAAATTACACAGAAATAGATACATTTATTAATACTGGAAGTCTTTAAGCTTTCTTTTAGTCTTTAAGTTTTGTAATTCCTCAAATTTGTGTTTTTTACTTTTTGTAAATTTTCGTTTTTAAGTTAACTTCTAATATTTTAATTTTAATATTTTTCTTAATATTAATACCTGAAAATTTACTAACAGCAAATTCTATTACAATTAAATGAAAATACATGTTTTATAAAATCCATGAAAACTTATATTGATAATATCCAACACGGGTCTATTGCCTTTGCATTCAGGTTCTTAGGACCCTTCGCAAAATAAATAGAACTTAGTTGGGTATTTCGCATATGTACGCACACTCTTATGAAACTACCCATTGCTCACAGACTCTAACGAGTCTAAGCAATCACTCATTTATTTATTTATACCTATGCCTATACCTTTATATTAAAATTAATCATTGTATCTTTTGTTAACCTATATAAATAAATAAATATTCTATTCTATTCTATTCTATCTACACTCTACATATATAAATACATGGGAAATATATGAATACTATCGTGGTTATGAATCATCTGTCAAAACCAACTTGATCTTAGCTACAGGTCAGCAGCCCCATTGGCAGGTTTCCACAGGTTTCAAAGGACTGATTTACAAGATGAACTAAAATATTTTATGTGCACCTGGCACGTAATATTTAGGTCGTCAACACCAGAGAATATTTTATTTTATATTTCTCAAGTGATTCAACTATTTTTTTGGATTGTAAAAAAAGTTCGCAGGAAATATAAGCAATATACGTGTCGACTAATTTTATATCAAATTGTTACTTGTTGGAACGAACATTCACATAAGTGCCAAAGAATTGCGCGACTTTCAGACTTGCATGATCACAGACGTTTCCGCTACTACATATTTTCCAACCGGTGACAGAAAATCAAAGTTAACGTCCTCAAAGAAAGTTTTTTTATGACTTTAAACTTTAAGTTCTAAGAGGGCATTATCATCATTAAGCGTACACGCAAAAAGTTTGAAATACTGCTTTGGACGTTACCTTTATTAACAATTATTAATGTAACAAGTACCGAAAGTGATAGTCGTAGGGAAAATATAACACGAGCAGTATGCGAGTCCTAGAAGCCCAAGGGTTGTGTAAAGACTCTTTCAGTACGTACAATATTTATTGTTAAACCGTGAGAAAATGTACGATTTTTCTTCAAGAACATTACTATAATAATTCAAAGTAATTCAGTAAAACCCCCCCTACCCCCCCTTGGGGGTAGTTACTACGATTCACCCGCCAATTGTATTTTTTTCATTTTTTGGACAACTGAAAACATTTGCCACAAACTTTGGCCGGTTTGGTTACAATACGATTCGGGTTTTTTTTTCTGAGTGCGCGAACCACAACGCTCAATGAGAAAATGCTCGCCGACTGTATCAGTGCAATCCTTTCACCTACAACTACAGTCAAACCGAAGAACCTAGTGGTTTGATTACGATGAAATACGTTCAATTTTTTACAGGCCCGCAATATAAATTGCCGGCCCTTAAGGCTCATATTCACAAAAGACAAGTTTGCTTGTTTGAACAAATACTATCATCAAACCACTTCGGTTAGTGGTTTGATATATTTTTAACTTTTCAACACTAGCTCCTAGAATATTAAGGGTTGTTCAATTTTGAGTCCTAGCTGCACGATGGACGAAACATACTTAAGAAAGGTCATTATGAGCAAAATTAAGGTTTTTCTTTTCCTCTTTTCTCCAATTTTTTTTTTTTTTTTGATTGCTGCATAATAATAATTGACCGAAATACAGCAATTTTTATGTTTATTGGCCTTTGACTTGGAAAACATGCATTAATTAAAAAAATACCAAGTAACATTTTTTAAAGTAAGCAGAATTTCCCTCGATTTAGTTTTCTTTTGCTACTGTGTCATAAAAATTGAACGAAATACATCATTTTTAACTATATTATTATATTTGGATAATTTCAAATATATTTGTTTGTTGTAATTCTCCTTGATTATAATAAAAAACCGCTACCCAAGGAATCATTACTTCCACATCCAGATTTTCTATCCAAGTCACTCACAACGAAAAAATTTTGTATGTGGAAATAATTGTTTATGGAATTTTAATAATATAATATTTGAAATCCTCTACCCCAAAAACCTATAAAACGATACCCCACGTCGGTAGTGGGGTGCGGGTGGTGATAGGGGGATGGATGAAGTAAAAAAATATTTTGAGGTTTCTGGTTCTTATACACATACTAAATCACAATTTTTTTTCATCCCCTTTAGTAATGGGGCGGAGGTGGTAATGGTTGTAAATTTTGTTGAGACCTTAGCTCCTCTTGTATATACTAAATACCAATTTTGTGGACTCTTACCTGCTTGATTTACCCATTTACACCAAATTTATCCCAATTTACCGCCCAACCCTTCGACGGAACAATATGAAAATATAATCTAGTTCCAGATCTCGTTAAAGTACATATGTGTACCAAATTTCAAGTCAATATCTTAAACGGTTCCCGAGTAAACGTGCGCACAAAAAAGTTACAGACAGACCGACAGACAAAATTTTTTTTTCGCTCAAACTTAAAATCTCGACGTTTCATGACATTCTAAGCCTACATGAACAATAAAAATTTTAAAAGTTTTTTTGTCTTTACTATACTTCCATTGGATGTGGAAGTAAAAAACCGCTGCCCAAGGAATCACTACTTCCACATCCAGATTTTTCTATCCAAGTCACTCACAACGAAAAAATTTTGTATGTGGAAATAATTGTTTATGGAACTTTAATAATATAATATTTGAAATCCTCTACCCCAAAAACCCATAGAACAATACCTCACATCGGTAGAGGGGTGGGGGTGGTGATAGGGGAGTGGATGAAGTAAAAAAATATTTTGAGGTCTCTGGTTCTTGTACATACACTAAATCGCATTTTTTTCAACCCTTTTAATAATGGGGTGGGGGTGGTAATGGGGGTGGCTAATGCCAACATTTTTTTTGAAACCTTAGCTTCTCTTGTATATACTAAATACCAATTTTATGGACTCTTACCTGCTTGATTTACGTATTTACCCCCCAACCCTTCGACGGAACAAGATGAAAATATAATCTAGTTCCAGATCTCGTTAAAGAACATATGTGTACCAAATTTCAAGTCAATATCTTAAACGGTTCCAGAGTAAACGTGCGCACAAAAAAAGTTAGACAGACAGACCGACAGAGAAATATTTTTTTCGCTCGAACTTAAAATCTCGACGTTTCATGACATTCTAAGCCTATTTGAACAATACAAATTTTTAAAAAAATTTTTGTCGTTACAATGGATGTGGAAGCAAAAAATTAAAGTTGTTGAATATTTTTAGACTACATTATTATATTATTATATTTTTTTTACGCCTTTGCAAATAATAAATAAATAATAAATGCGAGTAAATAGTAAAATTCCCTAGTAACAATTTTAGTTTTGAAATATGAAAGGTCCCACCTGGAAAAAGGTCTATATGAATATTTTAAAATTTATTCTAAACGTTTTGAGAAAACACAACCGCTTTAAGACTAACAGTGTTTACAGCACCTGTATAACTTGTAACATGCCTGTTACAATTTCTGTCACTTAAATAAAGTCGAATTTTATTATTAAAGATAATTCATGCCACACTGTATACTTTCCAAATTTTTACCATTATTTTAGCTTTAAGTAATAGTGTTAAACGCATAACAGAACACTGATTTGGTTTGTTAATTTTTAAATTCACCGTTAAATATCTTCTGACAAATCACTGTATTTTAAAAATATTTCATTATCGATTTCTCTAAAGATTTTGAAATAAGTCACGTAAATTAGTAAATACCCTTTTAAGTTTGAATATATATTAGTAAAGTTATTCTAGCAACTACTAGAGGGCGGCAATGCACTTGATTTAGAGTAGGACTTAGCTACCGACAGTCTACATTATTTATACTCCTAGAAGACTGGTGCAACAGATGGAAGGTAGCCGCCAACGCCGAGAAGAGCAAGGCGGTCCTCTTCAAGAAGGTAAGAAAACAAAACCCCACAGGTCACGTTTCCATGTTTGGCGAGGACATCCAATGGCACGACACCGCCAACTACCTTGGCGTGGTCATGGACAAAGGCCTAACATGGAGACTGAACACGGAGGCCATCGTCAAGAAGGCCAGGAGGACGAGAGCCCTAATCTACCCGATGACGGGTAGACAGAGCAGACTCAACCTGAGGAACAAGCTCACGCTTATCAGGTCCCTCATCCGGCCTCAACTGACGTATGCTTCGGTAGCTTGGGGCTACCAAGCAAAAAGCTACCTCCAACAGATCCAGATAGTGCAGAACGTCGCCCTCAGAACAGCAGTCGACGCACCCTGGTTCGTTCGCAACGAGGACATCTACAGGGACCTGGAGTACACCCCGGTCACTGAGATCATCAAGGAGAGAGCCAGGAAGATGTACGCCCTTGCCGAGGAGCATGGGAACCCACTAGTCAGGGAGGCAACTGACTATGACCCAGCAGATGCTCCGAGGCACAAGCGGCCGAAGGTGCAGCTTCTGGATAACGGGTGAGTATGAGAGACATACCACCACCCGATGTTCCACCCCCACGGAAGAGACATGACGATCTCCCAACCACCCACCCAAGACCCTGCGGGTACCGGACAAAAGACCGTCCAGTACTCGTAGTCACCCTGGCTCCGGGCAGACCAAAAATGCTACCAAAGCAGTTAGGTCTGCCCTTCCTCGAGCTACACAGCTCATCCTTACCCTACCGATGATCCGGATGACAGGATGCCTCTTGGCATCTTGTGTACCGGCAGTCACTCCTGCTAAAAACCCAACACACCTAACAGACCGATGACTACCCCCCGGGGGGCAAACAAGCTGGAGAAGAGCAGAAGACGAAGAAAGAAGAACGTCAGAAGAGGCCTTAGCCAGCAAGGTCCAACGAGCCAGGACCCACATTTGTGAGTGGGGCCGACGTAAAGTAAGTTCGCCCGCCCTGCACGAGGCTGGTCCCCGGTCTACAGCGATGCATTGGGGTAAAGGGCAATAGTCCTGCCCGGCCCCAGTCATCCGAGACCGACATCTTTAGCCAAGAATATTGGCGCATTATTTATAGGAAACCTAGAATAGTATATTAAAGTATAAGTGGATATTAAGGTCTTTAAAACACGCGCGATTTTTCGAGCACGACGGCGCAGCCGGAGTGCTCGAAATAGAGCAAGTGTTCTAAAGACCAGTTATCCACGAATACTTTACGCTATTTTTTTTTATTGGTACACTTTGAAATCATAAATACTGGTATTATTACTACAAAAAATGGAAATAAGAATTAAGAATGTAAAATGGTTGAATTCGTGATGTGACATCAGGATACCTGTCAGTGTCATGAAAATGAGAAAACAAAAATTAATTTGCAATCTGTCACATAGGATTAATTATTGTCACTACAGTTGTCACTGATTGTATATTGCTTTAAAATGAGTTCTAACATTGATTACTTAAATAGAAAAGCAGAATCGCGGTTAATACCGCAAAAATCGGAAGACGCTTATAAAAAAGAATGCGACAAGTTCATCAAATTGATGGAAGAGCAAAAGGTAACAGATACAGATGAACGAGTTGTACTTGCTTACCTTTGATGTTGCCATGGTAACTTTAAAACACGCGCGTTTTTAAAACTTGGATTTAAACACTCTGAGGCGTACTTTAAACAAGCAAAATAGGGTACCAATAAAAAAAAATTTATTTCAAGTTCTGCACTGCCACAAACCATTTAAACTCATTTTGCTCGATATCAACCAGACAGTCTACTTTTGTTATATCGACTATTATATCTAGTGCATCATAACTGATTGAGGTAATTTGATTTTATTATTATATTCACCATAGCCAGAGCCACCTTCTGTTCATGATATTTTCAAGCTATGACCATGTGAATATTTTGAAAACACTAATTGTTGATTTCCTTTCTTTTTGATAACGCTTTAGTTCCGGTAGCTACATATTCACGTAGTTACATATCTATACAGCTACATATCAACATAGCTACATATCTACTTGAGACATTTGTATCTTTGCAAACCATTTAGTTAAATTGGTTTAATTTGAAACTTACTGAAATTAATTATTCATATTCTCACAAGGAGAATTTCATTATTTGTTCCTTGAAAGGTATCTTGCTGTATTTCCACTTGTTAGAGTAACGAGTCCTAAATTACAAATTATTGTATTCGAATTCAGTTAGTCAATAGTCAGAATTTTTCCGAACTTATAACGCTTATCGAATCCAGGAGAGTACGCGCTCTACATTATTCCATGCTGCTTCAATCGATAAAAACATTAAAAAAACCCTAAAAATATATTTATACATACTTTTTGGTTCATAACTCCAATAATAATATTTAAATTGATCATACAATTGAACAATTAAATTGTTTTAATTATATTTAACTGCTATAATGTCGACATTCGCCAATGACCATTACTGTTTTGTTAAAGTCAAATTTCAATAAAGAAACTCCTTCTTAGAGATTATTAGTTTCAAACAGAGATTAACAAGTTCACTTAACTTCTCGGAACTACTTATATGTGTACTTGCATGCATAATTTTATAGTTTAAGCCGGAAAGTGTCTCAAACATTCAACTAAAACTATTATATTCTGCTCATAAATTGAAGTAAATCAAGTATACTCAAGCTGTAAAGATTTACATTCACTATTAATTTTAAAACTTAGTATGAAATAGTTTACGCTCCTGTTGCATCTTAACAGAGATTTTCTAAAGGGTATAGTGTATACCTCTACGGAATATACTTTACCTAACTGAATTTTACAGTTTTTCCTGGAACTATTTTAAAACGATTGAAATGTTTTAATGTGAATTCAATTAATATCCCAACTAACAAACAAGCAAAAAGATATCTTTTATTTCTGGTTACACAATTATCGACAAAAATGTTATTATGGGTATTCGGCAGAAATCTCTTTTACAAGACATCACCTCCTATCATACGCTTAACATCCAACATTCAATATGAAAAACGAAAAAGTCACCATTCTTCTCATGTACTGATGACCTAAATATGCTCATGCTAGAAACTTGAGAAGGTGTCTCGCAATGGAGATTTCTTATTCCCATGCTAACTAAAAATAGTATTTACTACTAAATTTCTTACTTGTATGATGAGAGAAGACCACACCAAATTCATTTTATTTCGGTATCCCTATTACTAACTGTGATAGTACCTATCTACCTTTTTTTTAAATCTACTTTAAGAAAAAATCTAAAGGAAATCGTACCTTCGTTAATTAGAGAAGTAATACATGATGTGGTAGATTTAAAAATATAGCAGTTCTTGTCGCCGATAATTTCCAAAACTCATAAAAACCGCTTCCACATCCAGATTTTTTATCCAAGTCACTCACAACGAAAACATTTTCCGTTTAATAATGGGGGTTGCTAATGTCAAATTATTTTTGAGACCTTAGCTTCACTTGTATATACTAAATACCAATTTTATGGACTCTTACCTGCTTGATTTACCTATTTTCCCCAAATTTACCTCAATTTACCCCTCAACTCTTCGATAGAACAAGATGAAAATATAATGTAGTTCTAGATCTTGTTAAACTACATATGTGTACCAAATTTCAAGTCAATATCTCAAACGGTTCCAAAGTAAACGTGCGCACAGAAATTTTTTATCGCTCAAACTTAAAATCTCGACGTTTCGTGACATTCTAAGCCTATTTGAACAATTAAAATTTTTTGTCATTACTATACTTCCACTGGATGTGGAAGTAAAAATAATACAATAAAAATAGGTACATATGTACAGGGTGACTCAGAGTAAAATTTAGTTTTCAAAAAATCATAACAAAATTATTTAAACTGTTCAAAAAATTTTATTTTAAATTTAAGATACTACATACATGCAGATTTTATTTTTTAAACACTACGTAATCCAAATATCGACCATCTTGCCTACAGCACTCCTCCAACCTGTAGACCAGGGTCGATAATTTTGAAAATGGTAAAAAGTGAAAAAAAATTATAGTAGGATGAAACCCATTGGAAAAGTTAGAGAATATAACAAAAATGAAAGGAAAAATAATTTACGGGCGATCTGAGGTCGGGAAGGGGAAGGGGGTGAGTTTTTAAGGGTAAAAAATGGTTTATCTCGATTTCCGGCAAAACTACAAGTCCTATGAAAAAAAGTTAAATGGCAAAGTTGTAGGTAATAAAAAGATCTACAACTTTTGTTTTTACACATTTTTCACATAACCTCAAAATTTATGTGAAAAATTCAAATAACCATGTTTTTGGTTTTTTATTTTTATCTTTTGCAAAAAAAATTATTTTTTCACAAAACTTGGTGAAAACTTACCTTTTTATGTCCCAAACACACAGTAATTTTTTTGATTTAAAATATTCATTTTTTCACCTTATTTTGACTTAATATCGAAAAAGCACCCTAATTTTCAATCGAAAATTCTCACGTCAAAATATCTGCTTTTTTAAAAAAGTCGGTGGGCTTTTTGTTCGTTGAAATCTCTACTTTCTGATGGTATAAAAAAAATATACGTTACTATGGTAAATGTTCTCAGAAAATGCAAATAAACGAAAAAAACTCGAATCCGAAAATTTTTTTTTGAATAATTATGTACAATTTTCAGCTATTTATAGTAGTATATTTCGATTAGCAATTTTTTTGTTTATCAATGTAACATGAAATCTTACGTTTTTCGAGTAATTAAAGTGTAAATTTTAATAAATAGCTCAAAATTGTACATAATGATTTAAAAAAAAATTTTTGGATTCGAGTTTTTTTTCGTTTATTTGCATTTTCTGAGAACATTTACCATAGTAATGTATATTTTTTTTTATACCATCAGAAAGTAGAGATTTCAACGAACAAAAAGCCCACCGACTTTTTTAAAAAAGCAGATATTTTGACGTGAGAATTTTTGATTGAAAATTAGGGTGCTTTTTCGATATTAAGTCAAAATAAGGTGAAAAAATGAATATTTTAAATCAAAAAAGTTACTGTGTGTTTGGGACATAAAAAAGTTAGTTTTCACCAAATTTCGTGAAAAAATAAATTTTATTGCAAAAGATAAAAATAAAAAACCAAAAACTTGGTATTTGAATTTTTCACATAAATTTTTAGGTTATGTGAAAAAAGTGTAAAAACAAAAGTTGTAGATCTTTTTATTACCTACAACTTTGCCATTTAACTTTTTTTCATAGGACTTGTAGTTTTGCCGGAAATCGAGATAAACCGTTTTTTACCCATAAAAACTCACCCCCTTCCCCTTCCCGACCTCAGATCGCCCGTAAATTATTTTTCCTTTCATTTTTGTTATATTCTCTACCTTTTCCAATGGGTTTCATCCTACTATAATTTTTTTTGGTATCAAAAATTATCGACCCTGGTCTACTGGTCCTTAATTTTGGCACAAAATTTTGCTGTCTATAATTTACCTATTAAAATAAAGCTGGGAAGCTAAATTTGAATCTTCTCCGTATTCTATAAAACACTTAATCATATCATGTTTTCCACCATTACTAAATTGAATCATTTCTAACAATGCTCACTCACATTTAACTCACAAATTAGTTTTTGACATTTACGATCATTTCGATTGTTTTTTACCATGGCCTTTTAAATAAATATTAAAAATCCGATAAATGTGCATAGATGTCAATGGAAGACAATTCGAATATTTATTGTAGTTTAGTTTTTTCCTATTTTTGGCAAAATCTATATATATATATATATATATATGTATATAAAAGAATACCCTGACTGACTCACTGATCTAACAACGCACAGCTCAAACCGTTGGGTCTAGAAACTTCAAAATTTGCATAAAGGTTCCTCGAATGGCGTAGGCAACCACTAATAAGGTTTTTCGAAAAGCGACCTCCAAGAGGGAAATTTCAGACGAACGAAGTCGCGGGCATCAGCTAGTTATTTTATATTATAAGAAGTGTCCATGGCCTACTCACAAATAAATTCAATTTTTCGAAAATTAACCACTTTTCCTGGAGATAAATATGACATAATATATCGCTGGATAGCTAATTTAAGTTTTTATCGAATAATGAATTAATTTGCAGAGTATTCTATTTAAAAAAACACAAATTATGTCTATATCTCGAAAACTGAGACATGCATAATTTCCTTCTTATCAGCAACGTATTCTACTCAAAAAAGTTCCTTAAGAATGTGTTACTCGATTTTCCATTCGACACTTGGTAATTGAGATATAGAGGTCATCCAAAAATGCCAATTTTATAAAAACGCTCTGCATCTCGGTAGTCGAAACAGATAGACGATCGCGGTTTGTGCCACTGTTTATTTCTCGAAAATAAAGCTCAATACATCTATATTGGTTTTTGTCTATCTGCCATAGTTTTAGAGAAAACCCGAAATCCCGTCTAATTTGGTTCACTTTGTACAGTAATAAAACTTAGCGGCGTGTTCTTTCATCTAAAGCTACTAAAGACTGTGTGTCAGCAGTCCTGAATAGCCTGAATATTGGTTAAAACTCCCAAAATGTGATGAGTAATATCACGGCATACCGCATACATATATAACTTGGAAACTCGACCTCCATAAAAAGAAAGCTCATAAAATTTTGTCAAACTTCTATTAGATGGACAAATAATATCAGGGTAAACAAGAGAAGTTTTAATAATTGTTCCACTTTATAAGTAAAGTTTTCCACAGAGCTAGAAACTATTTATATTTCATGAAGTTTAATTTTGTTTTAGTGCTTACGGAACAGTTTCAGACATATTATGAAATTTAATAGACTTCGAAACCGTTTCAGGCGATAAGTTGGTAATATAATGCCGTAATCAAAAATCAATAAAATTATAGATGATAGAATCAGTTAACCAGTTTATTTATTATTATCAACAAAAACATAAATTTTAACAATCAATCATTAATAATCAATTCTATTAATAATCAATTTAACAGTTAATCAATTTATTTTACCGTTTAAATTTAAAGACGTAATTGTGCAATTGTGAAAACTAAATTTCAAGTCAATATCTTAAACGGTTCCAGACTAATCGTGCGCACAAAACAGTTACAGACAGACAGACCGACAGACAGACAGAATTTTTTTACAGTACATCGCGCCTAATTAAATTAATTCAAAAATAACAAAAATTTTGGATAAAATTGTTGCCCATTGGCTTGGTTTCAGTGCCATTAAAATTTGGAAAATTCTCATGCATGCTTTAAAAACATACTGACTGTTTACACTCCACGTCTGGTATGGCTCTGGTAAGGCTAAGGAATTTTATTTTATTAAAAAGTTTAGGTCAAGAATAAGCAAAAGTAAGCAAGAAATAACAACTCTCCAGAAATCACAAAAACAATGTATCCACTACAGAACGTAAGGACGAAGACACATCAATTACTGGTACAAAAAATCGACGGCGACGGAAACTGTCTATATGGAGCAATAAGCCATCAGTTAGAAGGAGAAAACATAACAACCTCGGCACACACCAACGCCATGAAAAATCTACGGAAACAAGTAGCGGACTATACACAAAACAACACAGATTATTTCACCCCGTTCATGCTAGCATCCATCAACGAACTGGAACCCCGTTACAATCAACACAGCACCAACAAAGGAAAGATAGAGGCGTTCATCGGAGACCTGAGAAAAGATGGTTTCTGGGGTGGGCAGGAGACGATAACAGCAACAGCAAACTTGAAGAGGAGGACAGTAATAATACACCAAGAGGAGGGCGAAATCATAAGTTTTCACCCCAACAACCAACAAGAAGACGACAACATGCCAATTGAGATTGTGCACAGGAAGCAGGGAAACAACAGAAATCACTACGACAGCGTAATCACTACGCAGAAAAGAAACGAACTAGAACGATTAGAAAAAACAAACCCCTCAAGCATAGCTATAACCTCCCGCCCAGAATGGGAGGAAACGACGAATATCAACAGGTATCAAATATCGCAAAGAACGGAAGAGGGACACAGTCAGGAAGCACCAGATGATTGGATAACTCTGACAACATGGAACGTCAGAGGATGCATACAAAGAGCTAAAAGGAAAAAAATCGACGAGGCCTTGCAAGCAGAAAACATCGACGTTGCATGTATACAAGAAACACACACGATAGACGGAACAGCAATCACACAAAATTACAAATGGCAACTAAGCCGGGGGGGGGGGGGGGGTGGTTAAGGAAAGATCAACAGAGGAGTTGCATGGGTAACCAGACGGGAAAGTCAAAAATTGTGATCTCGGCATTTCCCTCTAGAAACCATTCATTGACAGGACTAAATAATAATTTAATCCTTATCCTCAATATGATCTATGCCAATTATTAAAATAACCTGAAACAATATAAGTACTTTATCAACAAATCTATAAAAATATGTACTAATAAATTAATATGACCCACTTTCATTAATAAGAAGCGTTCATCTGGCGCCTCTTGTAAGAATTTCTCAATCTCCGCTTATTAATTTAACATCATTGAATGGCTTTTTCAAGAAAATGAACTCGTACTTTATTATTTTTCATTCTTCCGTAAAATTTTTTAGAAATTACGAAAAGAAATATTTTTGCGATCACAGCGCCATCTGTCACGAATCTAAAAAACGTTTCAGACAAATTTGACGTAATTTTTGCCGCAGAATCCGATTCTGCAATAAAAAATAAGATTTTAAAGTTGCCCCTCGCCCCACTCCAAGGGGTGGAGATGGGGGGTACCATTGGATAGCTCTTTTAAAATTATGAAGGACGTGTTTTTTATTTTTTGGATCCAATATGTATTTCTCGAGATATTTGACCGTTTCGAGACTTTTTGGACACCCGGTATATTTCGTTTGTCATTTAGTGTTCTCTTCAGCATTGAATACATAGACCATACCGTTGTCGGCTGCACTCTTTTAATTACTTCCACATCCAGTGGCAGTAACGACAAAAAATTTTTAAAAAATATTTATTGTTCAAATAGGCTTAGAATATCATGAAACGTCGAGATTTTAAATTTGAGCGAAAAAAATTTTCTGTCTGTCGGTCTGTAACTTTTAATGTGCGCACGTTTACTCTGGAACCGTTTGAGATATTGACTTGAAATTTGGTACACATATGTACTTTAACGTGATCTAGAACTAGATTATATTTTCATCTTGTTTCGTCGAAGGGTTTGGGGGTAAATTGGGTAAATTTGAGGTAAATAGGTAAATCAAGCGGGTAAGAGTCTATAAAATTGGTATTTAGTATATACAAGAGAGGTCAAGGTCTCAAAGAAATTTTGGCATTAGCCACCCCCCATTACCACCCCTACCCCTTTATTAAAGGGGATGAAAAAAATTGTGGTTTAGGGTGTGTACAAGAACCAGAAACCTCAAAATATTGTTTCACTTCATCCACCCCCACTACCATCCCCTATCACCACCCCCACCCCACTACCGATATGGGGTATCGTTTTATGGGTTTTTGGGGTAGAGGATTTCAAATATTATATTATTAAAGTTCCATAAATAATTATTTCCACATACAATTTTTTTTCATTGTGAGTGACTTGGACAGAAAATCTGGATGTGGAAGTGGGGATTCCTTGGGCAGCGGTTTTTTATATTCAAAATATACCAATACAACACTTTCAGACACATTTGTTAATTTCTTAGAATCATACCATTCCATAAAGTCTTTGTAAGCAGAGATATATTGCCTGATCGATTTGCTGGGAATATGTCCAGAAATTGCACTTTTCGCTGCTTCAGGTACTTCACATGGTAGATCTTCATCACTTTCTGATAACATGTTTTATGTTTTTATTCAACTCTAGTGATAAAATTATTGAATAAACTACCACCAACTCCAGATTTAATAAAACGCGCGTTTTCTTAATAGAATTGTTGATTGTTTACTAAAGTTTGTTTGTTAGATTGCTATAGTTACTGATGCGCCAAAGCATATTTGATATTAAAATATATGCAGTAAATTGTAGACGACATAATACTCCAGGCATTAGAGAATTTTACCTGGAAAAATTCATGGTAGTTCTGGAACTAGGTTTGCTTTATGTTTTTTTGGCTCGCTGAATCCAAATTTTTAACTTCCCACCAAAAATTCCCCTTCTTTAGAGAAGAAAACCCAAAAAATTGGTTTTTAATTTTTTTATCGTTTTTTTTTCTTCATTTTAGAGAAAAAATATCCAGACATTCAAAAAATAAACAAAACCCACAACAAGAAAAGTCCTTTGACATTTTGACGTACGACGAACGGGAGGGGAGCGAGTGGATCCCGAAACATGAGCCGGGCATGCATTTAGGTATCACGGCAACTCCACAGTTACTCTCTCGTCTTTTGATCTTCTTGGGGTACCCCTCCCCTGCCACGCCCCTCGAGCTAGCATACTGCTGTCAAGCGGCCCTTCCCTTTCCCCCCCGACCCATGATACCTATATGCTGCTCGAGAATTGATAGCAACTCGTTGATCGTGATCGAAGTAGGCGTTTTATCCTCACTTAATATTGTTTATTATTTTAATTTAATTGCTTCACTCAAAGAAAATGATAGGTAAATTCAACCAAAAAGAGCATATGAAATCGCACCTATCTAGTTTCATAGTTAAATCAATCAGAAAAGAATAGTCATACAACTTTATTTGTTTTCGTAAACAAATAGTAGTTTAATAATCATATCTTCTTGTAACAAATTAAATAGTACAATGACATTTTTTTATGTTCACAAACCATTTTCAATTTGGTCTACAATTAAATAGTACAACGACTTTGTTTTTTGTTCACCAATTAATTTTTAGGTTGATCTACACTTTATTATATGATGAAGTTTTTTTTGGTTAGCCAAAATCTCAGTATTGAGACATCAGACCATCCATACCAAAGATTAGAGATCGTTTATAAGATCCATCCAAATATATTGATGATCCCTGAGAGAATTTGAACATTGCAATCATGTTATTAATTTTCTATAAATTCATAAGAGTATAAGATAATGCATGATTGATTATTGTCAGTGATTTGTATGTGGCGTCATCTGGGAATAATTTCTGTAATAGACTACGTGGTAAGCAAGCAAATTGTATGGTAATTCTTTTAGAACTTCTAGAAGACAACAATAATATTGGTTTGTCTACCAAGTACAATAATACAGCGAACTAATACTGGGTTAGAATTACAATTCGATAATAGTTAAAAATAAAATATAATATTATCTAGTTTAATTTGACAGAATTCAACAAAATAATAGTCGGACGAAAAAAATAATAGTCTTATTCATCTATTTTTTAAGTTAATGTTTGTTTTGTTGTACGACAATATTTTAAACATGGTTGATTTGACTTTAAACTGTTTCAATTGATCAAAGTCCTCGTCCAAAATCCAGATTTGCATTCCCTTGCTCAGCTGTTCCGGACTCCAAATACAGATCCACAAGCTATCGCAAAAGCTGGCAATCATTTTCTTTTGCAGGCGATCTTTTTTTTTGCAAATTTTGTCTACTTTCCGAATTTCTAGGTATCTTTTTCCTAAAACGAAAAAAAAACCGCTGCTCAAGGAATCACTACCTCCACATCCAGATTCTCTATCCAAGTCACTCACAACGAAAAAACTTTGTATGTGAAAATAATTGTTTATGGAACTTTAATAATATAATATTTGAAATCCTCTACCCCAAAAATCCATAAATCGATACCCCACATCGGTAGTGGGGTGGGGGGTGGTGATAGGGGGGTGATAGTAGGGGGTGGATGAAGTAAAAAAATATTTTGAGGTTTCTGGTTCCTGTACATACACTAAATCACAATTTTTTTTCATCCCCTTTAATAAGGGGGTGGGGGTGGTAATGGGGCTGGCTAATACCAAAAATTTGTTTGAGACCTTAGCTTCTCTTGTATATACTAAATACCAATTTTATGGACTCTTACCTGCTTGATTGACCTATTTACCCCAAATTTACCCCAATTTACCCCCCAACTCTTCGACGGAACATGATGAAAATATAATCTAGTTCTAGATCTCGTTAAAGTACATATGTGTACCAAATTTCAAGTCAATATCTTAAACGGTTCCAGAGTAAACGTGCGCACAAAAAAAAGTTACAGACAGACACAGACCGACAGACAGACAGAAATTTTTTTTTCGCTCAAACTTAAAATCTCGACATGACATTTTAAGCCTATTTGGACAATAAAAATTTTTTAAATTTTTTTTGTCGTTACTATACTTCCACTGGACGTGGAAGTAATAAATAAAAACGATTTTTTGGTTATATTTTCAAATTTTTGGGGAAATTTTGGTGGGAAGTTAAAAATTCGGATTCAGCGCTCCAAAACTACCATGAATTTTTCCAGGTAAGGGCCCTATATCGTCTCTAATGTCAGTGGTATAAATGTCAAAATTTTCTCTTCACATTTTTAGTAATTTTTGAACTGTGAATGTTTGAATTTCGAAAAAATGTTGTTTGATACTCGATTGCGAATTCTTTTGCATTCTCGAATGATTTTTTCTTTCATTCTCGAATGTAAAAACGGCATTTCTAAATCCAGCATCAAAAATAACTGTATTGTTATTTGGAGGAACGTAAAAGAACTTCTATACGAGTCTTTACATCTCTATAAGAGCTTTTTAAAATACTTTATAGATGCTGTGAGAATGTTACTAAGAAATGCTAAATAGTTGTTATAATTATTGTTTTTGCGACCTTTAAACGATGAAATGGCTTTATACTGCGCCTTTTCTGGGTATATAGTCGTTATATAGATATTGAGAGAACTATCTCAATATTTATTTAATTATAAAGCTTTTATTCTTATATAATGGCAATATAGATGTTCTTGATCAATCATAAAAGAACAAGGTATGCATATGCAAATATTAGATTATCGATAAACTTATAAAGTCACTTGACTCGCGATAAAATTTAAAAGATGAAGGGGAATTGAAACAAATTTTGGATTAAATTGTTCAGTTTCGCCGACAGAGATATGCTTCTTTTTAAGAAAATTAAGCTTACAAATTATCAAAAAACCGTTTTTATATTATCTAGGTCAAATACATGTGAAAAACGACATCGTACCTCACATTATTTTATGAGATTTAAGGTGAAGTGTCAAAGGTACCAGCACATCATTTACCAGATATTTAAAACGAGGTGTCTAAAGTAGTTAATCGATCAATATTACAGATATCTTGCTTGTTCGACCAAAATTCTATTGACTGTCACATTTACTTTTTTTTTTTGAAGAGGCGGGGAAACCCACACGGGCTGCCTATCCCAACTAGGAATAGGTCTGAGTGTCAGGCTCCAATTGACTAAAACCCCTCCTCTTAGGGCTCGTCTGTGTGGAATACTCCGAATGCACTGCAGCCTCCTGGGCTTATTGTGCTTACCCTGTTTTTTAGTTTTTAGTTTACACTTGTCCATTTTAGTATTCCTGTGTCACTGACAAGGTGATACAGGTCTGAAAATGGACGAGTCTTGATGGTTTCCGAGTCTGTTTGTGTTTGCCCGTAGATATTAGACCTTCTGCGGACCAGTGCCTCGCAGTCATGTATAATATGTTCTACAGTTTCTGGTACCTTACCGCACAGTCTGCAGTTAAGGTCGCCAGCAAACTTTCCAATTAAACGCAGGTACTTCTTGAGGGGAAAGTGTCCCGTCAGAAGACCTGTTATGATTCTCAGCTGAGTCCTGTTCCTTGTGAGCAGTTCTTCAGTTTGTTTTGAACATGGTCCATTGATAAGTGTTTTCCCATGTCGATTTCCTGGAATGTTCCTCCAGTAGTGGTTGTGTTTACTCTTGACCCAGTCTTTGATTACCTTTCTGGCTGAGCCTTTTGTGATACCCAGCGCAGGTTCTGGGCCATAGAATATGTTCGCTGCTCCTTGTCTAGCAAGTTCGTCAGCTTTCTCGTTGCCCTCTATTATGTCCCGGCACCCAGAGTAGTCTTACTCTGTTCCGCTCGCCCAGAATTTTGAGCCCTTCGTGGCAGTCCCAAACTAGTCTGGAAGACACTTTGTTAGAGGCTAGTGCCCCAAGTGCCGCCTGACTGTCTGTTGCGATTGAGATCTGCTGGTTCACGTATCGTCGTTTAGCATTCTCGCGTACACACTCGAGTATAGCCAGAATTTCTGTCTGGAATACAGTGGAGTGCCGTCCAAGAGAAAGACTTATACTCTCTCTCGGCCTCACACCATGTATTCCTGCTCCAGCACCTGATTCCATCCTGGACCCGTCAGTATACCAGACCAGGCCTCTGCGTAGAGCATCAGGAGTACCTGTCATCCATTCCTTCCTGTCTCCAATGGTTACTTAATTTTATGTAATGATGATGTATGAGGACTCAAAAAAAATTTGAAATTTGCATTATTTCGTTCAATGATGGTTTAGGCAACCAGCTATGCATAGGATGTATCGAAAAAACACAATCTGATTGACTTTTCCAGTGACCTTGACTAAATTAAATTAAACGCTTTCAATGTGTCATGAAAGAACAGGACTGAGTGCCTTTCAAATATAAATGTTCGTCGTTCGTATTACCGCGCCGTAAGGTCTGTAAATTAACTTCGTTCTAACTACAAACAAATTACGTAAATTTAATCACTCTTTTACGGTTTGTTTGTTACACATTTGATGCTTTTAGATTTCAATTAAGATATATTATGTTGACTTTGACAGAAATAAGGGTTGTGGTTGATAGAATTGTCGAGATATTAAAGAAGGTATTGTAACCTGAGTTAAATTATAATTGATTTCGCGGTGGCTTTTATTGGCAGCAGTAAAGGGGTAGTGACAATTGTGGCATAAAATCGACGATGTGCGTGCGACAGAAATGATGAGCTAATTATAAGAGATTAAGACCTTCAGGATTCTCCCTTAAAAGCCCAATCACGGGAAATGTTTACTTTATGTAAGTGGAAAGTCGGCGACAAATTCAAATACGTTTTTTTGATATTTTACTGAAACAGTTATGGACGTGACCACTCGTAGAGAACAGAATTCCAGATAGCGAAATATATGTGTATTTATATTAGGGCCGACGTATATCAATCACATTTTGTAGAGTGAAGAGAAAAGTAAATCGCGCCATAAACCCCACAGAAAAACAACGAAACAGCTACGTTTCGAGATTATTGTTCCTCATCAGCTTAAAGAACAGAAACTGGAATCAGGGACGGTAATTAAATAAGGTCGAAAGTACAGTACCCAGTAGACATTCAATTTGATCCTTGATGTCTAGTCGGTTCTACGTATTTCGGAATTATTATTCCTCGTCAACGTAAAGTAGCTTAACGAACTGGATTTGGAAATTACCATACCAGGCGTTGCCTATTTTCCGGCAACTCCCCTAGCCACACTCCCCTCTACGACAACCTATATCTACCGAGTTCTTCAACCTTTCTCCTCCTTTTTTTTTACGCATCTTTTGTTTCATCCTTTTTGTTCTTTTGTCCCTTTTTGTCCATCCAAATTCTCTTTAGACCAATAACATCTCATAAATCCCAACCTTTTTAAACCACTTCGATTTAATACCCCATTTTCCTCGACGGCGGTCAGAGGGTCGAACGGGTTTATTCGTTTAGTTCTGTTTTCCCGTATCAGCAACCAAAATTTTTCACAGTGCGCTTGCCAACGAGTTTTAGTTTGTGGTACATCCATTAGTTTTAGGGTCATGTGAGCACATTTCCTTAATCTTAGTCCAGTTTTTAAATCCACCTGCGGTAGATCGGGCTCTGGTCAACAAACCACTGCCTCTAAGCCAAACCGGACCCACCCCGCCCATCCACATGTCCACCACGACCCTATACGTCGTGGCTGTCTGACTGGCCCCGAGGCGGGTTCTGACTAGGCACTTTTCATGTTCCAAAATGTTGAATAAAATCTTTTTGAATTGCATTGAATTGGATTTGGAAAGGATAGATTATAAATAATTCATTGTGTCTTTTTTGAGGTATATGCCACTAATTGGAGATTTCCACAAAGATATCGTTGACCTACGGCCGCCATGTTGAAAAAATGGCGGTCAAAGTAGGTTTTTCTCGGTTGCCTCGATGAAAATATGTGCCTTGCTGCAGTTTCTTGCAGTTGCTCTGATAATACTTGAAATTAAAATTTTTAACTTGGTAGGTAAAATTTTAATAAAAACATTAAATATATTTTAAATTTGATAAGTACTACAAATCAATGTACTTTTTCAGATTTTATTTTAACTAATTTTTATAGCCTCTGTATTAAAATAGATGCCATTTTTAAGGTTTTGAGCTTCACCAACCCCACACGTCTTCTCTATAATTCCATCTCCTATTTAGTATGTCATATTTCAGTTTCTTATTAGCTTTTTGCAAGATTGAAATGTATATACAATTCCCTTCTTTTTAAGGTAAACATTACATCGATCACGTTAAAAGCTACAGAAGATGCTGAGATGTGACTGAGGTTCATTCAAGTCTTTTTAACGTCTTCAACCCAAAATATTATGTACATACATACATCAATGTCAGCTACTTCAATACTGACGTATTGAAATACGAGAATGGTTCTAATTATATAGATATTGCCACAAACAATCTATTCAGAGGATGCGGAAGCTTTCTTGGGGTATTTTACACTTACAAATTAATAGACTGAGTATGTCATCGATCATATTTTATTATGAACGAATGTACAGGGATTTAGCGAACATAGAATCTATAGAACTACAAAGTACAAAAAATTTAACTTGATCCACGAAACATTATTTATACGGTACGGGGAACCAACGAGGTGTATAAAAAAAGTTCTCTCTCGTGTCAATTTCCCTCTGCCACCCCTAAGAGATAAAGGGAACTGGCACGATAAAAACACATTCTCCAAAATTGGCTTCAGCCTGTCAAAATATTTGAGAAAAGTTAGATCAGAATCTTAGGAGAAGTCCTGTTTTTTGTCCTTGTTAGGGAATAAAAGGTGTGGTAGCAAAAACTGCAAAGGTAGTAAAATATCTTTGTCCAAAGTTGGCTTCAACCCGTCAAAATACTTGAGAAAAGTTAGATCAGAACTTTAGGAGAAAACCTTTTTATATAGATCTGTGTAGTTAAATGATACTTCAGTGGGCATCCAATGCGCAACACAATAGTACCTAGAATTTGCTTATGCATCTATTTGATTTCTTGTACCCTATAAGGACACTTATACTTTCCGCCTGCTTTAACTAAGTGGTAGCACTATTGCTGAATCGGCACGGAAAACAAAATTATTCAGATCTGAAATACGTTACAAGAAACCACACCGTTAGTTAGAGAAAACTCTGAATTATATCATTTTATAAAGGCAGATGGTTTGGCAGGAAACTTAAGTTGGGCAGACGCAAATTAATGTGACAAAAAAATTACGCTTACTAGAACAATGCCAGTTTTCTAATTTTGATGTATTATTATAATAGTTTTCCACTTTCTATTTGACGAATCATATATGCTCCTAATTTGAGTCTGAAGCTATTTTAGAGTTTCATTCAGGCGTTCACGAATATGCTCTTTACTTTTCACATTTGTAATTGATGTACACCACTCCATAGGTTACGCAAGAAACATTGACATAATTGATACACGTGTGACTCATACGGCACAAAGAAACGAAGTGAATATGGCCGGGTACAGCCGGGTAAATTGTGCAGGAGGGAATGAGCAGAAAAAGTCACCTTAAACATGTTGCTCAATAAATCATGAGACGGAAACTACATGTGCTATGTAATTATGAAGAAGGAAATTGTGAAATAAAATTGTCAATGAAACCACAACGGCGTATCCTGAACTGTCTGTCTCACTCCCGCGCTAGTCTGCCATATTTCTGCGTCTCTCGCGCTCCACTTTTAAGCTTTAACTGAGAAAAATTCGGCAGTATAACTGCCGAGGTAAATACCTTCATCGACTGGGCTATTACTTAGCTTTAAAACTATAATATGAACCTAGATGAAAAATGTATGAACAAGTAATTTTTTTTGTCGATTTAAAATTGTATAAATGCAAGCCTCCCTCTATTACTAATTTTTCTTTTTAATGGAGCTATTAACGTGCGTTCGGAAACATCTGATGCTTTGTGCATATTTGATGTTATTTATCGGTAAATTGACTCGGGATAAATTAAAAGAAAACCAATTTACAAAATCATTATTAGATTGTCGGAGCAACTTCAAAAGCTTGTTTAATGCTGTGAACTTGAATTGTTATTATGTTAATATAAAAATGTAAAAATATGTATGCTTGTTAAATATTCGATTGACGAAACGTATTGAATGTGTGCAAGATAATCCTGCAATCGGGAAAAAGAGATTACAGTGGCGGAAATGTGTGAGAAAAAATGAATTGTGACATGTTCAACACGTGAATAGTAATAATAATAATAATTTTATTGGTACTAAAAAAATACACCGTAGTGTTTTGACACGTCATGGAAACAGAGAATGTAAATAGCAAACAAAACATACAATTGTAAATAACAAAGAAAACATAAAAAAATGTATAGAACACTAGGAAATGGTCCTAGTAAGGTCAACAATATAGAACAAGTCAAACATCAGAAAACAACAAACATTAACCTAAAATTACACATATTTAAAGTCTGATATATTGTAGTAATCATTGGCTAAAAGATGCTTTTTTAACTTTACTTTAAATTGTTTGTTTGGTAGAGATTTTAAACTATTTGGTAGAGAATTGAACAAAGCAATAGCAAAATTATTTCTTTTTGTTGACTCTAATCTCTGGGTCCCTATTCTCGAAATTGGGGAACAGCGTTCTCATGAGAAAAGTGGGCGGAGTTCTCTTACAAAGCATTAAATGGTATTCTGGAGCAAAAGTGATCGTTCACATCACACGTTTGTAAGAGAATACTCTTCTCTTGCTATTTTTCAAGGGAACGGAGCGTTCTCCTAGGAAAATATCGCTGGAGCTTGCGCAGTGATTCTGTTTTGTGCGTTCTTAACCTCGCTTTTTAAAATATGTGGTTATCAATAATTATCATTAGACGAAAAGAGTTTATTGACTATTTTTTTATCGTTAGCTGAGTTAATGCTATAAGTTCATTTAATAAAGCCGAAGGAAGAGCTGCTGTTTCAGTGTCTACTCAAGCATAGGGTATACACTATACCCCTAATAGAACATCAAAAACAATTAAGCTTGTTGTGTGCTTCGTGCTTCATAACATGTATAAAAGCAAATATACCTGTTAATGTCGAACAGGTAGAATTTGGGATATATCAAGAACAAAACGTTGAAGAAAGGCCTCACAACAGAGTCAATCCTGATTTGTCAGAAAATTTTATTCTTGAAAAAACACTTTGACATGAACAAAATTTAGGTTGCGTGTACAGGGTAATATGCAAAGAATAAAATAATGTGATGGCACCAAATCAAAAATATTTAAAATCAAAATATTTAGAGATCAGAATTAAAAGCGTTAAACATATATAATGTAGAAAACGCTGATGTTTTATTGCCCGATGCACATTTTCTGTGAAAATCACATGCCTAAATATTGAAAGAAAAAACTGGGTTTTCTCAATTTTTAAAATGACTTTCTCAAATGTGTATCGAGCAGAAATTCATTTGGTTGTTTTAAGATTTTTTGATTTTAAATGTTTTTTGATTAGGTGACACAACTTTTTATTTCTAGCACACAACCTAAATTTTGTCCATGTCAAAAGCATTTTTTTTTCTACGCACCAACTTTTATCATGATTATTTCACTCATTAACGCTATAGCCAATGAGAGCCCGTTTTTTCAAAACATCGCACCAATCAAACGTCATTATTAGTGGTAATTCAAGCTAGATCGGCTTTTGACAGGACCAACATGCAAAATTTATCGCTCTAATTTTTTAGGTCGCTGCAGCGGCAAATATGCGAAAATTTTTTGACGTTTTTGTCGTGAAATATTTTTGGCAAATAGGGCAACTCGAGCTTTTAAGTTTTATCTATAAATATCTTCTCTAGCTTATTATTAATTGTTAACGTACTTACCTTGTAAATTGTAATATTGTATTATGTAGTAGCAAACAAAAACACACCTCAATTCCAAAGCGAATCTTGTCTGAAATATATAGGCTGTAACTTTTGCCTATCTGTAACTATTTCAGTTTTCCTAGTGTTAAATCAGGTAACAATTACACACAAAGATTGTACTTAATATACCTAGCTCATAATACAGGAACAAGTCAAGCACAGCTTTCAATAGCTCAATAACGTAGTTACAAAGGTAAGCAAATCATTTATTATAAATGTCAAGTACACATTCGCTCTGGAACAAACTAAAAATGTATAGTACTTACATATTATGGTAATCTACCAAAAAGTAACTCGTTGAACCAAAGCTGTGCATCAAACATTATAATTTGTTGTATTTAAAATTCTCTTTGCTTAACAAAGCAAACCTCAACATAATTCATAAACTTCGTAAGTTAAAAGTGAGGATTAAATACGTAAATATGAGTCGATGAACATTTATTTATTATGGAATATAACTTGTAGCGCTAGATGGCGCTCTCTATGTCAATCTCGGAACCATGGGTGTTTATTTTATTTGGGCGAGACATCGGTACTAAAGTAGTGCTCTCTCTATCGTTCCTCGTCGTATTGCACCTCAGAAACGCCTGAAAGGTGTTAAGCCAGTCTATATATTATAATATCTAAGGTTTCAACTCGTTTTATTTACTAGTTGCCATGGAAACGTCACTAGATTATTTTAAAATATAGCGAATCTCCGTTGTTTCTACTGCGTTTGTTTCAGATTTGCTGTTTTGACAATATGAGTCGGTTTGGAAATATTTCTGTATATCAAATTAATGATGAAATTGAAAATAAAGGTCAGTAAACTCCAAAAAGTGACAAGAAAACGTCTGAAGGCAGTTAATGAGAAAACATAATATTGAAGATGTACTTAATGAATTATTTATTCGTGAAATATTCTCCTCAAATACCACTCGTGCTTTAAATTTTATCTAAAAATTTTTTCTCAAGCTAAGTCGCCCTTAGTTAATATAACTCGTGCAAATTGGCAGTTTATTATCAAAGATTAAATCCCTCCCGCTAAAGCGGTCGGGATTTAATCAGATAATAAACTGCCAATTTGCACTCGTTATATTACCAGGCAACACGCTTTCGAAAAAATTTTCGATAAAATTTTAAGCACTAGTGATATTACATACGATAAAATGTTCAATATTTGTGTATTTTTCTTTATGCAGATTTGATTTTTTAAAACGTTTATTACTATGATTTTTTCCCAAAAAAAAATAAATTTATTATGGAATATCTGTTTTCTTTTATTATTATAGCTTTATATATATATAAAAAAAATAATAGGTAATAAAAAGGGAACAATTTATGAAAATACTTTAAACTAGGTAGGTACACTGAATTATCACAATTACAGTTCATTGGTAAATTTGAGAATAGTATAATAGAAAACTCTATGCACGAATTTCTCTAGTGTGGTGACCACAACCACCCTAAAAACAAGAAATAACCTCTTACACGACAATAACAAACATTATGCATAAACTAGTAACTGTTATGCTAATAACAAAATCGTTGAAAACACATTGGTCATACGAAAAAGTTTCACTTTTTTAATAACTCATCCTACAAACAGCAAATAGTTAACAGTTTTTAATTTTGAGGTTATAAATATGAGCAATCTATGCTTCTTTTCATCTGAAAACGGCAGGTATTGAAAATGAATTAGGCCAAAGGTACTTTGGTATAATTAAATTGTTATCCTAAATGAATATTTATCATAATTATGATCAATATTCTTTCACATCTTTAACTTCCTGCAAAATATTTTCTCGCATTTCCACATATCTTTTTAAACATTGTAATTTCTCCTTTCATATTCGGCCTTACAAATTAAATACTTTCGCTTTTCTTCGTAGCACTTAAATAATACAATTTTATTTTCAATAAAATAATAGCATAAACAGCATTCATTTATAAAAACTAGGTTAGTTACGAAACTAATTTTCTCTTTTAAGCGCCAAAAATACGTGGCTTCTATTGGTGGATTCTACAGTAAAATATGTGGCAACATTGAATCATCTGTTCCTCGAGTGATCGACATCCCACGTGTTCGAGAATACCGATTTTAGAGCACAAGAGAATAGCGAGGGATGTGAATGATCCTTTCCGTGATGTGAACGTTCCCGTTCTCTCACACTCGAGAATTAGGGCCCTGATGTGGTGTCTGTATATTGTTACTATTTCGAGTGTTGTAGTCATGATTTATACCATTTCTTGCACATTCACCTAAATGTTCCGTTATGTTTACTAAATTACAGAAAATAATTCCTGATAACGTTAATATATTAAATTTTATAAACCATGATTTACAACTTTCATGCTGATTCAAACCCGTCAAAGCTCTGATCGCTCTCTTTTGAATAGTGAAGATAGTTTGTATATGGTTTGATGTGCCCCAGTTCAACAAACCATATATCATTATGCTGTGAAACTGAGCATGGTATGTAATAAGCGCAGCAGCTATATTAACTCTGTTTTTTATTTGTCTGATGGCATATACTTTTTGAGAGAGTTTAGTTGACAACTATGAGGGTGCCAAGTTAATTTACTATCCAATGTAAGTCCTAGGAATTTTACGGTTTGGTGGAAAAAAGTAATGCATGTATTTTCTTAGTATTGAAACATAATTTGTTCGTATTAAACCAGTCGGAAAACTTCATTAAAATGTTGGTTTTCAAATCAGCAGCATTGCTGCCAGTATCTTTCAAGTGCTCCGCAAAAGTAGTGTCATCTGCAAAGAGGACCATTAAGGCTGAATGCATATCAGGTGAAGCATTTATGTATATTAAAAATAGCAGTGGTCCCAGTACACTACCCTGTGGAACACCGTGTTTAATTGCCAGCATGCTGCTAAACTTTGTAACACACACATTGAAACATGTTTGACAAATATGATGACATTATTTAGTAATATTTCATTGCAGAAACAATCAAATGCTTTGCTTAAGTCTAGGAAAAGTACTAGTATTGAATTAACATGTGATTACATCTCAAAGTATGCCTACAAATAATAAGAAAGATTTATTCACGTTTGCACATTTTAATATTCGATCTTTGTCTACGGGATTTGACATATTTTCTGATGTGATTACAAACGAGTCATATTCCGTTATAGGGCTCTCTGAAACATGGTTAGATTCCACTATTAAAGATAACGTTTTTGCATTAACTGATTACAAGTTAATTAGAAGGGATCGGGAGAACAGAGGCGGGGGCGTTGCATTTTATATTAATAAAGCAATTAAATTTAAAGTTTTAGACATTCCAACAATAAATGATTGCCCTCTGGAGTTTCTTTGGATAAGCACAAAAATTTCAGGTAAGCGATTATGTTTGGGGACACTGTATAGACCGCCTAATTCTAATTTTAATCAGTCTCTTGAATGTCTGGAAAACATGTTGTGTAAATTTGTCACTGAATTTGATATTATTCTGTTTGGTGGAGACCTTAATGTCGATTTTATAAGTGAAAATTTTAGCTGCAAACAATTAACTAATTTATTAAACAAATATGGTTTAAATCAATTAATATCACAACCTACGCGTATCGCAGAAAATTCAAGTACATTAATAGATTTAATTATAACATCAAACAGAGATCTGGTAAGAGACCTGAATGTTCTAAGAATGGACGGTATCTCTGATCATATGATGGTAGATTGTTGTTTGAACATAAGAAAAAGTAAACAATGTCAATTTTTTCATACATATAGGAATTTTTCTAAATTTGATTACGATAAATTTTTAACTGATTTATATTCTATTGAATGGCCGTGCATCTATATGTATGATAATGTTGAAGACATGGTTGAATTTTGGAATCGTAATATAATCTATTTGTTCGATATTCATGCACCAATTAGAACCGTACGAATATCCAAACCACCAGCCCCATGGTTATCAGATAACCTTAAGATGATGATAAAACTTAAAAATAAAGCATACAGTAAATATAAGAAAGTTCGTTCTGAGGCTGCTTGGAATTATTATAAAGATATTAGAAATACTGTAAATATGGCAGTAAAGTCTGAGAAAAAAGCATACCTTAAGTTTAAGTCAAAATCGAACCCTAAAGAATTTTGGAAGACTTTAAATTATTTAAATATCACTTGTAAGAATAATAACGTCAACCATAAGTTTTCTGATCCTTATGTTTTTAATGATTATTTTGTCAACAACATACCTCAGGTTACAAATGATTATGAAAATAATATAATTTTGGGAAGATACTCAAATAGGTCATTTAGAGAAAATGTAATACTTAACTTCTCCACGGTCAGTATTGAAGAAGTGGAAAAAATTGTCCGTTCTATTAAGTCTAATGCAAAAGGGGTGGACGGTATTGATTTAAATATGCTAACGTTAGTGCTACCTCATCTAAGTGAATATTTGACATTTATTATTAATATGTGTTTAACACATAATGTGTTTCCTGGAGCTTGGAAATATTCGAATATAATACCAGTTCCGAAAAATAGTAACCCTACTGACATTTCTCACTTCAGGCCTATAAGTATACTGCCTACCGTTTCTAAAATTATTGAAAAGATTATCTCAAACCAGTTAAATGCTTTTTTTGCTCAACAAAATATTTTGCCAGTGGTACAGTCTGGCTTTCGTGAAGGTCATAGCACTACAACCGCGTTGCTACATGTAACTGATGATATATTTAGGGCTGGTGATGAGAAGAAAAACACTTGCATGGTCCTTTTGGATTTTAGCAAGGCGTTTGATACTCTAAATCATGCCATTCTGTGCACAAAGTTGAAATATTTTGGTCTGAGTGAACGGGCAATCTCTCTTATCCGTAGTTATTTGAGTAATAGATATCAACGGGTAATTTTGAATGGAAAATTTTCGGACAATAAGTCTATTGAACGCGGGGTCCCCCAGGGTAGCATATTGGGGCCATTACTGTTTTCAGTTTATACAGCAGATTTCCATAACAATTTAAAATTTTGTAAATTGCACTAGTATGCTGATGACACGCAACTGTACCTATCTTTTTATTTAAATGAGCTGGATTCTGCAGTCAACAGAATTAACTCGGACCTTCAAATCATTTCAGATATTTCAAAAGCTCATGACCTAGTTCTGAATGAAACTAAAACGGAAATGTTGATATTTGGATTCAATAGAATGGCTATAATAGAAAATGCAGATTTTAAAATTATTATTAATAACCAGGTCTTGACATCATCTACCTGTAGTAAAAATTTGGGATTGTACTTGGATGTAGATCTAAGATTTGCTGAACATGTAAATAATATTATTAAAAAATCATATGGAAAACTAAAAATGTTATATTTGCATAAAGATATTCTGAGTACAGATTTAAAACTTAGATTGTGTGACGCCTTAATTTTATCTGGACTTACTTATTGTCATATTGTATACTGGCCAGCACTTCTAAGTGGAGATAAAGTTAGTCTACAAAAAATACAAAACTCATGTATTAGGTTCAGTTTCAATCTTAGGAAATATGATCATATTAGTGATAGCTTCCAAGAGTCAAAATGGTTAAATTTAGACGAAAGGTATCTGCTACAAATGTCAAGTCTTATTTTTAAAATTAACAGTACTCAAACGCCTGTATATTTATTTGATAAATTGATTAAGGGATCGGATATTCATTCACGTCCGACGCGTGCCTGTGATTTATATATGGTCCCCAAACATAACTCTGCCCTATTCAAAAGATCCTTCACATATAATTCGATAAACATTTTTAATAATCTGCCTCCTGTAATCAAATCAATGCCGTCAATAGCCACATTCAGGAAACATGTCAAAGCCCATATTTTTTCTACCCGAAATTAAAATCTTAGCTTTTTTCTCTTTCAATGCATTTATGTACATTGTACGGTATTAATTAATCACGCAACTTGTGAATTCTTTATTATTGTGTTTGTCTTTATTAAATACAATATGATGTACTTATTAATGTTCAGTGTACACTTTCTCATGTTTGTATCTAGATATAAGTTTTTTATGTGTTTATGTGCGTTGTACATACATATCAGCTATCTTTTTCGTTCATGTGTTTAAATGTATGCTTTTTGAATAGATCGATAATTGTTAACATGTTGGTATAAGAGGTGGTTGCGTGGAAGAGCAACAATGTTGAACGCCGCCACCTATTAAAATTGTTGTGCATTTGTTAATCTCAGAAATAAAGACACATTATTATTATTATTATTATTATTATTATTATTATTATTATGAGAGGATTTTTCGATTAACATAGCTATTTTAATTATAGATATATGTCAGCCTCAAGAGAACTGACAAGGTGCGATTACGTTTTAGCAGAAAACGAGTTATAGTACAGGAAAAATAATGTTTAATTATATAACCATACATGCCTGGCTAAACCTTTGCTAGTCGTATAGATAATAACGTATATTATTCGAAAAAAGTAAATTACCCACCACCTGCAGGATGTAAGGGGCCGAGAAATAAAGTGCAGTGCGTTTTCTACCTGCACAATTTATACAAGAAATATAAATAGTGCATTTTTGGGGGTAATAGTATTATCTTTAATTTCTTTTCTTTTTGTTGCCTCACGATAAAAATTGTGCGTGATATAGTTATTGGAATAGAAGCATTATAAGCTAATAGGAAAAAATGGGGGTTCAGATGAAAGTTTTGCTATAGTTTTGATTTTCTCACCCTCACCTTGATGTTTTTTGGGTCACTGAACATGAATTTGAAGTTTGCAGGCAAAAATTTGGCCCGGAACTTTGTTTTTTGGCACTTTTTGCCCAAATGTTGGCACTTTTTTCAGATTTTGGCCGAAATCTCAGAAAGGAAGCGTTTTTTCGACAAGCCCATTCTATACAAAATTAAAGTAGACAAAATTTCCTACATTTTTCATATATAACGTTTTTTTGGAAGACTACCTGTTCCGTCACTAGAGCGCGCCAAAAAGGGCCATATTCCCATATCACCGCTTTCGCCGAAATCGCCCTTGCTATGATACTGTTGATCGTAAATGATTTATAATGAACTCATGTTTTGTATGGGTTGTAATGATTGCTGAATATAAAGTTCTAAATTTCCAAAATTTGCCAAGTTATCTCTCAAAAAATGACATGAAGACAGGCCACAGAAGATGCCGATACCGTCATTGTGAACGAAGCCCTGTCTTTGGCTGAACGTACTGAGACTGTGGTGGTGGTTGGAGAGGACATCGACCTGTTGGTCATCCTCACGGGTCTTTGCCAACGAGAAAACATATTCTTCCTGAAACCAGGAAAGGGAAACGTTCCTCCAACCACCTACTCTCCTGTGCACGCTCTGCAAAACAAAACCATTAAAGAACACATCATGTTTCTTCACGCAATGAGTGGGTGTGATACGACTTCAACACCTTACAACCAAGGAAAATTGAAGTTTGTGAAAACTCTCACCAAAAACACCCACCTTGTCGATGTTGTAAGTGTGTTCAAAAATCTGAGGCAACTCCAGAAAGCATTGCAGCAGCAGGGGAGAGATTCCTGGTCAACGTGTACGGTTACACAGGAAGGACTGAACAGTCAGTAAACCGTCTGAGGTACATTAATTATAAGAAGGCAGCTTTCAAGACCTCATCAAAAATAGCTGCACTACCACCATCAGCTGCTGCAGCCACACAGCACAGTTTTAGGGTGTATCACCAGATGCAGCAATGGCTGGGGGTTGAGAAAAATTCTGAAGATTGAGGTTAGAAACGAGCAACAAATTGCCTGGAACCGATCACCTCCCTACAAACCCCTGCTCCTCCCGAACTGCTGCGTCTGGTGTCATGCAGATGCGTCAAGACCTGCGCAAAAAAATGTAGCTGTAAAAAAGCAGGCCTCGATTGCACCAATCTGTGCATCAACGTTACAATCGAGACAGATCTCACAAATACCCTTGAGGACGGACCATTGGACGTCGAAGTACAGAACGAACTGGGCTTCACCTTCTCCCCGGTTGTTGAGACCATCGAAGAAAGTGTGGACAAGAAGGACAAAGGTACGTAACATTTCCTTCCTTAAAAATGACAATCACACACTTGGAGCATAAATGTACCTGTCTGAAGTAGTTAATACGAATGTACAAGCTGACCCATATCAATAAATCCATAAAATAACATCTCCTGTTTGTTCCAGATGATTAAGGCAGCCCCATTTATGACGGCAGCTACATTCATCATCCGCAATATTTATCATTATAATGATATGAGTATATATTATACTACTGACTATAATACACTGTACAGAACTACTTTAGTAATAACTGCATTTCATTCCTTTGTCTCCATTTTTTCAATTACTTTCCCTATATTCGTTATTCATGTAAGTATACTGGGTCCGAGAATATGTTTTTTTTGGCGCGCTCTAGCGGTGGAATGGTTAGTCTTCCAATAAAACGTTATATATGAAAAATGTAGGAAATTTTTGTATAGAATGGGCTTGTCGAAAAAACGCTTCCTTTCTGAGATATAGGACAAAAACCGAGAAAAGTGCCAAAATTTGGGCAAAAAGTTCCGGATCAAATTTTTGCCTGCAAACTTCAAATTCCTGTTCAGCGACCCAAAAAACATATAGGGTGGGAAAATAAGAACTATAGCAAAACTTTCCTCTGAGAATCCTAATATGCCTAGCCTATTATGTTTTTAACTTTATTATTTGAAAATAACTCGAAAAATATTAGCTACATCAATAATATTTCACTTTGATTAGTATAGGTTATCAGAACAATTTGCTTTTTTGTTTTTTTACGATATGCTTGTTTCTTTACAAGAAACATCTAAATATGTCGTACTAAAGCTAGCTGAAAAATGAAACAGTAAAAGAGAAGGGTATACATTTTATAGATTTAAAATCAAAATATTTAAAATATTTAAATATTTTTATTCGACACAGGCAGAGAATATGGCTATTACTATGGTGATTTTACTTATGTGATTTATTACACACTGGTGAGAGAATATTTCTGTGTTCTTATTAGGATGCTCTGCCATATGTATTTTCTTCTAAACAATGTACATGAAATCTACAAAATAATGCAATTATCCAGTATTTTCCTCTACGCCTGTGACTTATACGTCAAAGGAGCAGTTAGAAGGCATTTTTTGTCAAATAATAAATAAGAACCAAAATATAAAAATAACGTATTTTGCTAACGTTTCGGAAACCGAATATGCTTCCTCTCTCAAAACGTATTATACGTGTTTGTGTGCTGTGTATATAGACTGGCGGTACATGACCAGTCAGGTGCAACGTTTTTAAAATGCATGCCAATCACATATATGAATGAAATTACCATGGATATGCCAGAAACGCAAATTTTTAGGCAGTCGTCGCGTGCAGAAGGGTGTGCAAACTGATTTTTTTTGTTTTTTTTTGATTTTAAAAAGGATACCAATAGTGCCAAAAGAATACCAAAAAATTTTACGATTTAATGTGTGCATCAAAATTTGTTTTGCGCGCGGAAACTGCATGCCAATGAATTTCCGCTGGATTCTTTTTCACGGCTTTTCGTTTGGCACTACTGGCATCCATTTTAAAATTTAAAAAAAAACACAAAAAAAAACAAGTCTAATATTAAATACACAGCTTTAAGAATATATTTGTTAGATTCAGTATCCATAGATACTTACTGCTTACACAGAACTAGTTGATAGCTTTATTTTAAACAATATTCAGTTTGTTAAGTTCTTCTTTTAACATCGTCAGCCAGGTTGTGCAAACATCAACGGAACAATTCAATACGCTTTATCCTTCAATAATATTATAGCTGACTCTTTAATTTTTCTTTTCTCGCTATCTGTCACTTTTGTTAAAATTCCCAGTTTATTCTATGTCCGTTCTCCCAAGCGTGTCCGCAAATCTTCTATTTCTGAATCTCATTCTTCCTAATGCAACCCCCATGATCACCCAGTCTAACACTAAATGGTCTGGATGACTCACCCGCATAACAAGTGGCTTTTACTACGAATAGAACTTCCTATTTTTTCTTCATAAAAAAATAAAGATAAAAAACCTCGAATTTCACCACCAAAAACGCGTTGTGTTAATATCGCATGGCCGGCGTATTAAATAAAATACGCGTTGCTAAGAATATTACTTTTTCTGCCGCTCATAGAAAAAGTACTTTTACTTCCGTTGTTCATGGCAATGCACAGCTGCTTAAAAAGTCTAACTTTAATGTCATAAAATGAGGACTTAAGAAATGTCATGCTTTTCTGACGTTTGTAGAAAATAGTATATTGTTTTATTAGGAGTAGAAGTAGTACTTTTTGTGTGATACTTTTACTTCCACGTCCAGTGGAAGTATAGTAACGACAAAAAAAATTTTAAAAATTTTTATTGTCCAAATAGACTTAAAATGTCATGAAACGTTGGGATTTTAAGTTTGAGCGAAAAAAAATTTCTGTCTGTCTGTCGGTCTGTCGGTCTGTCTGTAACTTTTTTTTGTGCGCACGTTTACTCTGGAACCGTTTAAGATATTGACTTGAAATTTGGTACACATATGTACTTTAACGAGATCTAGAACTAGATTATATTTTCATCTTGTTCCGTCGAAGGGTTGGGGGGTAAATTGGGGTAAATTTGGTGTAAATGGGTAAATCAAGCAGGTAAGAGTTCATGAAATTGGTATTTAATATATACAAGAGAAGCTAAGGTCTCAAAAAAATTTTTGGCATTAGCCACCCCCATTACCACCCCCACCTCCTTATTAAAGGGGATGAAAAAAAATTGTGATTTAGTATATGTACAGGAACCAGAAACCTCAAAATATTTTTTTACTTCATCCACCCGATTAGCTATAAAAAAAATAAAGATAAAGAAATCTCGAATTTCACCCTCAAAAACGCATTATGTTAATATCACATGGCCGGCGTATTAAATAAAGTACGCATTTCTATGGATATTACATTTTCTGCCGCTCCGTCGTTAATGCCAACGCACAGCCGTCTAAAAAAACAAACTTTAATGTCGTGAAATGTTAAGAAATGTCATGTTTTTCTGACGTTTCAAGAAAAAAGTAATTAATGTTATATAACGTGTTTACAAGTGAAAATCATATCTCGACAGTTGGATATTATATTATTATGAAACGTATATTAATAAAATTGAATAAATAATGATAAGTAATAACATTTCGCAAGATTTCTATTCAATTGTAAATCGTAGGAATTAAGATTTTTTTTTTTTTTTTATTTAAGTGATTAATAACTTTTCATTTTCTAATCGATTTTGATAAAAAACAATAGTCTTTCCTTTAGTTAACACTAACTTACTATCATTCCAGTATAATCTGTCATTTCTCTTTTAAGATATTACTTACGTGACTGATGAACAGACGAATGGACGGACATTTTAAAAGATGTTCGAAATTCGTCCACTAACACAATGATATGATTTTTTTTCTCTACGAGCTACATTTATTTGAGAAATGTGTCGATCAAATGCAATATAGTCTTTATTTTCGTATTTGCGAGGTTAATAAAATAAAATCTATTGGAAATTTATTTTTTATATCCTTTTTCAACTTAAGGTTTCTCTATACTGTAGTACATATGGACATTTTCTATAAATAGCTTTAACCATTAAACCATTATCCCCTGTCTTCCAAGTTACTCATCTATCTGAACTTTATAGTTCTGGATTTGGCTACATAAGTTTGAAACCATTATCTAATAGTGTGCCAACTTGTGAAACAGTAACGTATTTTCTGAAACTACGGGGTTTAAACTTTGACATCAAAACATTTTAATCCCTTTATCTCAACTTTCCTATTTAAATTTTTCATTTTCCGATTTTTTCATCATCATAAGCTTGTATTATACCGATGGCTTAGTTCTAACAAACTGTGTAATCCGCAATTTTCGCAATACAGGTTTAATACATTTCTGAAGCTATTACGTGTCATTACAACTAATTCCAGAAACTTATAATCAATAAATCAATAGAAATGCATTTTTAAAACATTTTAATCTTATCAATAATCAGTAAATGCAATAAGTAGGCATGCATACGTAGTTGAGTGAATGCATTTTGGGTGTAAAGTGGTAGTTCTTCAATATTATTATCCAAATAATTCTATAAGGTAGGAAAATTAAACTAATATCACATATTTTCAGTATGAATATATATTTTTTATTACTTTAATATATTTAATGAAACTGCTTTTACTACAAAATTTACTAATCTTGTACTGTTTTAATCTTACAAATGATTATTATACATCCTTTTTAACTTGAGTATTGTACACCTCACTGGGTGTGTGCTCTATTTTTGCTCAGCGCGCCAGACCTAGGAGGAAACTCCTGCACTTGACTTTTTAGATCTAATACTTTCTGTTTGAAAATCGACCCTCTTTCTCCATCATAGAATCGGACGCCTCTGAATAAAATCAAATATGGTTACGTTTAAACACTCACTTTATAGGTGTATATATTCACCAACGAAATTTCAAAATATTCGAATAACAGATGAAAAGTGGGGCACACTGTATATATAGCGTATCCCATTGTGATTGGAGCCACCCCTATAAAAAGTTTATTTAATATCCGATTTAGAGAGAGATCTTTGAAAAGCACATCTTTGTGATTAAATCTTACAAAACATAATAGCGTGGCCTATTATGATTTTCTTTTGGGGCATAAAATGGTGAAATTTTTTAGCGATTTTTTTTATTTCTAATCTGAGTGCGCCACTGGATTTGGCAACCTCTCAAATGTGTTCGTACCAAATTTCGTTAAGAAAGTCTATTTTTTAATTTTTCCTGAGAGCCATGAAAATTCAGAAACTGCAGAGAAAAATTCAGTGTTGCATGGGATTGTGTATTTACGAAAAGAGTGCCTTGACTGAAATAACTGTCAAATGAATGGTTCATTGTTACAAAAACACTAATGCTCAATTTAGAAATTTTTAATTATTAAACAATTTTTATCCTTTCACACTATACAGACTAACAAAGAAATGATTAAAAAGAAGTGAAACAAAAAAGTTTACCTAAAATTATTACAAATAAATAAATAAATAGAACAATTAAATGTAGGTTTTCTCTACTAAGCCGCCTTCAATTTCCATACATTTATCTATCCTCTCACGACTATTACGAACGACATTTCTAAGTTCTTCCCTGGAGATTTCTCGACAAGCTAATGTAATTCTGCCACGCAGCTCCTGCCTATTTTGTGGTCGAGATTTATATACCTTGCTTTTAAGAGTACCTCACAAAGAAAAATCAAATTCGGCGATCTTGGCGACCAGGCTATCAATGGACTATGTCCAATCCATCTACCGGAAAAATTTTGGTTGAGTCACGTCCTGGCAATTACTGCATGCTGTGGAAATATAACTATTGTCTTCCATGCAGGTTTTGAATCTCGTTCCAGAACTGATTTCTCAAGAACTCCAGAAAATATAAACTGTTTAAATTTTCATTAAAAAAAAAATGGGGACCAATTAAGCGCTCGTTCAAAATATCACACCAGACGTTTATTTTTTGTGAATATTGACTTTTGCAATTGATTACCCAATTGGGATTTCCTCCGCCCAAAACCTACAATTATGTGTGGAAACTACACTGTTTGTGGTGAATGTAGTCTCATCGCTAGAAATGATTTAAAAATCTGGGTCATTAAAATACTCCCCTTGGGCCCACAAGCAATACTCAAACCTTCTTACTTCGTCACTCACTTCCAAAGTATGCAAAAATTTGGGTCTGTATGGTTTTCGGTTATGATTTTTAAGACACCTCAAAATGGTATTTCGAGACATGTTTAAATTTAGAGCAGCATTCCTTAAGCTCGAACGAGGGTTTTCATCAAGATAGCGAGATCATTAAGCTGCCTCTGGTGGCCAGATCCTCTAGAATTTGTTTCTGAAACACTACCGGTATTATTAAAACATTTTATAATTTTTCAAACCGTGTTGTTCGTTAAGTAGCGGCCGTCGATTTGGATTTCTTATATTCAATTCTCGGGCAGCTTCTCTTGAGGATCTCACATTATCTCCAACAATTTTAATAGTCTCTATTTGTTCTTGATAAGTTAACCTTTGCGTGGGCATAATTATGATAATAAGCAAGAATATAAATAAACAATATCTACTCAATAACAATGAGCCATTCATTTGACAGTTATTTCAGTCAAGGCACTCTTTTCATAAATACACAATCCCATGCAACACTGAATTTTCTTCGGAAATTTCTGAATTTTTATTTCTCTCAGGAAGAATTCAAAAAGACGGCTTTTTTAACGAAATTTGGTACAAACACATTTGAGAGGTTGCCGAATCCAGTGGCGCACTCACATTCGAAATAATAAAATCGCTAAAAGATTTCACCATTTTATGTCCCGAAAGAAAAACATAATAGGCCATGCTATTATGTTTTGTAAGATTTAATATATCACAAATATGTGCTTTTCCAAGATCTATATTTAAAAAAAAGATTATCTAAATCGGACATTAAATAAACTTTTCATAGGGGTGGTTCCAAGTAAAATGGGACACACTGTATATAAAAAAAACATCCGTACTTGTCTTTTTAAAACTTTTAGTCAATTAATAAAAATGTAGTAGCAAGTAGAAGATATGAAGATAACAAGATGCTGACGAAGAAGGAGAAGAAAAAGTAGTATTATAGGTTACAAGAAAAAAGTAAATCATCTCCATATTGTCTCTATGTGAGTTAAACAGCACAAAACGTCATCTTTATGTTACTGCACTTTATTCAAAATTGTAGAGAAAGCGAGAATCGGACGTTTAGAGATTGTTGGGGTTTACAGTTTTTAGGATGATGAATTAGTTTTTGTTTTTAATAAAACCCAGTCGAAAAATTGCCTGTAAAATATAAATAGGCTGAAGTAAAAATTCCTCAGACTAAAAATATGAACCTTAATTTAAAGGTGAGAATTGAGGCAGCTTCAGTGCGGAATTTTAAGCACCTACTAATTTTTAAATATGTAAATTTATTAATTTAAATAACAAACAGAATTAAGATGATTAACTAACAAGAAATTCGGAACGCCGTCGCCGTCGCTTTCAACTAAATGCTCGTTTTCATTTGAAAGAAGTAGAACTCCTCATCGTTCATCGTTTACGTAATTACGGAGCGCGATATATTTGGCATCCCTAAACCCTCACTGTTAGGTATTCAGAACGTGACAAATAAAAAAACAAGCGTGTCCTATGATGAAAAACGTGATGGAGGCCTTAATCTGATGCGGAGACATATTCCTTCTAGTTTAGTAGTCACGTTGAATTATTAAAATTGTTGAAAAAGAAAGGATCAAGTAGAATCGATGGTAAAACTAAAAGTGCACGCACCGCAACACAGTTTAATCCAGTCGAATTGTAATTTGACATGGCGAAAATAGATAACCACGATTTTATTGTTTTAAGTTGATGGGTTGGACATTCAAAACAAGCCCTTATGCTCCAGTCACATTAGGCGGGAAAAAGCAGCATCTGCCAAAATAATCCAAGTGAGCTGAAATTTTGCACACACCTTTATTTTCAACAACGTCTGAAAGTCCTCATCGATATCGCGCTTGCGTCTTCAGTTATTCAAGGTCAAAGGGCACAGAAATCAGTTTTTCTCAAATATCTCACTTCCTATGGGTCACATGACTTCTTTGGCTATTACAAAAAATAAAGACTAGGAAATTCTCTACAAAAAAGGTTATATAGGTTTTTTGCGTACAACTAACCATGCAGTAATTAACAAACACTGTTAAGTTTTGCAGCAAGGTACACAACTCTTTGTATACAGTGTGTTTCACTTCTCGTGAAGACACCCTTGTATCTTTTTTATTTATGGCCGAATTAATTTCAAATTTTTATCACCCATACACTCAAAGAAAATAATAGGTAAATTCAACCAAAAAGAGCATATGAAATCGCGCCTATCTAGTTTCATAGTTAAATCAATCAGAAAAGAATAGTCATAAAACTTTATTTGTTTTCGTAAACAAATAGTAGTTTAATAATCATATCTTCTTGTAACAAATTAAATAGTACAATGACATTTTTTTATGTTCACTAACCATTTTCAATTTGGTCTACAATTAAATAGTACGACTTTGTTTTTTGTTTACCAACTAATTTTTAGGTTGATCTACACTTTATTGTATGATGAAGTTTTTTTTGGTTAGCCAAAATCTCAGTATTGAGACATCAGACCACCCAAACCAAAGATTAGAGATCGTTTATAAGATCCATCCAAATATATCGATGATCCCTGAGAGAATTTGAACATTGCAATCATGTTATTAATTTTCTATAAATTCATAAGAGTATAAGATAATGCATGATTGATTATTGTCAGTGATTTCTAAGTGGCGTCATCTGGGAATAATTTCTGTAATAGACTACGTGGTAAGCCAGCAAATTTTATGGTAATTCTTTTAGAACCTCTAGAAGACGACAATAATATTGGTTTGTCTACAAAGTACAATAATACAGAGTTAGAATTACAATTCGATAATAGTTAAAAATAAAATATACTATTATCTAGTTTAATTTGACAGAATTCAACAAAATAATAGTCAGACGAAAAAAATAATAGTCTTATTCATCTATTTTTTAAGTTAATGTTTGTTTTGTTGTACGACAACTTTTTATTAATTAAAATAACAATCACCTCTTGTTTAAAAATACCATCAATACAGTTTAGTTTAACAAAATTAACGATATTGTTAGTTAATCATTTTTTTTTTTGTTGAATTTACCCATACTATTTCTTTGAGTGTACAAGTCCATAAGACGACTTTATTCAACACATAAATGCCGTCTAAATCTAAAACGCCGGCCTACTGCGATAAAAAGAAAATGTCAATTTTCGATAGACAAAAATTTTGTTAATGAAAGTTGTTCAGGATCACTTCATATGCCCCTCTGTAAAATTTTGTGAAAATCGGAATATTTTCAAAAAATGTTTTGTTTCACTTCTCGTGAAGACACTCCTGTATCTTTTTTATTTGTGGCCGAATTAATTTCAAATTTTTATCAGCCATACAACTCCATAAAGTGACTTTATTCAACACATAAATGCCGTCTAAATCTAAAACGCCTGCCTACTGCGACAAAAAGAAAATGTTAATTTTCGAGAAATCATAGTTGGCTTAGAGATAGACAAAAATTTTGTTAATGAAAGTGGTTCAGGATCACTTCATATGCCCCATGTCGTCTAAATCTAAAACACCGGCCTTAGAATAATTAAAATTAAAATCTAATTACTTTAATGAGTTTTAACATCTGTCAAGAATATGTAGGTTGGTAGGATGCTGTCATATAACGAATTCTTATTGAATTAAATTGGTGGCCCTGAAAAGGGCCGTTGTTTTTACAGAGAAGACTACTAATAATGAATGATATTATTGTCGGAAAAAAAATACAGATAAAGCAAAAGCCGAAGTGTTAGAAAAGTTCAAAAATAAAAGAAGTTAATGGGTTTTTTTTTTACTTATTTATTATATTGGGCCCCTTTCCACTAACCCACCCTCAAGTGTAATACACTTCTCAATCCGTTTTTTGTTATCTATTACAACTCTTCGCAGTTCTTAAGCTGTAACTTCTAAACACGCTTGCCTTATCCTCTCACAAAGCTGCTCTACATTTTGAGGTCTGGTTATATAAACTTTGTTTTTAATGTGACCCCAAAAATAAAAATCCATTGGAGTGAGATCAGGTGATCTGGGTGGTTAATGTATTAGAGGGCTATTTCGTCCTATCCATCTTTGGGGAAAATGTTCATTCATCCATGCTCTCACTACTACGGAATTGTGGATAGATGCTCCGTCGAGTTGAAAATACAATTGTTCCAAAGGAAAATCAACTATTGCATTCCAAAGATCATTATTTAAAAATTCTAGCAAATTTAACAAATTTATATTTTGAAAAAAGAAAAACGGCCCTATTATTGTTTCGTTAAAAATTCCGCACCTCACATTTACCTTCTGGGAATATTGCCTTTTACAATTTATTATCCAATCAGGATTTCCTCCTGCCCAGAACCTAGAATTTTGTGATGACACTACCCCGTTGGTGGAGAAAGTTGCCTCATCCGTGAAAATTACTTTCTTCAAGAAGTCTCTATTGTTTAAATAATTACCTTGGATCCATAAACAATATTCTAGTCTTCTCTCTTCATCACCTTCCTCCAAGGTATGTAAAAATTTTGGTTTAAACGGTTGTAGCTTATGGCGTTTTAAACATCTCCAAATTTTTGATGCCGACAAATTAAGGTCACGAGCCATATTTCGAAGACTGGTAGTGGGATTGGCGTTAAACGCCGCTAATATAACATTATCATCTCCGTGATTTCGATTAAGATGTACTCTCGGTTTAAGCACATTGCCAGTTGTATTGAACAAGTGACATATTCTTGCTACGGTACCATGGTGTACTGGTTGTCTTAGAGGATGTCTTAAATTAAATTCTTCTGCTGCTTCTCTTGAAGACTGTACATTTTCACCGACTATCTTTATTATTTCAATTTTTTCATCAGTAGTTAAAAGTATTCTAACCATTATGAGCAAAGATATGAAATAAGGAAACTTTAGTATGAATTAAATTATTAAAACAAGAAAAACTAACAAACTCCACAGAAAATAACAACAATCACTTCTGTCATGAAAGCAATGACGAAATAAATAAAACAATACATATTGACAGTTAATTTCACGGCACTCTTAACATTTAAAACAATAAAACCGTCCATGTTCCTAAATTTCTGAGCCGATAAGGAGGAAGGATATGATGGAGAGTTACTCCTCCAGAACAGAGATAACAAAAAGAAAAAAAGAAAAGATATTACATTCAACTTGATATGTGAAAATAAAAAGTCCTTTTAATGTTTTATTGAATGCTGATTTTTGTTCACAACTTTAATTTGTTGGAAAAAGTTCTCTTTATGTGTTCTCTTTTTTTGAAAATATTCCGATTTTCACAAAATTTTACAAAGGGGCATATGAAGTGATCCTGAACAACTTTCATTAACAAAATTTTTGTCTATCTCTAAGCCTACTATGATTTCTCGAAAATTGACATTTTCTTTTTATCGCAGTAGGCCGACGTTTTAGATTTAGACGGCATTTATGTGTTGAATAAAGTCGTCTTATGAACTTGTATGGCTGATAAAAATTTGAAATTAATTCGGCCACAAATAAAAAAGATACAGGGGTGTCTTCGCGAGAAGTGAAACACACTGTATATATTCAATACCTGAGCCATTATTCTCCAAGCAACAAAAATTTATGACTAATTAAAAATGTAGCTACTGGAGAGGATATGCAATATTCTAGACACGACGCGGCGGTGCAAATGGGCGGCGAGGGAGGAGAGGTATTCTCCTAATAGAACGTGCTTCTTTACAAGTTTTCTTCCTGAAACCGGGTAGAGGGAAAATAGAATCAAAGATATACTCTTCTTCTAGTACAGATAATTTATAAAAATCATCTATTATTTCTACATGCCATCACCGGGTGCGACACAACATCTGCACTCGTTAGTAAAGGAAAAATAAAAGTTCTTAAAATGTTCGAAAAATGCCCAGACTTGCAGCAATCAGCAGAAGTTTTTAAGCAGGAAAATTGTCCAGTAGAAACTATTTTACAAAATGGAGTACGCATTCTTCTGGTAATGTATGGAGCTCCAAAATCAGAAGTATCCATTAACAACTATCGATACATGACATTCGCGAAGTCAATAAGATTTAACACCGCACCGCTTTGGAATTGTCTTAATTTCCACCGCCGCTCACTAACTTCTGAGTCGAATTTATGATCAGATACAGAATTGACTTGGTAATGATTTAAATCCTGAACAGTGGGGGTGGACGATCAATAATCATATTTTGGAGCCCACTAATAGTACAGTCACTGAAGGTTTTCACCTTCGATTTCGTTGAACCTCCATCGATTTTCATGAAAATTTGTGAGTAGTTAGAGGATACCTCAAGAAATAAAAGTGACATAGTGCCAACTTGCGCTTTTACCCTGGGGTGGATGCCATCCCTTCTCGGGGGTGGAAATTATTTTATGAAAAATAACCCCAGAAATCGATAGAGGGACCAATTCTAAGCAAAATTTGTTATATAAAGTTATCAAAATAAATCAATACTTTTTGAGTTATTAAAGATCAAAGATTTTGATTTTTCGTGAAAAAAATGCATGTTTTAAAGCGGTTTTTCATAAATAACTCAAAAACTATAAGTTTTTACAAAAAAGTTGTCATTATCAAAATTGAAGCTAATAAAAAAACGAATAAATTCCTTCCTTAAAAAACCTTTTAATATTAATTCAAAGTGAGCTATAGGTAATCGAATGTATATTTTTTTTCGGCGAGTACTCAAATCTAAGTATTCAAGCTTAAATAACGGGAAAACGATGCATTTTATAAAATATACTTACTGAACACTTTTTAAAGTACTCAGAAATACCTATCAAATGAGCTGTAGAAGAAGTTGATAGCATCAAAATTAAGCAAGTTATGATGAAAATAAGAGGACCCTTTCGAATTTTTTAGGAAAAAGTGAAAAATAAAACCTACGCCATTTCCACAAAAATTAAAATTTATAGTAATCCCTATAAGACTTTCTTTATTTTAGCATAAGTAATGACTTTAAAAATTTTGACCGGTTTAAAATGCATATTTTTGAAAAACAATATGATTTAAAAAAATCAGAATTTTTCAAATTTTCGTAAATTTTATTTTCTTTTGATAATAACTCCAAAAATACTCGATATACGTAAAAAATAATAGAAAACGAAATTTGAGTTTTTTTTTAACAAAGATTTTAGTTTTTTTTATTTTTGTAGGATAAAAAATAACCGAGATAGAAACGTTTAAAGCCTAAATTTTACTGCGGGAACCATGCAACCGGGGCCCTTTAACCTTTTATCTTTTAGAAAATAAGGGTTTTAAAAGATTAAATTTAATACGATCTTATAGCCCTTGAAGTTACCTTTCAAATGGTTTTTGGATGAACCTGATATCATAAAAATTAACGGAGTTATTGTAAAAAAACCAATAACATTTTTTTGGAAAAATTTTTTGAGCAGAGATTTTGTATGCATATATAGGAAAAAAGATAGATAGTAAGAAGTAGACGTGTCGATAGGTACATGCTCACAAAATATACATGTGTGAGTGTGTGTATGTTTCTTTTGAAGATAGAAAAAGTGAAAGGAGAAGTTGGTGAAAAGAGCTCTGATGAAGAGTGAAAAATTAAATTTAATGTACTATTAATATTTGATTAATTTATGAAACATTATTTAAAAAAAAATGAATAAACTTTTCATATATTTTAATATTTATTTTAATACATTTTCCTCTTAATTAATAAATTAAATTTTTATAAATCACATAAGCACTGAAAAAATTGTTTCCAACGTTAAATTACGCTTTTTCATCAATTTGTGCACGAAGGGTAGTTTGGGGAATGTGGAAAGAATAATATTAATAAAGTTTGAAATATATTAATAAAGTTTATCATAAGTAATAAAAAAGATTCTAAATAATTAAAGCTATTAAAGCTGATAAAAAAAAATTCCATTATTTTTATGACAAGTGGTAGTTTTTAAGGGTGGAAAATTTCGCAATAAATAAATAATTACTTTAATACTCAGTAAATGAGATTTCAATTCAGTAATGTATTACTCAAATGATTAAAGTTTCTTGAAACCAATTTTTTCAATGATTCTGCATTAAGGGGGTGGTTTTTAAGGGTTGAAATTTCGCAGACAACCAAAAATTATATCATAAACATTAAACAAACCGTTTGTGTAATGTTAATATGCGATTTCATATTTCAGAAATACAAAAAATGATTTTTTCATGATTTTCGATTTAAGAGGTGGTTACTAAAAGGGTTGAAAAATTAATTAAAATCATAAATCATGCATATAAGTGTTGAAAAATATTTATTTTACCTAATTAAACGAGATTATTTACGCCAGAATGCTTAAATCTGCATTTTTTACCATTTTTAACAAAAGGGGTGGATTTCACCCCTAAAATGCAAAAAGCGCAAGTTGAGCATATGTCACTTTTGAAGTTGAGGGTAAAATATACTCAATCCCAAATTTTCATGCAAATCGATGGAGGTTCACCGAAATCGGAGGTAATAGTTGATTTTTACCTTCATTCACTGTACTATAAGACACTATCGTCACCTGCGCTAGATGTATTTCTAAACACCATCTTTTGCAATTACACCAAAGGATGTAACACAAATTACTGGTGCAGAAAAGTTGGGCTATCTTGTTCAATACTTTCTGGCCACTGTCACGATCACTCATGCCGGTAGTGCTATGGAAGACTTAATAGAAAGTATTCAAGATGAGGAATATAATTAAATTAATCCCGTTGATTCCTTCACAGAAAATATTATAGATTACAAAAGAAAATGATGAGCAAGAAGTTAACGAAGAGATAGAAGTTTACGAAGAGGAGCTTGTGGAGGGGGGGGGGGGAGGACGAGGACGAGCTATAGAAGTTAATTAAAACAAGGAAAAACATGGATTATGCCTACTGGGCAAACAATGTAAAAAAACGTACCTTGCACCCTACCTCTGAGGTAGTATGGAAACAGATACACCGCTGCTCATTATTTCTCTAACGCATAGCGTGAAAACGGAAGGTTGTTCGTAAAATATGTATATAACATTTCTTGTAGAGAATTTCCTAATTTGTATTTTTGTACTAGCCGAAAAAAGTCATACGACCCATAGGAAGCAGGATATTTGCGAAAAACTGATTTCCTTGACCTTCGACCTTGAATAACTGAAGACGCAAGCGCGATATCGATGGGGACTTTTGAGACATTATTTGTAAAGGCAAAATAAAGTTGTATGCGAAATTTCAGCTCACTTGGATTTTTTAGTAGACGGATTCTAATGTGACTGGACTGTTATAGCGTGCCAACAGATGTCATACCGGATAAGGGAGGAGGGGGTAAATAGAAGGCTAATAATCTGAGAGGAAATTCAAATGGGAAAGTTATAGGTATTAAAGAAACCTATAAAATGAGCCACCTAATGTTAAGATAGCTTTATCAGATCAGGAGTAAATTTAAAAAAATGAAAATTTTTTAAAAAATTTTAATTTCAGCAAAATTTTAGAAATTTTTTTGAAACTTTACTAAAGTACGTGTTATATAGGAGGGAATATCTGGTAAAAATTTCAGAACGATATCTGCATCATTTATCGATAGATTCAATTTTTTGGAAAAAAACGGGTCTTCGAAAAATGGCTATAAATACTTCATTTTCTGTCAGTTTTTGCCATGAGAAGAAAAATTCTATTCTTCGAGAGTTATTCAACAATTATAAATGTTCTCTATATGGTCATTATTCAGAAAAAAATGGTGAAAATTTAACTTGAAAAAAAGATTTTTTTCTTCAAGCGTATTAAAATGTTTAAATTATGTCACCAAAAACAGAAGTAGAAGTAGGACATTGTTTTACTAGTAACAAAATGTTAGTACCGAACGCCACCGTAGTGGACATTGTTTTACTAGTAACACAATGTTACTTCGGAAAGCGCCACCGCAGTGGGTATTGTTTTACTAGTAACATAATGTTAATACCGAAAGCCACCGGTGGCGCGCTATCCACTAGCCACTTGTCAATCTTGTCATATTGTGTCAACATGTAAGACTGTAGTTTGAATATTTGTACATTTATGATAAATAAATGAATTTTTGCATTTTAATACGCTTGAAGAAAAAAATAGTATATATTACACGGAGTAGAACGCCTTTTTTGTGTTTCGCCCAGTTTGCGGCTTCGGCTTCGCCTCAGCCGCAAATTCTGGGCTCAACACAAAAAAAGAGTGCGTTCTACTCCTAGTAATATAATATACTATTTTGCATAAAAAATTCCAATTAAAGTTAAATATCTTTTGCATGGAATGCAGTGGCGAAAAATCATGTCTACCATTTTGAAGTGCTATTTTTTCAGTTCACTTTAAAAAAAACCATACTGTATGATAATTGGTTTTTGAAAAATATGAAAAAGCAGTGTACGCGAGCGTAACGGTGCGCGGATTGAGCAGTCATAAAATGCGTTCAGGCATAATAATTGAGACGAAATATTAGCTACTTAGTTTTTATGTTTTATATTTTTAAAATGTGAAGGCAGTTGTAATTATATACACAATTATTTAAGAATAATTATTTTTATTTCACATAGATTTTTTTTAAATTACATTCATTTCATACACTCGCCAAATACGAATCTTACTTACGAATCGTTAAGTAACACAATTTTGCAAAATGTAATTGACGTTTAACAATTTGTTAATTATTACACATGGCATTATAGTTTGTACCATCGATAATACAGCGATATAAAAAAGCTCGCAAATAAACGTAAAGGGTGCCGACCGTGTATCAATTTCAGTCTATTTACATAAAAGGCCATAAAAGTGTTCGGCTTCTTTATTATCTTCACAAAAAAATGGTCATATATTTCCGAACAAAAATATAGGCCACTCCCACTGAATATAATTGGTTGAAATTTTCTCTACCGGTATTATGATAGGTTGGAATAAAATGTGTGTGGTCAACGTGGACTAACGTCAAAGCGGACCGGCGGGCGGTACAGTAACTAGAAGCGGTCGGGGTCCTTTATGCTTTTTTGCGATCTTTTTTATATCGCTGAATTATTTGTGGAATACGCTATACTATGTATTATTATTATTACATTTAATTGTAATGATTTCGTTGAATCGTATATTATTCCTGTATTACAGGGATTTAGAAACCTTTATTTTCTTGGATTTTTTACAATTTAAAAGTTTAAATCCCTGTGTTTGTATGTATACAGCGTGATCTACCAAGAAATGCGGAAAATAAAATGGTGTACTAGTCTTCAATGTGGGAAAGTCCCTGCAAAATTTTAGAGGATTCTGAGGTAATTTAGTATATTAAATTATTAGGAAAGAACCCCGCACACCATATAGGGGGATTTCTGCCTCCAGTCAAATATAATCTAACCCACGTAAAAAGGTTCTTTTGAACCCCCTGAACAACTGTTCAAATGCAGCCAGGTCCGAAAAGGTCTTCGTTTCGAGATATGGAGCCTAAAGATCGTTCCAAATCCAAAATCGCCCAAAGTTACCTTGTCGTAATGACTAAATTATATTGCTGTTTCCATAGAAATCAATAGTAAAACAATGAAATATTAAGTTTTATTTCACACTTTTTTTATTTATTTTTCACTTGTCAATAATGACATTGTTTTGATTCATTGAATTTCCTACTATCCAAGAACGAGTGCTTTTTAAAAAATATCGGCATTTTTTGAGTACGTGGACACGAATTACTGATCGAAATTGTTTAGATAAGATTACCCCAGAAAATTCCATAATCATAGTTCAAATAAAGATCAATGGACCTGATTAAATTGCCCATTTAATGGGCATTTAAAATAAAAAACATGATACACTCTGAAAGTTCAGATAAAAAAAGAACAATTCTAATCCTAGGAAGCTCGGAGAACAATAATTCGTCATAAGATTTTGAGTCACAGAACTTTTCATTTCGCATAAAAAGAATCGATAATATTATTGATGCTGGACACAGACCACCACAGGCACTTGAACTTCCAGTTGCATAAAAATCAGAAATACATTGTATCTTTGAAAAAATGCGAACCGCGCTGAATCGTCTTCGATTTTGGCCGTATCTCAAGGGCTAGAACTAAAATAAAACAGAAGTTTTTTATTAAAAAAAAAAGTATCACAACTTTATTCTTGAATTGAAAAAACTGCAGCGAAGCCCTTGAAGACCCACGGTGTCAACGCGAGTAAGAAGTATGGTGTTATTTAAGAATTAATTATGCGCAGTTCTAAATTTCCATAAAATCAAGGTCAACTTTAATTTAATTTTTTCAATTTTAAGACGTATTTGGAACGATCTTGAAATCTTGAATCCATATCTCGAAACGAAGACCTTTTCGGACCTGACTGCATTTGAACATTTGTTCAGGGGGTTCAAAAGAAAATTTTTACCCGGGTTAGATTAAATTTGACTGGAGGCAGAAATCCCCCTATATGGTGTGCGGGGTCCTTTGCGAAGATACACTACTGATGTTGAGTAAGTCCTGACCTACTCCTCAACAGGTCGACTAACTTACTTGTGAAAGAACGTATTCGAGTTGTTTACATTTTCTTAATTGGCATAAAAAATGAAGTCGGCCGGCGAGATCAAAAAAGGAATTACACACGATCCAGCGGCAGGGAGACAACATTGTCGGTACGCTTTGAAGATAATTATAATTCCAGCAGACCAGTTCACTTTTACGAATGAGTTCAAAGCATGCCGACAAGGCTGGCTCCCTGCCGCTGCATCATCGTGTGTAGACAGACCTCTCGAGAGCCGCGTTTTTTGTTTTCGGTCGAACAATAGGGACACCGCCGTGTCATTGACCGGTTTAACTAAATATCTGGTATATCTGCTTGTTCTTTCAGCATGGGGTCAATGTCTTCGATTTATTTCGCTATTTTTGTAGTGTGATTTGATTAAAACCAAAAAGTCACTTCTATCTTATCCAGCTTTGCTGTCAGTAGTGTCAATCCCAAGTCTGATAAAGAGATATGGTTGTACCGCGTTACATTAGATTAGTTAAAGTCATTGACGACGCATTTCTACAAAAAAGTAAGGTAATTTTTTTTGGTCATTTTTTAAAAATTTTTCATTTTTTAACTCCTTTCGGTGGGGACAATCTACTGTTAAATTTTCCGCATGTCATGGTAGATTACGTTGTATATACAATGTGTCTCATTTTTCATGGAGCCACCCTCATATTTCGCTTACCTGATATCCGAATATTTTGAAATTTTGGTGGTGAATATATACCTATAAAGTGAGTCTTTAAACGTAACCACATTCGACTGAAGTCAGAGGCGTTCGATTCTATGATGGAAAAAGGGGGTCGATTTTTTAAAAAAAGTATTAGCGATTTTTTTAGAGAAAAATTAGTAAGATATTCTTAATCAACACCTTTAGAAACCCTTTTATACAAAAATTACATCGTTGTGGGTTCAAAGGTGTTTGAGATATGAGCCGTCAAAAAAAAAATTTTCAACTTAAAATAATTTGTATCTGTAAAACGGATTCTCATATGAAAAAAATGTATTCTTTATTTTTTGTTCAGAATAATGTATTCTACTAGTATGAAATTATTCTATAACAAAATTACTATTTATTTAATAAGGCAAAAATTCTAATTTGTACATACCTACCATGTTTCTAACAAATAATCTACACAAATAATTTTATTATATAATTCTTTGCGTTTCTATGTAACCACCATCATTCCGAATACATTGCTCAATCCGTTTTCTTACATGGAGTACAATTTCCTAATCTCGGCTGGAGTGATTTCAACACAGGCCTGTCTAATTTTGATCATTAACTCATCTTGGCTACGTGGTCTGTCCTTATACACTATATTTTTTAGACACACAAACCACACCACAGATAGACCACAAAGACCACAAATAGAAATCAAGTGGTGTTAGGTCCGGAGACCTCGGGGGAAACTCATGCACTTGACTTCTTAAACCTATCCATCTACCTGGAAAATTATCTTCTAGCCAACCCCTTGCAACGTTATGAGCCGGGGCACCATCAAGTTGATAATACAAGTCCCTTCTGACATCTTGAGGCAGATTATTGAGAAAGGGTTGAATTTCTCTTTGCAACAAATTTAAATACGCTTCTCCATTCAATCTCGGAATGAAAAAAGTCCCAATAATCTGGTCTTTCCATAAACCACACCAAACGTTAACTTTTGACACGTATTGCCTTTTAGTACTGATAAACCAGTGGGGATTTTCGTCAGCCCAAAAACGGCAATTCTGAGAGCATACTACCCCATTGGTAGTGAATGTTGCTTCATTAGTAAATATGACGTTTTTAGAAAATTTACATTGTTTAAAAATTCACCTTGGCCCAAAAACAGAAATCCAATCTTCTGTCAGTATCACCTTCTTCTAGGGTATGTAGAAATTTTGGCTTGAATGCTCTTTTTCTATGTTTTTTCAAGCAACGCTAAACGATGTTCTTACTAATATTTAGACTTAATGCTACTTGCCTTATACTATATCTTGGATGTTCTCTAAAATATTGTAAAATGCGTTCCTCGTTTTGATTTTGCCGATTTTGTAAATTATAATTCTTTGGTCTTAACTTAGATACATTTCCTGTATTGTCAAAATTTGTATTGATTGTTGCTATCAATTTATGGCGAATGGGATGCTGATGGCCAGGATGGCCGTAAATTAAATTCATCAGCAGCTTTTCTATATGATCTGGCATTATCTCCGACTAAACGAACCAATTCCACTTTTTCTTGCATTGTTAAACACCGAGCCATTATCATAAAAAATTTCAGTTCACTTATCATGTAACATTAAACCAGCATTCATTAAATTTTTAACGTATTAACTTATTGACGTTCAATAATACATTGACACTTGAAATAACTTTTGTTTTCATGGCTTACTGAGGTCTTTATTGAAGATTATTTGTTAGAAACATGGTAGGTATGTACAAATTAGAATTTTTGTCTTATTAAATAAATAGTAATTTTGTTATAGAATCATTTCATAATAGTACAATACATTATTCTGAACAAAAAATAAAGAATACATTTTTTTCATATGAGAATCCGTTTTACAAATACAAATTATTTTAAGTTGAAAATTTTTTTTTTTTTTGACGGCTCATATCTCAAACACCTTTGAACCCACAACGATGTAATTTTGTACAAAGGGGTATCTAAAGGTGCTGATTAAGAATATCTTACTAATTTTTCTCTAAAAAAATCGACCCCCTTTTTCCATCATAGAATCGAACGCCTCTGACTTCAGTCGAATGTGGTTACGTTTAAAGGCTCACTTTATAGGTACACATTCACCACCAAAATTTCAGAATATTCGGATATCAGGTGAGCGAGATATGAGGGTGGCTCCATGAAAAGTGGGACACATTGTATACCGTGCGTGTAATTTCCCATTAGGCATGTACATCCACGTAGCGCGATAGATATGACAACATAGCTGCCGTAAATTCCTCCGTCGAGCGGAGCATTCCAGCCTGTTATTTCATTTTAGCCAGCTGGCACGCGCGATGTAATTTTACTCCCTATGCCTAGCGTTCGGCTACACGCACGGTATACCAAGTGAATTCGTGGAAATGAACACATCTACAGGAACACGTTTCTGTGTAGTATAGTGACACGAGTATATATATATGTAATTTTTAAAAATTCTATATGAAATAAAACTAATTATTCTTAAATAATTGTGAATATAATTACAACAGCCTTCACATTTTAAAAATATAAAACATAAAAATAGTAGCTAATATTTTGTCTCAATTATTATGCTTGAACGCATTTTATGAGTGCTCAATCCGCCCACACTACTTTTTCATTTTTACCAGATACACACGTACTTCAGTAATATTTCAAACTTTAATGTTGAATACCGTTTGTAAAATAAAAAATGAGAAAGAATCCTTTACACACTGTGTTTTGTATTAAATAAAAATTCTAAAATACTAAAATTATATTTTTTGCGCAGGGTCTATTATTATCGTCGCTTCCAACTCTCCACCCCTCATCGATTAGAATCCGTACATAATATAACTCTATCGATAAATTACATTTATAAATATCGACAAACCTTCATTATCACGAAGGTATAAAAAGGAATTATCAGAAGCAACAATCAAATAAATAACAGTACTCTCGCTTGGCCTTATCGACAATGTACACCACTTAAATTGGTAAAATAAATAAAGTTTTTTATAACTGATGATTTTTTAATAAGCATAATATAGTGAGTGGGCTTATGAAATTTCGTGGGAGTGACCTATTTTTTCTATATTAATCATCTTATTTAGATCAACGTCCTGCGAAGTTTAGCTGTGGGCTATGCCATCACTTAACCAGGATACATACACAGACAATGCCACAACAGCCAGTATCTGCAACTTTGCCGTTTGCAGCAGCAAAGAAGGACGTTAAAAATTGGCTAATTTTAATGTGGAAAAGTTAAGAAAATGCTAGTATTTTCCTTTGGAATACGATGGTCTACTCTGTTTCGCGTTAAAATGCCGAAAAAATTTAGAAAATCAAAAAAATTTCCGATAACACAAGAAATCTAATCTGCGTCATTCCTAAATGAAACATATTAGGAATCAACGTTAATAACTTGAGATTATAGTGGTTTCTCGTACTTATTCGTTAACACAGCTATGCGGGAAAACGCCAAGAAAATTCGGAAAAATTAAAAAGTGCATAATTACTTACAATATTTAGCTTGTATCATCCACAAGTTAAACCCATTAAGATCCAGAGTATCTAACTTAATTTCAAGTTAGATAAAACCACTATAATCTCAAGCTAATAATGTTGGTTCTGAATATAGGAATGACTCAGACTAGATTTTGTGAGTTTTCAAACATTTTCTTAATTTTTTCGCATTTTCCTAACATTTTCCTGCAAAATAGACTAGACCCTCGTATCCCACGGGAAGAATACTACAAGAAACCACCTGAATTTCGCGTAATAAGCTCTGGATCTTAAAAAGTTTACATTTTGAATATTACAGGCTAGAATTTGTGAATTTTTAAACATTTTCTTAATATATCCGTATTTTCCCATTCATTTTTCGGTAAAGCGAAATAGTAGACTAGGCCCATAAGTAGGAAATCCATCTCTATAAAGTGCAAGAAGCATTTCACATAACAATTGGGGAAACAAGGATATTTCGACCCCGCTACAAATCTGCCTGTTGCCAAAGCGAAATTTGGACCGGAAGTCCGGTATCCAAGATGGCGACCAAAACTCTGTTGCCCTATATCTGCCTTGTCCGTTGGCTTAAAATAATGATCTAAACGTCTGTTTAGGGGTTTTCTCGGATGCCAAACACATTGCAATGCTCAAAATTTACTTACCTTAAGTTTGGAGTGCATGGGTTAAAAAGTTGCGCCCAAGATGGCCGCCGAAACTTTGTTGTGTTTCCGTGCGCTCCCTGCGTCTTGTTGTATTTGGAGTGTAAAATCTGTCAGATATATAATTTTTAGTGGTTAAATGTGTGCTACTGTGTGTATGTTACGTGTTTTTAAGTAATATTTTACACCTTCCGAAATACAATTTGGTAACAAAATTGTGTTACTGCGTGTAATAGTGGAAGGGGGGGAATAGTGGATGAACCTTATAAGAATTTCAAATTTGGCACTAACTGTTCGTTCGCATCAATTGTATGCCGTTCTTGATAGACTCTGAGGTGAAATGTCACAGTCTGTGTATAGTGAAGGCCGAGAGGAGCCAGAAAAAGGTACACATGCAGATGAAGGAGTGTGGCAAAAGTAATTTACCTATGGTCCAAATTTGCAGAAAGCTCGAAGTCTCAGCCTCACTGAGTAACGTTTTGTCACTTTCAGATGTTTGGGAAAGATACGTTCACCTGGCGAGAACAATCGACGTTGAGATACCGAAGTCATTTGAATCGCGCTTGTCAACTTTTAAAGAGAAATTGCAGAACGGCATTAAGGACTCGTTCCTTTTCTTCCAGCCCTTAAACAAGGACATCACAGGAACGCAAACTTTCCTTATACCCCAGGAGTTTTTGGCCAAGGTGACTGCGGATGTTGCTTTAGGAGACATCGATCAAGATGTTCCGATCCCGAGGCAAGTGCTCGATGATGATTTTCGAACTCTTGTCCATACTGCGCTGCTGCTTAGAGGGGAGCTGCAAAATTCGCTGGGTCACTCGGGGTTTCATGTTTCCCAAGAAGAGGCTGCTGCATTAATACCGAAAAATCTTCATTCCCATCCTTATCACCCTTGAGCCCCAAAGCCTCTACGGATATCCTAGCCTGCAATTGTTCATCCCAGTGCCTGAGTACAATGTGCACATGCAAGAAAAATAGACTAACTTGCACCAAATTATGCCACCGCTCTGGACAATGTTTGAACTCTTTAAATGGTTGATTTATCTTCCTTGCAACCTTGCCATAAGCTAAAAGCACTTGAGTGAGAGTCGTAGCGAGCCAACTTTTTTGGGGGTTATTTTTCTAAATTTGCCAACTTCATAAACTGAAGAAACCAACTCTGTAAATTATTAAATAATAATTCCTCTAAAATAAATATTGATGATTGGGGAGGGGGGGGGGGGAGACATTCTAAAAAAAAATTTTTTCGGTACAACTTCCATCTCAAATTTCCAATTTTCGCCAAGTCTAGGGTTGGGGGTAACGTACCCCCCCATACCCCCCCTTCGCTACGGCCCTGACTTAAATGATTGTTTTATCTTCTTTGCAATCTTGCAGTAAACAATGTTTGAACTTTGAAATGGTCGTTTTCTTTTCTTCCTTGTTTACTTCCGAGCAACAAAGATTCGGCGGCCATCTTGGGCGCTAACTTGGAACCCATGCACTCCAAACTTAAGGTAAGTAAATTTTGAACATTGCAATGTGTTTGGCATCCGAAGCAGACGTTTAGATCATTACTTTAAGGCAACGAACAAGGGAGATGTAGGGCAACAGAGTATTGGTTGCCATCTTGAATACCGGACTTCCGGTCCAAATTTCGCTTTAGCAACAAACAGATTCGTATTCAGCGGGGTCGAAATACCCTAAAAACGGTGTTTTCCCAATTGTTATATGAAATGCTTCTTACATTGTTCTTTTTTGAAAATGTGCCTAGTCTATAGAGCATCATATTCTATGAGAAAAATACTAAAATAAACCACTATAACCTAGAATAAAATATTATTGGTTTTAATAGTTTAACTTCATTTTCCGTTTTTCAGCATAGGCCAAAATTAGCCACTTTTTAACATCCTCCTTTACAATATTGAGTAATTTCTTGGTTATCCCAGATTTACGCGTTCACCTCCTGCACCCATTGGAAGGGTGTAATATTGAAAAATTATACCGAAAGGGTTATATTGGGATGATTATTTTATTTTATTTTATTTTATTTTATTTTATTTTATTTTATTTTATTTTATTTTATTTTATTTTATTTTATTTTATTTTATTTTATTTTATTTTATTTTATTTTATTTTATTTTATTTTATTTTATTTTATTTTATTTTATTTTATTTTATTTTATTTTATTTTATTTTATTTTATTTTATTTTATTTTATTTTATTTTATTTTATTTTATTTTATTTTATTTTATTTTATTTTATTTTATTTTATTTTATTTTATTTTATTTTATTTTATTTTATTTTATTTTATTTTATTTTATTTTATTTTATTTTATTTTATTTTATTTTATTTTATTTTATTTTATTTTATTTTATTTTATTTTATTTTATTTTATTTTATTTTATTTTATTTTATTTTATTTTATTTTATTTTATTTTATTTTATTTTATTAAATTTTACCAAAATATAGGCTACTTCGACAGTGATTGAGATCAGACATCTTTCAAATGGCTTTTCTGCGACCAACCACCCTGTCAGGTAGACGCCCATAAAAATTTAAAAGTTAATACAATGTGTAAAATGTATTCTTAAGTTTGCATAACTAGATGGCATGTGTTTGGAAAATAATAATAATAATCTTCGGACATTTTCAGTTATTTTATAAAAATTAGTTTCTGTTTACTTAGGTACAGAAACAAAATTTTCCACAGTCCTTTTATGTAACGCAGTAGATCATAATGTAGTGAAAATCATAATGTACTGGAAAGAAACATAGCCAGAAGAGAAATCTGTGCAAATACCCGAAAAGGAAACCACAGACATCAGAGAATAATTTTAACCATTTTATTTGCATTAATAACAAACGCATAATTCTGAATGGAACTCAGAGATCGAAAAGGAGAGTGGACATAGACTAAACTAGGATTTTGCAAACATTTTAACAAAAAAGGTGGATAGCAAGAAAAGAAAAATTAATGGATCAACAATAATATTGTTGAATGAGGATAAATGTGTGTCGAATTGGTTCGTAGATGTTTGTGTATCTTGGTTACCAATGTTAAAACAGTAAATTCACGACGTTTAAAATAAATCTTATATCGTTCTGTGTAAATAGTAAGCAACTATGGGTAATGAATATAACAAACTTATTCTTAAAGCTGTGTATTTAATATACACGGCACATAAAAGATTTTGTAACAGAGCTTTGAGAAAAAAACAGATTCGATTTCTGAAATCTCAGTAAAATACATTCTTTTTTTCTTATGCATATCATTTGAAAACACATGTGGAAGAGAATCCTAGAACGAAAGCAGAAAAACAATAATATTGTCTCAAAAATATACTTTAAATCTAGTGCAGCTGGAAGTAAATGACGGTATACAGTTCATTTTGGAAACAATCAGAATTGACGGTTTGTCAGAATTGATGGTTTGTCAGAATTTTTTACCAACGACGGCACTTGACGCAAAATATCATTGGAAATGCCGGACGGCAAATGTTATTAATATTATTAAAAAAGTTGGCAATAACCAGATAGTAATTTCCAAAATAAAGAAGCTGCATCAGAATTAGAGTCGATTCGTCGATTCGACATATTTGTAATGTATTTTTTTTCATATTGGATAATTTTGATACATTACCTGCAATACCCCGTAGTTTGTTGTAGGAATTATTTTAGATGAGCCATAAGCAGTTACTCTTTATTTTATATTCTAATGAATTTATAAACACTAAATAATTTGAACAGAAAATTTCAAATTCATTCAGATAGCATCGAATAGTGATTTGCTTGGACCTTAGGTCAAATTAAAGACCCATTATCTGTGACAGGCCCGAGGTAGTATGAAAACCAGTTTATGGTTACCTATTTATTGTCAATTCATCTACACGGCGGCTCATCCTGTAACCCCATTGGAAAATGGAGAACCTTCACACATCGTTTTTCAAGTTAAATTATTTTCATATGAGAAACGGTTCAAGTGTCTATTAAATTTATAATTCAATGCAGTAACAAGCTTCTTTTGAATGTTTTCGAATCTAGAAAAATACTCATCTACGATCGACATATAAAATAGGCCTTTTCCCTCACATTTTGAAAGCTCAAAGTTGACGTTTGACGAACAGCTGTGAATAATGACACTTTGTCGCACGTCTCCCAGGACAACGTGCGCCAAAGTACTTTAACGCAAACTTCTGTGCATCTGCACTTAAACAAGCTTGGTTGGAACATTAACAATGTATTTTTATGAAATAATAATGCCCCAAAACTGTTTTTAATATAATGAGAGTTGATGTAAGACTAACAATTAATTACCTAATTTTTTTCTATACGAAAAATACGAACTTTATAATCATTAATAAAACTTAAATAAACTGACAGCGATTGTGTTTTGTTGGTCTGTTTATTGATCTGTTTATATGCAAGGCAATCTCATAATATGTTGATGAAAATTCAACTCAATTATTCCTTATATTTTGATTGGTCGACAATTTCGAATCTAACGATGTTCTCAAGCTTTGATTACATTAACTCACTTAATCTGAATGGTGCTTAAGTAAAAAGTGGAGGATTTAATCACCTTGAAAATATGATACAGAAACATTTGTGTAGATTTATAAAATAAATTATTTTGATCTTCTTGCTGTTTAAGTAAGAATACTGATATCCTACATACCTGAAGTACAGTATTACATGATTTAATATTCTACTCTGTGGTATTGTATGTTAGACCTCTATGAGATGAAATAAGTTACTTGCTTTAATCATTTTAAACCCACTACCCTCCTATTTTGTACATAAGCCTAACGACTATATATCATTTTATATATTTCAAGTCTCAAGATAATTATCTTGTTTGACGATGATTTTTAATTTTATTAAGGAAATTAATGTCCCAGCAATTCATAAATCTTTAATTGAGGAACCGACGCTAGAAAACGATAAAGTAAGTTAAATAAAACTTTTCCAATAAAAGTCGCGCTGAAGATATTTTAATTTTTTTCTGTCACTGTCGCTATTGTTGAATCAATATCGTTTATGCATGAATAATAAGTAATTGAGTTCCAGTCGTAGTAATATTCTTCTTGAACAGAAATGAATGACTTTGAAAACGACATCGTCATATTTACGATCTTTTGATGTCACATCATCTGAAATCATTTATCCTGGTTGATATTTCTCTGCTTTTATTTTCACGATGTGGGGCACAATAATATCATTATTTTCTTATCGTATTCGTCTTTCAGACAGTTAGTTACACGAGATCGGCAATTTATTAAATAAGTTTATATTTTGAAACGCAGTTCAATAAAATCTCTTAATAAAATGACACTCACAAACAGTTGCTCTTTGATTTAGATCTTGTATTGGTACATAATAGTTCTGCCTTAACGAGCGACACATTTTTTCGTTGTTACGGTATCGGGTTATTTATGGATAAGTGTCAAATTTGAAAACAAAAATAATAAGGAAAATGTTGATATATATTCATTTTATCACAGTCGTTATAATACAGTGGGTAGTGCAGAAACAACGGGGGATACCTGGGAATAATTCCTACAAGGAATTTTTTGTTTGTATATAGTGTCAATAGAGAGTTTTCACTTCGGAAAAATTTCGGGAAGCGGTAACTTTTGAGAATGCATCTCTGAACATACCAGGAACAACATACCAAAAGTTACCAACAATAGTCCTTGAGCGTCATTTGTTATTAAGCAAATTAATTGCAAAATACCAGTTTTTGTCAAATATGTCTTAAAATATTTGTTTCATTTAAAAACTAATTGCGCTTTTCGAAGGTACGGAAAATTTCATATAGAAAATGTATATGAAGTTTTTTTGTACGATCAAAAATGTAGGCTCCAGATTTTTTTGTTTAGCGCACGAAAAGGGAACGCGGCGACACGTAAGTAAGGTGCGTGAAGCACGCGCGGCCTCGGCGAGCTGCACTAAAGAGTTACCCCAAAAACAGGTGTTTTTAGCCCAACTTTTTGATTGATTTTGTAATGTTTTTTTACCTTTATGTCTTGTAACAGTTGATTTAATAATATTCAATTGATACAGCCAAGGACACAGCAAATACTTGTAAAAAATCAGTCGTTCCCATCTGTCAACTCCCGTAAGGCACAGGCCTAGAGCTCCTTTAGGGGTTATAACTCCATGAGTGACTTAACACTCCACAAATCTTCTATATATTTCTAATTAGCAAGGGATTTTTGTTACTCTTTAACGTCTCCCAGGTGACGGGAGACGTTAGAGTTCTGTCAAAGTCAAAATCCTTGCTGGCCACTTCATCTGTTACTTAACTTAATGCTCTAATACAAAACTTGTAACTAAATAACAAACAACAAGAATATAAGCAAGGCATAGTGCTACAATTTCTAGTCTTAATGATACCTTATGATTAATTGTAAAAAAAATTGGAGCATAAGAAGATTTAGAGGGTCAAAGTGGTCAAAATCGACTCACATAGCACAGTGACTGAAAATGATAATTCAATGAAAAATAATACATCATTGACCATATAGAAACAATAACTCAGAAAATATGAATTAAAAACTAATGTAAAGCAAAAACGCAGAAAATTGAAAAACAATAACAATGTTTTACAATAATAATAATAATAATACAACCTTCTAGAGGCTTGTATATCAGTGTATACTCGGAAGTTACGTAATTTCAGACGAGGATTATGTAGTGGATATACCATCCTTCGGAGGGGATGTAAAGCAGGCGGTCCCTTGTCTATTAAATGTTAGGCAAGTAAAAGATTCCTACTCTTCTTGAGGGAAGAGGTTCGGCAAAATTTCCAGGTTGGGGATAGCTCGTCTCCTGGCGTCGGTGATAGGCCCTGGTAGCGGAAATAGGCCGACGTTAAATAGTTAAAAAAAAAAATAATAATACAACCAAAACTAATTTATTGATCTTCTATATCTTTGAAACCTTTCTTATGCTCAACCTCATATTTTTGTATGATTAATGTCTTATCATAACTTATCATTTGGACCACAAATCAACCGAAAGTTTGCGGACCCCCAAACGGGCTATTTTTAGGGTCACTCCTTGTTGTAGCTTTTGAACAAATTAGTGAAATTGACATGGCAAAAGCTTAAATAAAAGAAGAAACATGTAGCCTGTAACGTGCACGTTTTAATGGCCATATACTTGTGGTCTCTTAGTGCTAAACTATACTAATTTATATTTTTGTTAACAATTTTTAGTTTACGTAACCTTACCTTAATTTGCATTTAGTAACTTTAAATTTATTAATTATGAACCTAAAGCCGCGGATTTCTAGACCGTTCTAAGTTCTAGGGAAGCGCGCGAAACCCCTTCTTTTCCAAGAGTCGCGTGACCAGTATTTGACAAAATATAATGATGCGAGCGATCGAGGCTTTTTCGTGGCCGTTTAGGCCTAGTGGACTTTTCGGCGGTTCTCCGCCAAAGTGAGAAAAGTAGTAGTTATTTTACCTTAAAGCAATTAATTAATAGAATCTGGCTTTTTGGTTAAAATTGCGAGTGCTAATTAAACTCTTTGAGTATCCATTAGGAGTCCCGAAGACATAGGCAAGTAGGCAGTACGCCTAAGTGAATTTACAACTTGCATTAAACTATGTTGGGTTTCCGTTTAAATAATTGTTCCTGATTCCTGCTTGTCTTAACAATTTGTCTTATTTATAAGAGGAAGATAAGTAGTGCATTTTGGGAATCCTTGTGTCCTGCAGATCTGTAAGTAGAAACTTTATTTAAAGCTTTCTTGGTCTTGTGCAGATTTGCAATAACTTTCCGTGAAATATCAAGAGGTGATATCGTGTTCAAGAACCTCCGTTTGTTTGTGTAAAGTGAACGATGTTGCTACGAATTTACGTTCACTTTGTAGATTATAAATTATACAGACTACCTAAAGTCCGGGTAGATATTTGTACCTTCTTGTAAAATTAGATTTTGAAGTTGTGTAGACATTTATGTTTCCAAACAGTTCTTAACTGGTTTTTTTATGTACCATTATAGATTTTCTCGTTATGTAGATTATTTACCTTTTGTCGCGATAAACTCTAAAGTTCAGTATACATGTTGATTTTTTGCTTTGTTAATTTAAATCGCATTGGCCAATCAGCGAAGATATTTTGGTATTTTGCTATATTATATTTTTGTCTTTGCGTATTGTTTATGTGTATTTACCTTTGTTTAATTAGCGAAAGCATAATTATTGCCTACTGCCCTGAAAGTTTCTATTGTTCACCGAATTTGAACTAGCTGGCAATATAGTTTGTTGTAGTTTATTCGTTTGTTTTATTTTTGGTAATACCCGGTAGATTTTTGTATTTATTTCTGGGGTTTTTCTCCAGGAAAAAGCGAAAGCTACAAGCTATTGGATTATTATATTTTCAAATATAAAAATGAATATATGTAGGAGTAATAGTAGGTACACTCGTAGGTACATATATGAAGTCAGAACATAAAAAGATTTGCGATAAAATCGGATAAGCTCTGCCATTTCTAAAATTTTTAAGATCAAAATCTGGGTCCTTCACATTTTACTCTTGAAGTAATTTATAAAAAGATCTGATAAGTGAAAAAATCTCAAAAATTATTTTGTACACTGTTTACTTCCAAAATTTCAAAATTTTTAGAAAGTGATAAAATTTGATATGTATAACTAATAGTACCTACAGTAACTAGAGGTTTTAACTTCGGAATAATGTCATATTAAACGGATTTCGTTCATTTTTGACAGTTTTATAGTAAATGCTTCACAGAAAAGTTTCTGTACTGTACTGGGGCTTGCTAATTTATAGGGGGTGGATGCCACCTCTTCTCAGGGGGTGGCACTTAAAAAATGTATATATTTATTGAAGCTGAAAAATAATCAAATTTTAAGAAGAAAAGGTTCTATGCAATTTTTCACATAAATTGGTAGTTTCTAAGTTATAACGACTTCAAAATTGCGATTTTAGCTTAAAAAAAAGTATATTTCCAAACAGCTTTCGTCAAGTATCTCGAGAAGTATTAGTTTATCGAAAAAATGTTACAGACCAATTACAGAAAGTACAAAATGGGAATTAATTATTTTTTTGTTTATTGATGTAGGATTAATAATTTCGGAGATATTTAGGTTTATATTTTGCATCCAGGTGTTTCGAAACTACTTTTAAAGTTTAAAATGCATTTTTTTTAAAGCAAGTGCTTTAAATGAGGAAAAAAATTTGAAAATCTAGGTAATGCTACATTTTAACGAAAAACTGTATTTGAGACTTTTTTTTTAAATTACTAGCTAATTAGAGAAACAAAATAGCGACCTTTTTTATATAAAAAAATATAAGTACGCATATTTTTCCGTCATAACTTCTTTATCTCTTATGTTACAGAAATGAGTAAAAAATAATTTGAAAGCGCAATTAATTGTCTTTAATTTCATTTCTTAGCATGCGTGACGTTGGTGTCAAAATTTCTGAGATATTAACATTTAAACTGCATTTTTCGTCTCGTAAACGTTCAGACGCCATTTGTAAACTTTCATATCTCCGAAACTATTAAATCTATGTAAATAAATAAAAAATCGAAATTCAGTTTATGAATAAAACTAATATTTATTGAGATGTTTGGAAAACGAAAAAAAAATTACGTTTTATCGAAAATACCTTTATAGTTTAAACTGTAATTTTCTCTAAAGAAAGACGAACATTACTTCGGTCATAACTTCTTTGTTTTTTATGCTACAGAAACAAATTAAAAAACAGTTGAAATCTTAATTAATAACTTATTATTCTACCTATTTGCATTCTTGGCGTAGGTGTCACAGTTTCTGAGATATTTAACTCTCACTTCTAAATAATTATTTTATGAACACTTGGATGTCAAATATAAACTTAAATATCTCTGAAATTATTAATCCTACATCAGTAAACAAAAAATATAATTAATTCCCAGTTTGTACTTTCTGTAATAGGTTCGTAACATTTTTTCAATAAAGCAATACTTTTCGAGATACTTGATGAAAGCCGTTTGAAAATACCTACTTTTTTAAACTAAAATCGCAATTTTGAAGTCGTTATAACTTAAAAACTATCAATTTATGTGAAAAATTGCATAGAACCTTTTCTTCTTAAAATTTGATTCTTTTTCAGCTCCAATAAATATACATATTTTTTAAGTGCCACCCTCTGAGAAAGGGTGGCATCCACCCCCTATAAATTAGCAAGCTCCCGCACAATATAGAAACCTTTCTGTGAAGCATTTACTATTATACTGCCAAAAATGAACGAAATCCGTTCAATATGACATTATTCCGAAGTTTTGCATATTTTTTACCTCTAGGTACTGTACACTGTAAAAAATGATGTAAATTTACCATCGTTGCGTGTAAAATTCCCATGTAATTTTACCCGCAAAGAGACAGGAAAATTTCCATTTACCATGGAGGATTACCCCAAAATATAAGGTAAATAAAAATTTTCCACTCTCTTTGCAGGTAAAATTCCATTACTATTGGGGGTAATTTACTATGGAAAAAAATCCTGTTTGGATAAGGGGCAATTTTATTACATGTAATAGTACCACCTATTTACTCTGGTTTAAATCGCGTTATTAGATTCTGCAGGTGCGATTTTAAAGCTTGAAATATGTTCCTACTTTAAGATTCGTCAAGAGGATTTACTAAATTAACCCTCTCTTTTTTTACGAAAATAAAAAAAAAATTGCTCGAAAATTCCTGAAATTATGGGTCAAATAAACGTTAATAACTTTTATAAAAATAATATTTAGCCTACCTATCCAGCATGCGTTTATAGTAAGTCCTCAAAATAAGTAAATCTGATGGAAAAAGAAATTGGAATACCTATACTTTTCACGAAATATTGAAAAAATCATGTTTTTTTGGTAAATTAACTTGATGTTGATTGTTTCTAAAATTTTTATACTGTTTAAAATATCGAAAACATATTATTCACGTGGTACAGGGCCATGAGTCCAATTATAATGCCTGAATAATAGAAAGAGATAGAAATTAACTGAAGAAATCGATAATTAAAAATTAATTTATATCGTTCAATATAATTTGAATATTTATTATGCTTAATAAAAATCTTTCATTTTGCGTAAACCATTTTTACTTTTTATATCGAGATATATTATTTTTTTGAGGCCTCACCAATGCCATATTGAATATGTTAATCCGAGCGAAATTTCATTGAAATTTATCAACTTACGTCATTTTTAATGAAATTTTTACCAAAAAGTAGGCCATATTGGATCAGCCATTTTGTATTATTACTTTTTGACGTCATAATCTATTTCAAAAAACCAACACAGTGTCAATCCGAGTGAAATTTGTTTGAAATTTATCGAGTTACGTCATTTTTAATAGAATTTTTATCGAATAGTCAGCCATATTGGATCAGCCATTTTGAATTACCTTTTTTTGACATCATAATCTATTTCAGCGACCTCGAAAACCCCTTATATGTCAATTTGAATTAAATTGCTTTAAAATTTCTCAACTTATAATAATTTTGTTTAAAAAACCTTTTATTTTTGTTTAAATAATTAATAAACAATTTCCTCACGATTATATGTTTATAACTTTTTGTTTTAAGCTATGTAAAAGTGATATCAAAAGGTATTATGATGTCATCCAGATAGACCTGAATGAAATCGTGAATATATCCAGCTAGTGCATCCCGAACCATAAAGTTTTGGAAAGTTGAGGGGGCTGTTTTTAATCCGAACGGCATGACGTTAGATTGCTAAGCAGCACCATCCGGGATAGTAAATGCGGTGTATTGTTTTGATTTTGGATCCATGGGGATCTGCCAGTATCCGGAAGTGAGGTACAATAATGTAAAAACTTTTGCTTCCCCTAATGTCTTAATCGTTTCGTGTATCTTTGGCTGATGATTGATCTTTCGTGATTGCATTTAATTTTCGGTAGTCGATGCAAAATCTAGGCTTTTCTCCTGGGACTTCTGTTAGGACTGGTGGTGAGCTGTAGGGTGAATTACTAGGTTTAATAATGCCGGCCTTAAGCATTTCGTCAATTTGTTCATGAGAAATTTTCTTCTTGCTCGTTCATTGTAATTGCCCAGTAACTATATTTTTTTTCTACAAAGAATGCTGTTTTTCGTTAATATAAAGCATCACCTAGATGCTCAATTTTTCCGTTGAAAACACCTGTTTTAGAAAAAATTTCCATCCGCCATATTGGAGCCGCCATTTTTAATTTCTAAATTTTGGCCTCAGATTCGTAATCAGCGATCCCAGAAACATAACTATGCTATGTTTCAAAAATTAACCAGTAATATTATTTTCAGATATTGAATATTTAAATTTGGGGATGGTTTTCACCCCTTGGGGGTGAGATCAATTTTCCGAAATTTTACATATTTTCTTATTACCTTTAGGTACTGTACAGGGTGGACCAAATTAGTTGGGATTTGGGATTTTCTCTAAAACTACGGCAGATAGACAAAAACTAATGTAGGTGTCCTGAGTTCGATTTTCGACTATCGAGCTTGGAATATCAGCATTTTTGGATGACCTCTGAATCTCAATTACCAAGCGTCGAATCGAAAATCGAGTAAAACATTCTTGAGGCACTTTTTGAGTAAAATCCGTAATAACTTGTGTTAACGAGCTTCAAAACGATGTAATACTTGACGCCCTTATTTAAAATTTTAAGGGTGGGTCCTACCACCGCTTAAGAATTGAAGTGGAGATCAACAATACCCAATAAAAGCACCCCTCCTTGATAATAAAATTGACGGATCCGAGCGTTTGTCGAAAAAATGATCATACAAAGAGAAAACACGACAGTTTCGTTTTCGGTAGGTTACCCTGTGTAATAGGTATGGTGTAAATAATCACTATATATATCACTGATGTTTGCTAGTGCATTCTTAGAGTATTTCAGCTTTCGAAAGTTTTCTAATTGAGCATTTGCATTAATTTTCTGAATCACCCTGTATTACTTATTTATAGCGTCAGTTATTTTATATGCATTGCCTTTTATACTGCAAGCATAATCAGATCAATTTTATTTATTCTACTGAATATCCAATACGTCCCACAATCAGATAATTGAAGAATGAAAAGAGAAATTAAATGAAATAAAAAATGTTTACTTATCCACATTGCATAACTCCAGGACATCGTGTATCCAATGTTAGTCACCACTTTGACCTAAAATACCGAATTTAATTATTTGTAGTGGGGCGTGTTAGAAAAGGAGCATCTCAAAGGGTGGTGAGTTTAAGGTGACGCCGATTGTACAAGCGCTAAGTCAATTCAATACTTATGACTTATAAGTGAATTGTTGTGTAACAACTATTTGTGATTTTCAAAACTATCAACGAAAACGCTCCATTCTTAACAGATCACTAGAAACCTGGCCATACTCTGAAATCTAGTTCAATCTCCGCCACAGATGGCGCAACGTTACCCAATCTTCTTTCGTAACGATATACATGATAAAAGATCACTAGAAACCTGGCCATCCTCTGAATTCTAGTTCTATCCCTCCGCCACAGATGGCGCAACGTCACCCATCTCCTTTCGTAACGATTTACATGATAAAAGATCACTAGAAACCTGGCCATCCTCTGAATTCTAGTTCTGTTCCTCCGCCACAGATGGCACAACGTCACCCAATCTACTTTCGTAACGATTTACATCTCCGTTAGATGGAAAACAAGCTCGAGTCGGAGGTAAATAAAACAACAATCATCCTCACCATTCTCGAACACATGGTGGAAGCAAAATAACATGTGTTTAATGAATCAAAATTTGTGTGACTGTCAGTAGTGTCAGTTTCTATGCGCGCCCGCACGTAGCCAGTCAAAGTTCTGTGATTGGGTGGGACGTTTTTACCAATATAGTCATCTCTAAGAAGACTTATATTTGTGTGAGTACGAAAAATTATGCTTAGCAGGGCAAAGGGTGCGCCATTATAGGCTTGGGTGAGCTAATTTGGGTCTGCCGCTCATAACCCGGCGTTTTATGAGTTGCCTTTTGACAACTGTTTTTTTGTTCCTGTTTTTTCTGATTAATTTATGACATTTTTAATTTTTTTCAAAAAGGTTTGTCTTAACAATGCGTCAATTAATCACAGTTTCTTGCGTTTTTTGGTTCGGTGTATTTACTATATTTAATATAAATTTTTTATATTATTTATTCTAGATTGTTAACTTACTTAGGAACACCCACAATTTTAGATTTTTATAAGGCGACAAAATTAATTTTTGTTTGAATTCTTATTATTTATACAGACAACCGTCACTATCAAAATTATAAGAAAAACAGGACAAACTTTATTGTATATATAATATATGAGTAATTGAACTATCTGAACTGTGAATCTTAGCAGAAGTTAATAGCCTAATATCGTTAATAAAAATTTGTTATTTGATATTGACGTAACATACTGGCAATGTAAACAAACTAAAAATAATTTAAGTGCTTTTCCTTACATGCCGTGCTCTCCTGCTGAATCATACCTAGCTGCATAAAATGTATATTCATTTTTGAAAGAATTCATTGAAAAGGGCAGGGCACAAAACCCTCGACAAAACCAATGGGGACTTTCTGTTGAAATGTCTAACTTTAGGAAAAAATAGTGTGCTGCCGATCAAAAGACTCAGTGGCCACGAGCAGGAAAAAACACTGTAGTTGTTAGAAAGCGTCGAAAAGCCGAAAATTCATCTTCTATTCGCATTATTTTTCTGCATGAACTAAATTAAATTATTATTCATATTAGTTTTTAATACAGAGTTCATCACGGTTAGTACCCTATTAGACGTTTTAGAAAAACTAGAAATAGTTTGAACCTGAAAATTTAAGAAGGGGTGCTCTATATAATGAAAGTAACGTCACCCATGTGACACTTCCGGTTATACCGAAAGTTGACATTAACTTCCTTATATTAAATGGCATGCCTTATTTTACTTCCACATCCAGTGGAAGTATGGTAACGACAAAAAAATTTTTAAAAATTTTTATTGTTCAAATAGGCTTAGAATGTCACGAAACGTCGAGATTTTAAGTTTGAGCGAAAAAAAAAATTTCTTTCTGTCGGTCTGTCTGTAACTTTTTTTGTGCGCACGTTTACTCTGGAACCGTTTGAGATATTGACTTGAAATTTGGTAGACATATGTACTTTAACGAGATCTAGAACTAGATTATATTTTCATCTTGTTCCGTCGAAGGGTTGGGGGTAAATTGGGGTAAATTTGGGAAAATAGGTAAATAGAGCAGGTAAGAGTCCATAAAATTGGTATTTAGTATATACAAGAGAAGCTAAGGTCTCAAAAAAATTGCCACCCCCACCCCATTATTAAAGGGGATGAAAAAAAATGTAACTTAGTGTGTGTACAAGAACCAGACACCTCAAAACGTTTTTTTTACTTCATCCACCCCCACTACCACCCCCTATCACCCCCTATCACCACCCCCACTCCGCTACCCATGTGGGGTATCGTTTTATGAGTTTTTGGGGTAGAGGATTTCAAATATTATATTATTAACGTTCCATAAACAATTATTTCCGTATACAAAATTTTTTCGTTGTGAGTGACTTGGATGTGGAAGTAGTGATTCCTTGGGCGGCGGTTTTTTATGCTGGATTCAAATTCTATTCATTATTTTAAAGTAACTTTCAACCAACAGTTTTTGAGATATTTCGATTTTAATGAAATTAATAACATTCGCTATGGTAAATTCCGATAACCAATTTTTTTTCCCAATGTCTATGAGAGATGGGGCTTATATGGGCTCAAGCTACAAATGCCCCAAATTGTACAAGGTGCCCGAAAAATGAGGTCCAACTTAGACAACTATTAAATCGCTTATTTCAAATGGAACATACTATATTTTATAAACCCATTCGTTTCCCTGTTTTATTACCTTTCAACTTATATGTACATTCCTATAGCTGAAATGTACGGTTATTGGGTTATTTAAAGTTATTTAGAAAAATACTTAAATTAACATCAATATTGGCAATAGTGTGCCATGAAATGCAGTATTTTACAATGATTTTGTAAAATAATCACAGTGGGTTCATTAAAGTTGTTTAAAGCGTCAGGGATGGTAAAAAGTTCGATTTATTTCTATTTTGTACTCTCTCTGAAAAAAAAAAATTAAATCTGCAGATAGCATATGTATACTATCAAAATCATTTCCTACTGGGAGAAAATGATCCATAATCTTAACTCAAAAGGTAGTGATGTATTCCCTCCTAGCAGTGTTGATGTTTTATATCGCTGTTTTCATCTTGTTGTTTTTGTGAGTAGTTGGATGATGTCCCTTTCAGCTCTTCTCAAACTTTTTCTGTTGGCTTTTGCTGTTGCCGCGTTTTTAAGTCCATATATCTATGGCTTAGTGCTCCATTTAGGCAGTTTCCGTCGTCGTTAATTTTTTGCACCAGTAGCTTATGTTCGTTTAGTCTAAAACTTGTGTTAACTGTCAGACTGTTAAAGTCGAACTTCACACTAAAAGCTCACTAGGTAATTTCGAAATACCTAAATGCAGATTCGATCATATACATATAGATTTAGTAGGACCATTACCTCCATCCAGAGGTTGTTCTTCTTACCTTCTAACAATGATCGAACGATTTACCAGATGGCCAGAAGCTTATCATCTGCCTGATAGGTATTACTGCAGAAATTGTCGCACGTACATTATTTCAAAATTTTGTTTGTCGATTCGTCGTAACTTTGAACGTCACAACTGATCAGGGTGTTCGATTTGAATCAAAATTATTTAACGAATTTGCAACGGATTGTCGAACGATTACAGCGAACTCTTAAAACTGCTTTGATGACTAAAGCCAATACGTCACATTGAGTAGATGAACTTCCTATAATATTATTGGCTTTTAGAAAGATTCCCAAAGAAAATTTGCAATGCTCTTCAGCTGAATTAAGTTTTGGTCAAACTCTACGATTACCTGGTGAATTTTTCACTAAATCATATAATTCTCCTAATATCCATTATTTTATTGACAAATTAGGCACTTACTTTAATAATTTATCTTTTATTTACCCATTTCCTCAAGTTAATTACAAATCGTTTGTCACTTCTGACATTTTCACTTCTGATTTTATATTTGTCCATAGAGAATGTTTTAAACCTACCTTTTTTTCCACTGTACGAAGGTCCATTTAAAGTTTTATCCCGTACAAATAAGTTAATTACTTTTAATAAAAGAAATAAAGTCGTAACTGTCAATATTGACAGAGTTAAACCTGGTTTTGTGTTAGTTGACAAATGTGATGTTTCGCCAACTTTTATTAAAAAAGTATGTTTTGCCATTGATATATTAGTTGATTGGTTGTTCTTTTTATTAACGAGGGGGTGTGTGTAGCGACTCACTAGCCTCAAGTAAAGGATTTTTAATAACGATGAATACAGAAATAACAAAAAATAATAACAACAAGAAAAAATCAAGAAATGAAATGAATTATATTTAAAAATTTGTTATTTTATATTTTCATATCAATATACATTTTATAAATTAAATATATTATTCATTATAGTTTTTACACTATATGTGTCATCTTCATTCTAATACTACGGAAATTGCGGTTTTTTGTGTATATTTTAACTCAATAGCAAATAAATGTATTATATTTAATCATTATTTTCGTTATAGTCGTTATGTTTCCTCTGTTTAATCTCTATTGATAAGGGGACCACAAACATTGCTCTTAATTTGTATAAGTGATGTTCTAATTTATGTCAGTTAACGAGCTGTGACTTTACCCAGCACTTATTAATTTCAAAAGAGGCTTAAAATGAAGCATCTATCCAAAATATCGAATGTTGAATGCAAAAAAAATAACGGGATGATCCCTACCCTCATGTTTTAAAAAACCGCTGCCCAAGGAATCACTACTTCCACATCCAGATTCTCTATCCAAGTCACTCACAATGAAAAAACTTTGTATATGAAAATAATTGTTTATGGAACTTTAATAATATAATATTTGAAATCCTCTACCCCAAAAACCCATAAAACGATACCCCACATCGGTAGTGGGGTGGGGGTGATAGGGGGGTGATAGTGGGGGGTGGATGAAGTAAAAAAATATTTTGAGGTTTCAGGTTCCTGTACATACACAAAATCACTTTTTTTTTTCATTCCCTTTAATAAGGGGGTGGGGGTGGTAATGGGGGTGGCTAATGCCAAAAATTTTTTTGAGACCTTAGCTTCTCTTGTATATACTAAATACCAATTTTATGGACTCTTACCTGCTTGATTGACCTATTTACCCCAAATTTACCCCAATTTACCCCCCAACCCTTCGACGGAACGAGATGAAAATATAATCTAGTTCTAGATCTCGTTAAAGTACATATGTGTACCAAATTTCAAGTCAATATCTTAAACGGTTCCGGAGTAAACGTGCGCACAAAAAAAAGTTACAGACAGACCGACAGACAGACAGAAATTTTTTTTTCGCTCAAAGTTAAAATCTCGACGTTTCATGACATTTTAAGCCTATTTGGACAATAAAAATTTTTAAAAATTTTTTTGTCGTTACTATACTTCCACTGGACGTGGAAGTAATTAAATGAAAACAGTGCTGATAATATAAACCTATTGTCTCACAGCAGAGACCTTGTGCACGAAAGGACTAGGGTCAACCGTTTTTTAAAAAAATACTAAATTATTTTTTTTTATATTACAATGCAGAAATTTTACTAAAATAAAAATTAGGCCAACATAAAAATGAAATTTCTGTATCAAAATAACGCCCCATTCGGAGCTATTATTGATACACCGCGGGGCTATTCAGATACAGTACTGTAATGTCGTTTGTAGATAGAATTTGGATCAGTGGGGCTGGTAAGATACATGGGTGTCCTTTATCTATCAGCTATAAAAATTTGGTTTTTGTGGCTATAATAGTTTTTGAGATATTAGCGACTTTATATTAATGTGTTTTTTCAGTCTCCTGAATAATTTTTTTATGATAAAATTCCGAAAAAACGTGAAAAATAAGTGATTTAAATTTAAATTTCTTTTACTTCCACATCCAGTGGAAGTATAGTAACGACAAAAAAATTTTTAAAAATTTTTATTGTTTAAATAGGCTTAGAATGTCATGAAACGTCGAGATTTCAAGTTTGAGCGAAAAAAAAAAATTTCTGTCGGTCTGTCTGTCGGTCTGTAACTTTTTTTGTGCGCACGTTTACTCTGGAACCGTTTGAGATATTGACTTGAAATTTGGTACACTTATGTACTTTAACGATATCTAGAACTAGATTATATTTTCATCTTGTTCCATCGAAGGGTTGGGGGGTAAATTGGGGTAAATTTGGAGTAAATAGGTAAATCAAGCAGCTAAGAGTTCATAAAATTGATATTTAGTATAGAAAAGAGAAGCTAAGGTCTCAAAAAAAATTTTGGCATTAGCCATCCCCATTACCACCCCCACCCCATTATTAAAGGGGACGAAAAAAAAAGTTATTTAGTGTGTGTACAAAAACCAGAAACCTCAAAATATTTTTTTAATTTATCCACCCCCCACTCCCACCCCCTGTCACCACCCCCACCCCACTACCGATGTGGGGTATCGTTTTATGGGTTTTTGGGGTAGAGGATTTCAAATATTATATTATTAAAGTTCTATAAACAATTATTTCCAGATACAAAATTTTTTCGTTGTGTGACTTGGATAGAAAATCCGGATGTGGAAGTAGTGATTCCTTGGGCAGCGGTTTTTTCTTATATTTACAAACCATTGTAAGCTCTAAAGTTACGGCTTCGACTTTATTAAATTTTGATTTTATGACTTCGACACTAGTTACCTGCAACAAGGAGAAACCCACTGCGATAAAACGATGAATGTAGGTGTTACATAAGTTCTAACCATATAAGATTCATCATTTCGTGTATCATATTAGCCTCACAACCTGTATAACAATAGCCCCTGAAAATGTATCATAATAGACCCTGAACTTTGATAGCTCTTATGACACCATCAACAAAGAGTAGTGTTAACAAATTATACATCAAAATACTGTTGGAAGCACACTTGATAATTTACTGTACAAAAACTAAAACATCAGAATAACAATCGTGAAACTTTTCCACAGTAAAGGTTTTATCAAAGAAAAACAAAAATTGGATCACAAAATCACATCACGCAAGCTATATTTTTTTCCGCTGAAACTTTATTTTTAATCTGTAACATGAATATGGCATCATATTATATAAGATTTGGCCAATCTAATCTATTTTTTTCATATAGTTTTGTGGCAGATATACAGTGTGTTTCAGGATAGATATAACAAGAGGTGTAATGGACCAAAAATTTTGGAATTTTGAAATGGTATTTGGTGATTGAGTCCTGCTTGTTGTAAAACTAAAGAATACCAAAAATGACTTGATTTATTGTTCTACAGGGTGTTTTATAAGCAAAGTTGTAAAAATCACCACTAAAAAAGTACCTTTATTTTTCAAAATATGAAAAAAATCCAGTAAGAAAAGTTATTTAGAATGCAATTTTATACCTCTACCAAATTTCAGAAATATAAAATTATTTTTTTGAAACTTCCCAGTTTTTCAATAAATTAGTATTTTATTTTGAACCATTCAATTAAAACTGCATAGAAATTATTTTTTGTGAATTAATATTTAAAGTTATGTAGAAACTAAAAGTAGGCTATGAGAAAAGCAGTGGATGATTAACAACCACAACTACACAACTTTAAATATGAATTCAACTCTTAATTCGCAAAAAAATGGGAAGTTTCAAAAAAATAATTTTATATTTCTGAAATTTGGTACAGAGGTATAAAATTGCATTCTAAATAACTTTTCTTAGTGGAATTTTTCCATATTTTGAAAAATAAAGGTACTTTATTAGTGGGGATTTTTACAACTTTGCTTATAAAACACCCTGTAGAACACCAAATCAAGTCATTTTTGGTACACTTTAGTTTTACAACAAGCAGGACTCAATCCCCAGGTACCATTCCAAAATTCCAAAATTTTTGATCCATTACATCTATCCTGGGACACACTGTATATATATTTTTTTTGTATTTGGGGTTGTATATTGGGTTTATCACATTAACCCCGGTCGACCCTACATATTTAGAGACAACAGACTCACACACAATATTGGTAAACTGTGATTAATCTCTTCCAAAAAAATCCAAATGCCACGACAAGTAATGTTTATTAATTTTTTTTGGAGCTCTGGACAAATTTCATATCGAAAATGACATAGTGGTGTTAATTAAAAGATTTTGAAAAAGAGGTGGATTGTGAAAAACATAATCCAAAAAACGGTGAACCAATTAAGTACATACAAAATTACTTTATTTTCTCCTAAAAAATATTCTTTTTGAGACGTAAAAGGGTCTCGCCGGGTTTCCACATGAAATCTGGCGTGTTTTTCAACATTGGTGTCTTCATTATGTTGCTAGTTGATAGAAATAACTTTTGACCAATTATCAAAGGTCTACCTTTACTCATTTTTAGAAAAAAGGGGTTGAAACCTTTAACTTAAAAATCGTTTTTCTATTAAACTTTGATAGATATTTGAATAACTCCAACGGGATATGAGAGCTACTGATTAGAATTACATTGCATATTTTTTTATAAATTTTCAACTTACTATTAGGTAAGAAAAAAAACTCGGTGGCGCAGTGCTTAAGGTGTTAGGCTTGCGACCACGGGGTCCCGGGTTCGAGTCCTGGCTAGGGTATGGATGTGTAGTGGCGTTTTTCATGTGTTACCGAGATGGTAGCAGTGGACTAGACTGCGGTTGTGTGAGAGACAACACAGTCTAGTCGCTCTCCTCTCCTGAGTTCGAGTCTCAGCTGCGGCAGATCACAATGTCGCAGGGAATGGGTGTTGTGATGTTGTCTATGTGTCCTGGTTGAGTGGTAGAATAGTCATTGGCTACACTCCGCCAGGACATTAAAATAAATAAGGCGATTAAAATAAAAAAAATGAAAAAAAAATGAAGGGTGGTTTTTTCTAGCTATTTCTCGAGATACACCGATCAAAAAAATCACGTATAATCAGTGAATCTTCAGCTACAATGCATAGCAGTTACATAGATCTGCGATGGGTGGATCATATTTAAATTAATAATATTATGTTGGTAGGTGGTCATTGGAAAAAAAAATTGTGTAATAGGGCACATCAAACGTATAGCCACGCGAGTGTCGTTGAGAGTGATCGGCATCTTAGCAATCTGGATCACCATCATTATGATTCATCCAAATTCTATGCATTAAACTATTGTTACTATCAGTAATACTTTTTTCTAACACACTTAATTTCTAGATTGCTAAACACTTATCGTAAAAATCAGAATATCGTGTCTTGTAATTCATAAAATTTATTTTATTTTAGCCGTATATTAGTACATTTTGGCCAGTTCAATAAATGGATTTTTAATTAAAAATGAATGTCCAATGAATGTTATTAAAATTAAAATAAAAACAGCATTTGTTGAAAAAAAAGAAACTTTTATTTTGCATACATAATCATTAAACTAATCTAATCTTCATCACTATTTTCGTCTATAGTTGTAGTCATATTTGTGGTTATCAAATATATATGTTAAGATTTTGGCAGTCTTAATGATCTTTGATTTATAACGGCCATATGCCAAGTAATAAATTATTGAAGCTACATGTGAGCAACAACCTATTGTTCTATTACCATTAGCACAATCACATGTGTATCTTTTTGTACCCTTATAGTTATTCATATTTGGTTCATATTCAATGAAACATTGATGTCTTGCTATTGATGTGCCAGAAGCGAAGTTTCATCCTTTCATAGGGGTTTTCGGGATGTCGTAGAAACTATTGAAAACCGGATATAATGTTTTAATGCCAGCGTGTAAGGGAAATCGCAAACAGTTAACTACTGAAGAAGCAAATCATTCAAGGCGTGTCACAAAAGTACGGTGGGTTGTTAAGGCAGTACATGGAGATATCGGCCAAAAATATCACTTGCTGCATCATAAATTGGATAACAAGTTATTGCCTGTAGTTGGATCACTGTGCCGTATTGCTGGATTTTTACACAATATGTTCAGGAAAAGGTTCAATTCGGATTTGGAACTTGCTGATACCATAATTGATTATATGAGAGAACGTGAAATACAACAAAAATACATTACAAAATCTAGTTGAAGCAGAAAAACTTAGTCGCCGCAAAAAACCTTTTACACACTCATCTACATCCCTCATAGATTTTCCAGAATTAACTGAAAATGATCTGAAAATATTATTTACCTACGATCACTACTGTAAATAGTAAAAAACACACTACCTGCCATCTATGTAAGTTGAATTTTACATATTGTAAACAAAACGCACTGTAAACAAATCGCACGGTAAACAAAACGCACGGGACACGCAAATATAGGTGGCTTAGTTCGCTGACGCGGGGTTTAAAAAGACAAATGACATAATATTTGTTGAATAATATTTTTGACAAGTAAACTAAATTCAGATTTTACTAAATAAATAAATGAATATGATCGTAGGTAAAGTATAGTACATAATTCGAGTTGTAAAGCAATTACGCACTCATGGAATAACAACCTATTGTTCTATTCCCATTAGCACCATCACATGTGTATCTTTTTATACCCTTATAGTTATTCATATTTGGTTCATATTCAATGAAACATTGATATGTCTTGCTATTGATGTGTCGGGAGCGAAGTTTCATCCTTATTATATTACGATGCTCACATGTAGCTTCAATAATTTATTACTTGTCACATGGCCGTTATAAATAAAAAATCATTAAGCCTGCTGAAATCTTAACACATATATTTGATACCACAAATATGACTACAACTATAGACGAAAATAGTGATGAAATTAGATTAGTTTAATGATTATGTATGCAAAATAAAAGTTTCTTTTTTTTCAACAAATGCTGTTTTTATTTTAATTTAAATAACATTCATTGGACATTCATTTTTAATTAAAAATCCATTTATTGAACTGGCCAAAATGTACTAATATACGGCTAAAATAAAATAAATTTTATGAATTACAAGACACGATATTCTGATTTTTACGATAAGTGTTTAGCAATCTAGAAATTAAGTGTGTTAGAAAAAAGTATTACTGATAGTAACAATAGTTTCATGCATAGAACTTGGATGAATCATTATGATAGTGATCCAGACTGCTAAGATGCCGATCACTCTTAACGAAACTCGCGGGCTATACGTTTGATGTGCCCTATTACACAATTTTTTTTTTCCAATGACCACCTACCAACATAATATCATTAATTTAAATATGATCCACCCATCGCAGATCTATGTAACTGCTATGCTTTGTAGCTGAAGACTCACTGATTATACGTGATTTTTTTTATAGGTGTATCTCGAGAAATAGCTACAAGAAACCACCCTTCATTTTTTCGATTTTTTTTCTTACCTAATAGTAAGTTGAAAATTTATAAAAAAAAATATGCAATGTAATTCTAATCAGTAGCTCTCATATCCCGTTGGAGTTGTTCAAATATCTATCAGTTTAATAAAAAAACGATTTTTAAGTTAAGGGTTGCAACCCTATTTTTCTAAAAATGAGTAAAGCTAGACCTTTGATAATTGTCAAAAGTTATTTCTATCAACTAGCAACATAATAAAGACACCAATGTTGAAAAAAACGCTAGTGCAGATTTCATGTGAAAACCCGGCAAGACCCTTTAAAATAATAATTGTTGGTTTGCTGTTATTTTATTAAAATTTTGTTCTTCGGCAATAAAATGGTATGAGATAAATAAAATTTAATTGTAACACTTTTGGGAATAGGTCAACGATAACAGTCAATCACGTTATATAACGTTATCTATTATTTTTATTTAAATGTAATCCCATACAATTGTTTATTTTTGATTTTGAAGCAAATGAAAATATACATATATTTTTGCTATAATTAGTATATAATCCGGTACATACGGACCAAGAAAGGCAAAATTATTACTGTTTTCAGGATAACTTTTCTACTTCGCTGTGTTGAAGGAAAATAATGCAGTTAAATAAAATGCAAAAATATGACTAAAAGCAGGCACTATTGCGTATTTCAAGGTGTCTTTCAAAAAAAAAATAAATTAAAGGAAAATATTTAATAATATGTTTTTTATCAACTGAGCTCTCATTGGACTACAGAATTGATTATGTGTATTTTAACTCATACATAACCTCAAAAAAATGAAATTTTCATATACAGTACCCTAAATTGACGAAGCAAGAGAATCAAAACAGTTTTGTATTTATTTGTTGAGAAAGTGACTTTAAATGCATGACCGAAATGAGTTTCGTAGGTAGGGTATTGATCTCTAACCTCAAAAAAATTATCGGAATCACTCAAAAATGAAATTTTAGTATACCAAGATTCAAAGATTTGCGAAACAAACAGATCAATGTAATTTATTTTCATACATATTGAGTAATTTTCTATTTAGTTGGTATCAAATTAATGATAAACTTACAAATTTAACCATTTCTGAAAATTTCTCATACAAGCGATGACTCCTTCGAGCAGCTTTTTTTTTTTTTTTTTTCAGTAATAGATTTTATTAAATAACAATAATAATGACATTTACATTATTTTTTTTTTTATTTATTGTATTGTAAGTTCAGGCATAAGGTAAAATTCATTATTACATGCTTACAATTATAATTACAATTTGCATAACTTACAATTACGGTTACGTGGCGCCTAAGTCACAAGGACTTGTTTTGCGCTTTAAATGTGATTACATTTATTTAACTCTATTTAGCTATAAACTATAAACTAAAAACTATTTCTATTCTTATGTAACTAGTAATGTTAATAACAGTAGAACTGCTTAAAATTTGGTGTTTGTACTAATTGCAAGTAAGGATTTAAACATTTTATTGCTGTATGGATAATAGTTTAACAATTTCTGTATTGTTTCAATGATTCAATGTTTGAGAACTGCACTAAGTATATCTATATTATCTATCGTATAATTCTTTACGGTTTTATTAAATTTTTTAATATTATCATATTTTCTAAGAGCCGTGGGTAATAAGTTATATAGTTTAGGACCATAAAAATTCACAAACTTTTGACAAACATTTTTTTTGTATTTTGGCACTTTCAATAATTCCTTGCTTTGTGATCGTGTCTGATGGTATGTATTTATGTTATTTGCTGAGGGTGCTTTTGATTTTTTATGTGTGAATATTATTGCTGCTAATATATAAAGACCTTTTATATTTAAGATTTTATTTTGTTTGTATAATTGTTCTGTACTATATAGTCTATCTTTCTTTAAAATGACTTTTAATAAATAATTTTGCGAACTTTGGATAGTTGTGTAGGCATTATTGTATGTCCCGCCCCAACAACTTATTGAGTATCTTAAGATGGACTCAGCTAGAGAGTTATATACAACCAATAGGGTTTGTCTGGTTAATATATCACGTAGCATATAAAATTTTGGTATTATCCACCTAATTCGTTTGGTTATATGTTCCGAATGTTTATGCCACTTTAGATGATCATCCACAATTACTCCTAGATATTTTATATCTCTAACTCTTTCTATACATGTATTTTCGTATTTTATATTAGTTATATTAGGTGTATCAGCAGCTGTGGGGGCAAATGTTAGAAATTTTGTCTTCTCTTAATTCAGTGTTAAATAATTACCATTGAGCCATTCCGATACTTTCTGTAGTGTGTGTCTTGATTTTTCCAGTGTGTCTTCCCAATTATCACCTTCACATATCAGAACAGTATCATCCGCATAGGATAGTACTTGTCCTTTTATGTCGATGTTGCATAGATCGTTAATATATATTAAGAACAAAATGGGGCCTAATACGGTGCCTTGGGGAATGCCAATGCGTACTATTTTGTTGTCACTCATGCAATTATTAATTTTTACGCGTTGCTTTCTTTCTGTGAGGTAATTCTTGAAAAGCGTCAGTACATTTCCTCTAATGCCTATTTTCTCACATTTTTCTAATAATTCATCATGTGGGACAGTGTCGAATGCTTTTCTCAAATCTAGGAAAGTGCAAATGGTTTTTTTGCTTTTGTTGAAATTTTCTATAATTTTGTTAACTAGTGAATATATGGCGTCTTCAGTTCCCTTGCCTTCGATGAACCCAAATTGGTTTTTAGATAATATTTTATATTTATTAATAAATTCCATTAATTTTATTTTGAGGATTTTTTCGAAGACTTTTGCAAAGCAGTTAATGACAGAGATAGGTCTATAATTATTTTTATCTGTTTTATTGCCATATTTATGAATGGGGGTGACGACAGATTCTTTAAATTTATTAGGGATTACTCCACTGTTTAGAATATTGTTTATTATGTATTTAAGTGGTGTTAAAATGTATGTGTGGGTTTTTTTAATTGTTATTGCAGTAATACCATCTAGCCCTGGTGCAGAGTTATTTTTTAATTTGCTTATTTGCAGTATTAGGTCATTATCTGTTATTTCTGATAGGTATAGGTATTTTATTAGTGGTTGGGCCGTGATTGTGATTTATTTTATTTTTCAGATCGATTCCAACATTTATAAAAAAGTCATTAAATATATTCGCAACCAATACGTTATCGTTTATTAGTTTGCCATTTTCATCCAGTGAAATATGTTCATTTTTTTGTTCATTTTCATTTGTAGCCTCAGATATTATTTGCCAAATTTTTTTGTAGTTATTGTTTACTCCCGCGATTTTGTCTTTATAATATAAATCTTTTGTTATTTTTATTAATTTTGTTACATTGTAATAGTTTTTTAATTCCAGATTATCGGGCTGTAGAATTAGTTTTTTTTTTTAATTCTGTCTCGCCTTTTTATAGAGTTCAGTAGACCATGTGTTATCCATGGCTTGATTTTAACTGATTTGTTTGTTAGAGTTTTTTCAATAGTGTTTTCTTTTATATAGTTTTTATATTTGTTAATAAAAATGTTTGTTGCTTCCTCAACATTAGGATTACTTAAGATGTCAAGCCATTGCTCTCTTTCTAGATCTTTGGATAATTTTTCATATTTTATTATTGGTATTGTTTTTTTTATAGTAGTGGGTGTCTGTTCTGTTTGGTTTGTGAATTTTATATTAAGAGTGATTGGATAGTGATCGGTGATGCTGGTTTTGATAATGGATGATATGAAATGAATATTGTCTTTTTTGCCATTTTTATGTTTGACGAATATATGGTCAATGCATGAGCATGTTTGTTCTGTTTCTCTCGTGTAATCATTAATATATAAAGTATAGTTAAATTTATTTACAATATTTAAGTAACTGTTAACCTCCTCCGAGTTCGTGTTCTTTATATTTATATTTGTGTCGCCTACTATTATTTCTATGTTCATTTTTTTCAATCTATTTAAATATGTATCTAAATCATTATTGAATATATCCACGTCTGTTGAAGGTGGTCTATAAATTGCTATAATTCCAATTTTTGTATTATTTATGTCTAGTTCTATACGCATTAACGTGACTTGTGTAAGTTTAACATTTACTATGTTAACTGCGGTAATATATTTTTTAATATATATGATGGTTCCGTCGTTTTGGTTGAATTGACCGTTATTGCTATATAAATTGTAATTTGGAATGTCAAAGTTCTGTAAATTTTCTGGGTGCCATGATTCTGATAGGATTATAATATCGATATTTTGCTCTTTAAGTTGTTCAAGGAATATGGTTAGTTCATTATAGTTTTTATTTAGACTTCTTATGTTTAAATGCAATATGTCTATTTTCTGATTACTATCGTTACCTAAGTTATGAAATTTATATATATAGTCACTGCAGTTCTCGAATACACTAGTTTCCACATTATCATTTGGGTTATAAATTTCGAAAGGGTCCATAGTAATTTCCTAATGCTAATTATTTGCTTACTATTTAGATGTACCTACACGTTTACAATTGGCCTGCTCTCCCGGATAACTCAGGAGAATAGTTACAAATTCTAATGTATCTGACTGACAGAATCTCGAACATTCATTTTATTTTTAGCTATAGAGGAGAATATTCTCTCTTTTTTTTTTATGGTGTCCCTGTCTTTACATTCAAAAGATCGGCACAGAGAGAGTCCTTTGCGTTTTATTCCTCTTGAAACCACTTTTCTTTTTAACGTCCAACAGAAATCAATCGTCATATTTATATCTCACCTTCCTTGATATCTACGTTCCATTTCCTTGATATTCTGATAGAATCCCTATTTTCGCTATAATACCCAAGATTTTTCGGAAAATAATGTACATGTGGATTTAAGAAATTCAACCTTAAATTCGTTAGACAGTCCAACTCTGCACACTTTTCAACCATTTCCGCTACTATTTCTTTGTAATTTTCACTCTTATTATTTCCTAGAAAATTCTCTACTACATTTTTGAAACTGATCCAGACAACGTTTACAATGTTATCAATTTTCGTGTCTAAACATCTTTCTGATTTTTGGTCCATAAAAAACTTGCCTCTTTCAATTTCGCATTTGAAATGTTTGAAAGCATTAGTTATGTATGCTGGAAACAATCACCATCTTTATGCAAAGCTTTAACGTAAATACTTTACAAGGCCCAAATTTATATGAAAGGTGGAATAAGGTGTTTTGAAGGATCGACCAAAAGCTTCTTTAATCCTTCATATAAAGTTAGGCCTTGTAAAGCAATACGTTAAAGCTTTCAATGAAAATAGTGATTGCTTCAAGCATTTTCAACAAATGTTTCTAAACATTTCAGATGCGAAATTGAAGGAAGGAATTTTTAATGGACCAGAAATCAGTAACATGTTAAGGGACAAAATTTTTGCCACAAAATGAACAATATTGAAAAAGCTGCGAGGTTCAGTTTCAAAAATGTAGTGGAGAATTTTCTAGGAAATAATAAGGGTCCCAATTACAAAGAAATAGTAGCGGAAATGATTAAAAAATTTTAACAGTTGGGCTGCCTAATGAATTTAAAGCTGCATTTATCAGGTTCACACACTACGTTCCAGAAAATCTTGGGGATTATAGCGAAGAACGGGGAGAACGATTCCATCAGGATATCAAGGAAGGTGGGATATAAATATAATGGCTGATTTCTACTGGGCGTTGAAAAGGGAAGTACCTTTATACCTATATACCTATAAAAGACTGCCTCTCCGCCGATTTTTTGAATGTAAAAGACAGCGATAGCGTAAAAATAAAGACTAAAGATTTTCCTCTATAGCCAAAGTTTTACATAAAGGTTCGAGATTCCATCAGTCAGATTCATTAGAATTTTTAACTATTCTCTTGGATTATCCGGGAGAGCAGACCGATTGTAGACGTGATTTTAAAATCAGCTGCTCGAAGAACTCATCGCGAGTACAGGGAATTTTTCGGAGTGGTCAAATTAAAACAATTTTTTTAGAAGTTTTGTAGTTTATCATAAACTTGATACCTACCATATAGAATCTGCAATTGAATGGAAATTAGCTTCCTCAATATGCATGAAAACTATTTTGATTTGTTTGTTTTGCAAATCCTTGATTCGATGTATAAAAATTTCATTTTTGAGTGATTTCGCGCATTTTTTGATGGAAAAACAAAACTGAGGATTGGCGCGCTTTTGGCTTTTTCCAACTAGGCACAACGTGTGGTTTCAAATGTAATATTTTTTCTGATTAATTAGGACAGAAACAGTAATGAAAAATAAGATTAATTTTTATTATAAAATAATAATTAAAATTCATGTACCCTTAACATATAACATTATTATTATTACTACTACTCGCTATTCAATTAGAAAATATCAAGATGCCAAATATTTTGTAAATTTGTGCAAAAGTAGAATCATTCACGATATACCTATCTAGACAGTTTTTAAGATTTTAAAACCTAGGTATTTATGATATTCGAAAAGCAGCAATTTTTTTCCACCAAGACATGTTACTAAATGATTACATTTTAAATTCCCTATTTTACGTATTTCTTCAAAAATAATATTTACGCAGTCGAAAAATTAGTTACCACATTGCAAAAAATTTCATGGTCAATATTTTCACACTGAATTATCTCTTTAACAGACATCTATCAATTGTTACAAGCTAAAGTCGATTTTGTTAGTCATTCTAATTTTGGGATAAACGACCTTGTACAAAATATAGCAAGCGTGTGGCCATGACCAGTTCAATATTTATATTAGTGTAACAGCTTTGCACATTTTGTAAATGAGATTGTGGTGTCTGACACTTGATTACCCTTGGAATGCATGAATTCTATCACATTTCTCTGAAAGTATTTTTAAACAGTTTTAATGAATTTTGGACTATTTCTTGGCTCGTCAAGAAATTACAAAAATATCATCGAAATCATTTTTACCCCCAATATTGTTAGTTGCATTTGAAGGAGACCATTTCTTACATATGTAACACCTACACCAGAGATTATAATGCGAAAATTAAAATTTTACCGCAATTTATGTTAATTTATTTAAAATAGTAACAAAAATAGCTTTAATGAATTATGACAAGTAAAATTGAAAATTTTTAAAAACCCCCGATCAATGTATCTAATCGTAGCAGTTTCATGTGACCGAATCAAAATGAGGCACCTAAATCATGTTCGGCTACCATAATTGTCTGCACATTTTCAATTTTACTTCAATCGGACAATTTTTAAAGAAGTTCAACATGCGAATTCAAGATGGCGACCAAACATCAAAATCTAATAAGGCCTATAATCTGTTTTCTCGACAAAATACTCTTTCAAATAAAAAAAAACTACATCAAAATCGGATCACCCTTGAAGAGACTTGAACAGACAGACAGACAAACATACAAACATACGCGTCAAACTTATAATACCCCCATTTCGGGGTCGGGGGTTAATAAATGTTTAAACTGTTCAAATATTGTACCAGAAGTGGATTGCATTTTATTACATCATAATAAAAGTAATTACATTATGTACAAACACTACTCTTTTTATGTTTAACAAGATGGAACAAATGAAATGAAATTTAAACATGTTCTGTTATTGCAATTGTTGTTGAAACACATTCCATTTTGTTGGATAGGTACATAGTCTCGCTTGGCATCTTAAAGTTCGAGAAGCTGAAATTTATTTTCTCCTATTTCATTTTCGGCTTGATTTATGATGCTTTTAAGTAATTCTTGTCGTGTATTAACTTCAGTGGAGTAATTAAACTGATTACATGACCTCAAAAATTCCATAGACTCAGGTCTTGCGAACGAGGTGGTCAAGGTATGAAACCATTTTGACCTGCCTGGAAAATTTTGATTCAGCCAAGTTCAAACTTTGCACCCAAAATTGATAATCGTATGTCTGAATCTTTTTATTTTATGATGTATATACAGTATCGGCAAACGTTTGATTAGGTATACGGCAATAAGAGCAAGCGAAAGCGAAGCAAGCAATAATGTAAATTAAAGGGCGTGTCACACTTTGCTCTGCTAAGGTACTGATAGACGCCTTTATTGTGGGCGGTCGGTTAAGTCGTTGAAACTATGCAATACCTAATCCAGGACTTTCCGATACTGTATGTCTCCGCTATATAAATGTCTATATTTAATCTAATTCATGTTAAATATACATGGAAAAGTCTTATAAACGTAAACAGTAGATGTCTCTCTAATGGAAAAGTTAATATATTTACGTCTATATCCATATACCTACTTACTTAAATTAATGTATATATGAATATTAATAACATTATGAACATTATGAACTATATGGGACTAAAGTTTATTTACTAAAAATAAAATTAATTGTTTCAAGATCATGATTTATTACAAAGTTTTTGATCGTATAGACCACAAATTTATTAATTGAAAAATTAAATTATATTGGCTTTGGTAGTTTACTATTAAAATTCTTTGTATCATATTCCGAAAATCGGTTGCAATATGTTCAATATTAGTATTAAGTCAAATACTTACCTTGCAACATCAGGGGAGCCCCAAGGTTCAAACTTGGGTCCACTTTTGTTTGTTATATTTATGAACGCTTTATGTGCAACATCGAAAACTGCTTACATTACAACAGCAAATACCCAAATTCGAACTATGCTGTACCTTTAAATTACAAATTGACGTCTCATAATGTAAGGTAGTAATATACTTGCATAAAATAAGTTCTATAGATTTTTTATATACCTTTAATGACACGGAGTTGTCATGAGCCCAAGCAACCAAGGAGACGTGCTATTAGACTCTACAGAGGATTACTAATCTTCATAATAAGAAATTGCAAACAATTTTCGAATGTAGCACTTAAAACGTTGTATTTCTCAGTGGTGACAAAAAGAACAAAAAAGATATAAAACAGAAGCAAAAGACGAAAAGATAGAGAAGGGAAGAGGAGATATGTTTAAAGATAACGTTTACGATAGATGATAGGATAGGATTTTATAGTGTTATGGTTGGGGAAGTTTTGGCTAAGGGAGTTGCCGAAAAATAGGCAACGCCTGGTATGGTAGGGCATCTGCAAATGTCGTCGAATTGAATAATATTGCATTATGTCTGATTTGGGTGATGTTGCGGGTAAGCGGACTATCGTCCAATTTGGTGGTATACATTTTTTGGGAGATTTCCTGGACGTAGTCCCCTAGTCGGGTTCTGTCGTGGCAAGGTGCATAGAGATCTCTGAGGGAGATGTACCTGTCAGAGTCTGAAATAAGACGCATAAATTTGTGTTCTAGAACATTAACTTTGCGTATTGTCGTGACCGATATGCTACACCATGCCGGCGCCACGTATGTGATGGCCGACCTGATCACCATAGTGTACAACAGTTTTTTATCATTTCTGTTAAGTCCGCTACCCCTGGCCAGGAGCGGGTACAGACTCCTGAACATGGAGTAAACCTTGCACACTGTCTCGTTGATGTGGATGTCAAACGTCAATCGTTTGTCTAAGTTAACTCCCAGATACCTCACGCACCGTTTGATAGGAATTTCTCTATCCCTGATCGAAAGTGGCGTTAAAATCTAATTTTCGGTGAGTCGGCTCGAGAATAGGATCGCCTCTGACTTCTCGGCGTTGATCCTAATCTTCCACTTGTCGTAATACGCCGTGGCACGAACCACATGTGCTTTAAGCAGCATGTTCGCTGCTTGCGCGTTATTTGAGTGCGGTACATGGCCATGTCGTTGGTGTACTTGGCAAGTTTCGTATTCGGAAAGTCTAGGAAGTCGGAGACGTACAAGTTGTACAGCTTTGATGACAGGCACGACCCCTGGGGGACACCCGCGCGAATATCCCGCCGCGTTGATAGTTTGTTATTCACCCTGACCTACAGCGATTTACCTACCTGTCAGGAAAGAATATTGAACTTTTCAGTAGTATTTAGATTTAGTTATTATTATATCTTCAACAACAATGTTTAATTTGGCAGTGCTGTATAATTTATGCTATTTTTTTATTTTCATTAAGTATGTATTAGTAGTTACTGCATAGGCAGTACTAACTCAGATTATAGTTTTATCTTTGTGTTTGTATTCTCTACCATTATTTTGTCGTTTATTTTGTATAATATTATACTGTCTTGCAATTGGATCATTTTGTTGGGCAACAAATGTATTATTATTATTATTATTATTATTATTATTATTGTCATAAAGGCAAGAATGCCGTTTGGTCTAGTTTTGATTTTTTTCAGAATTGCATGCTATTTTCGAGACTTGCCATATAGTGTTTATACTGAAATAGTCCCGTTGGAGATTTATATTTGTATTATAATAAATCACCTCTAAATGGCTTTGGTTGTTACGTCTAGCAGAAATTTACCTTGCTGCTCGAATTTCACCTTTCGAAAATGTCACGTAAGAAAGGTAACGTCATGTAGCACAAAGGAGCAATCAGCATCAGCAGGTTTAGTGTCGACATTGGTTTATTTATTAACACTATCCTGGTATAACTCTAAATACTATTTAAGTACGCATTTTGCAAGCTGCAATCATCACCGCAGTGGAATTGTACAAATTGCAATCTCCAGTAAAGCGAAAAATCACCATTTTTACCATTGCATTGCTACAATTTCCAAGCCGCGATTCGAATGACATAATTTTTTAAATAATTAGTGGATACCCGCGTTCGTACTATGCAATCGTGTGTACAATCGAAATTGTTTACTCTTGTATTTTCTAATAACAAGGATGCGTGATCTCATGCAAAAAATAATTGTGGTTAATGAATAAATGAAACAGCATTATGCAGCATTGAAAGAAATTAATTATGTTGGCTGCAACGTAATAAGGATGAAAGGAAAATTAATTGGAGGTGTTTAGCATAAAATAAAAAGTTATGTAAATTTTATAAAGTTTCTGGCTCAATAATAAATTATGTGTTGTACCAATTACTATTGTTAATGCTACAGTATGTGTATTATGTTAATATTTTATGTCATGGATATACTACTGTTATAGTTAACAATAGTCATCACTACTAGAATTTTTAGAATATTGACAACGTAGACATAGGAGGGGAAATGTTAGTAACAGATGTTGGATTAAGATTGTTTACATTGCTAGTTTGAGATATTTTAGTTTTCATTAATTGTAAGTGTATTTTGTGAAGTGTAATATGGTGAGGCAGTGTCAGATTTTCAAAAGACAGTAACTCGTGTAAACTGTAGTAATATAAATATATATTCAATAGTGGCATTTTAAAATATTAAGTCGATGCCAATGTAAGGTAGAAGAGAAGAGAAATGGACAAATAATATGCTGAAAAGAAACAGATTTAACCTATGCTGTTGCCCCTTTCTCTTTAACTACTTTTAGTCGTCGGCTGAACTCTTAACATGCTGAAGTGCCTGTCATCAATGTTAATATATCGCTTTCTTTCACATTCATTATCTTGCTATTTATATTTCACTCTATCTTATTATAGGGATCGAGATTTCTAGTGCCACTAGTGTATAGTACTATATAGGCTGACCCTAGCATATCCGTATCTATTTTAATTTCCCTACTTTTAAATTTGTAAATTGTTAGCTATGCTCCTACAATTCAGACAGAAAATCTTCCAGACAAAAATTATGTGTTAAAGTTGAAATATACCTCATATAGGGGAGCCTACAATGGCTTAAAAACATAGTTATAAGACACAAATGACATAAAGTTACATAGAAAGAAAAATAAACACACTCGCTCTGGGAAGATATTAGGAAGAAATGTGCTTATGGTAGTAATTCTTCACAAAGTAATAACACTTTAATAATTCTGGAAATCAAAACTATTCACTGTACATTACAATTCGTAAAACTTATTCAACATCTTTGAGAGTACTTTCTGCTTAACTAAACAACCATGACTTCATTTTAAAACTTTTTAAATTAAAAATAAGCATTCAATAGGTAAATATATGCCATTAAACACTTTAAATCACTGTAATATAATAATTTTTTTCTGCATCATTAACTGGCGTGCATACTATCTGGGATATGGTTCCAATAGATCTACTAGATGACGCCACTAAAGTTGTAACAATGGATAGGCGGGATATTGGTCAATGTCGTAGTGCTCTCTCTGTCTTTACTCGTCACGTGATTGGTCGAAGCATGCGTGAGACCTCTTTGCACTAGAGCTTCCTCAGCAGCTTTGAGCCAGATTATGTATTACAATATATATGGTCCCAACGTGCTATTTTGTTTCTTGGTTGTCATTACATTTAAAATATGACGAATTCTGCGAACTTTAAGTTTTTGCAGCCGTGTTTATTAAATATTTATACCTTTATTGTTTTTTACTAGATGAGTAGCTTTGGAAATATATCTTTATGACATAAATGATGAAATTGAAAAAAAAAATGAGTAAGCACCAGAAAGAGCCTGAATGCAATTAACGGCCTTATGCAACTATATTTCATGTACTATGATATTACATATATGTCGTCTTTTATCAGATGCACTAACAATTCTGACGATATCGCCATCATGGTAACAGGAAAACACGAGGGCGCTGCATCGAAAAAGATGCAGCGAGCCCTCGTTATGGTAGACGGATGGTGTACCCAGGAAGGTCTTTCCCTGAGTCCAGAGAAGACCACTGTGGTCGCCTTCACAAGAAAGAGGAAACTCAACCTGGGAAGATTGTATCTCCTGGGAAATGAATTGCAGATGAGCAATGAAGTCAAATACTTGGGACTGATTTTAGACGCAAAATTAAACTTCACATTTAGATAGAGTGACTACCAAAGCTGCGCGAGCCTTATGGGCCAACAGAAGAATGGTAGGTAAAAACTGGGGACTCTAACCAAGAATGGGGCTCTGGCTTTACCAAAGGTAGTACCAATAATAACCTATGCCTCCCTGATCTGGTGACATAAAGCCGGAAAAGGAGAGGCAATGAGAAAACAACGAAAAGTACAAAGACTGCCATCTCTAGGTATAACGGGAGCAATGTCAACAACGCCTACCGCAGCCATGGAAGCACTACTTTGCCTGCCTCCACTACATTTAGTTGTGGAAAGTGAGGCACTGTTAGCAGCGTACAGGCTGAAAACAAACGGACATGGGCATACCAAGCATAGGGCACCATACCGAAATATTCCAACAAATAGGAAAAAATCGTATATGCAGTCAGATAGAATCATCACAAGCCACAACTTCACAAAGAAGTTCAGAGTATACATACCCGATAGGGAAGAGGAAGGAACGTGGCAACTGTGAGGACATCCAAATGATATAATGATATAATGGTATACTGACGGATCAAAAACGTCAAGAAGTACTGGAGCAGGTGTTACGGGGGACCAACCAGGGACAGATATTAGTCTGAACCTGGGCTGTACCGCAACGGTGTTCCAAGCAGCTATAGAAATCTGTGCACAAGAAATGATACGGAGGTAATATACTGACAAAAGAATTCGCATCATCACTGACAGTCAAGCAGCTCTCAAAGCTCTGAATGCAGTAGAGATACGTTCCAAAACAGTGAAAGACTGCCTTGAATCCCTGGCGAAACTGGCGGAACACAACAGTATACAACTGGAGTGGACGCGAGGACACCAGGGCAATGAAGGCAATGGAAAAGTAGATAAGCTGGCCAATAAAGGCGCAAGAACAGCCTTGATTGGACCCGAGCCATCCCGCGGGATATTATATAATTCCGCAAGAGGAATGGTAAAAGAACTATTGAGTCAGAAACATAACTTGTATTGGACCGGAGCGCCGGGGATGAGAAGTCACGTATTTTCATCACTGGCGGGCCATCCAAGACAAAGACTAACGAATTGCTAAAGCTGAGGAGAAAACAGCTGAGATGTGCAGTGGGAATCCTAGGAGGATACTGCACATTGAATAGACACCTAACCAACATATGTGTGAAGGATAATCCAGAATGCAGGATGTGTGGTGAAGATGAGGAAACTCCTCACCACATACTATGTAAATGCCCAGCTTTGGTGGCTGGGAGGTTTTCATACTTCGTTACCAACCGTAACACCGAAAGAAATAGCGAGAGCTCCCATTGACAGTACACACTCCTTTTGGAGAGGAACGGGACTATGGCTTAAGCTTAAGCTTCAGTACGGCGGGGCTTCTGGCACCGGAAAAAAAAACACAATTCTGCCTTCTCTAAACAAATTTTTGTGGTCTATCAAAAGTTGGTTGTATATTCAGTGAGGTAGCTAGGGGAGGGCATGTTGACAAAAAGAAATTGAAAATTGATATTCTTTACTTGAAACTTTTTGTAATTGCAATTGACTTTAACTTCCGCTCCAAACAGCTGGCTATGCCACTGTGTATATGTAGGGGATTATTTTTTAATTAGCACAGAATTCAGTGCTAATTTATTGTGTATTTTTCATTTAATCTCACTGGAGTCTATAAAGTCTCTACCTTCGAGCGACACTAAGAAAATATTGTAATCGTCGAAATATTTAATGTAGAGTTTTCGACGAAATTTGATTCTGTATCAGTCCCAGATACCAAAAAAATGTTTGTGCGAGTGTGTCTGTGTGACCGAAACCCATTAGCCGAACAGTTTAACTTCGATGTCTAGAATCCTCTTACAGATATTTAAATACGTATTTATGTATACCGTTTTTTAAAATTTTTCACCGGCCCTTAATTTTACTCAAAATTAAAAATCTGGATTTTCTCAAAAAGGCCTCTAACAAGGCAATATGCCGAAAGTAGGTATTTTCATAATAAATAAAAAAAGTGTGTAAATTGTGATTTGCATAATACCTAAATAATATTCTCTAATCATGATTTTGCTCAAATTGTATACGTTAATAGACGTTACAAACCTCACAATCTGACATTATTAATTCTCCTCGAAAAATTCACATAAAGGTAGTTTACTGATGAGCAACAATTTTTAAATAATCCTAGTTCGACACAGCCGTACCGCTTATTTAAATTAATGATCTCACCTGAACTATATCACTGCAGCTTTTATTAACCAAACATTGAACTCATCTCAGTCGTTGAACTTTATGTATACAACGTAACTTTTATTTACAAAGCTAATAATAGTTTAATAACAAAATTATTTTCAGCAATAACGCATTAAGGTAGGCTGACATTAGAATTTGAATTGAAATCGTTTAGCTCATTTTTATTAAAAAACGGAAATCCACTCATGTCTATGAGGATAATAAAAAGCCTTCCCGGAGCAATGTCCACACATGGATTGAAATTACTCTTTGTAATTAAATAAATTATATTCGATTGCATACTTATACAGGGTGGAACCGCAATTTGGTACTCCCCTGTTCATACATGTTAATGAACGCCCACCCACTATGAGAGTTACACAGGCTTTACTAGGGGCCAGCACAGTCTCCGTATTTAAATCCAATAGATGAATAAATGTAAAATCGGATCATAATTAGCAGAAAAACTGCAATTGTCAGCAAGTTGGCCTTGAAATTAATCTAAAATATACGAAATATCAAAGATAAAATGATGACTTTTCCTCATTTAACATATGAGCTTTGTTATACCTGTACTAAATGTATGATGGCTTTCTATTAAAAACGCATTCTTCTTCGCGTGTTACCAGATGTTTTGTAATTCATGTATTATTTTAATTGGCCTTCGAACACTTCTTCTTCTTTTTCTTCTTCTTTAACCCATTCTTGTCTACTTCTGCATATAGGCCTCCTCCATGTTTCTTCCATCTTGTTTGGGGGTGCCCCACAGTCCGCCTAGTTTCCCTGGGTCGCCACTGCATTGTCTTCTTCACCCGCCCGACGTTATTTATTGGTGACGACCCGCACTGACATCGAAGACTTTTGTTCTTCCCCTCATGACCGGTTTCCGGGGGATGTGACCAAGTTTTCCAATAGCCACCCACGTAAGGCCAACTGACCTGGTGATTTCTGCAGTCTGGTTATCCTTGTCAAGCTTGATATTGTGACTGAGGTATACGTACTCTATAACCACTTCAGGCGTGTTGTTCTCGAGTGTGATCTGGATGTCGTCGGGACTCATTATCTTGATTTTCTTGACTTTCTTCAACTCTCTAATCTTGACTCCAAGTACGCCGGTATCCATACTCATCAGGATGATATCGTATGCCATCGGATGCCATTGATATTGACGCCTTTGCGCTCCGACCTGAAATTTCTAATAATGTTGCGCCAGGGTGGACAGCTTCTGCGAGATACTGCCGCCTTGTCTGGTTCCTCTCTTGATGGTGATCCTCCCAGCAGGTGTATGAGCTCATCTTCGCTTACTGCAAGTATGGTGATACCAATCTGAAAACAACCTATAAAACATATGAAGTATCGAAGATAAGAAAATGATTGCTCTTCCGCATGCCATCATGGGAGACACTGTATACTCTAAGTAGCGGTACCTGTACTAAATATTTTGATGGCCTTCTATTAAAAACGCATTGAATATGTGTTTTATTGTTTTTATGCAAAGCTATTACAACAAGCGGTAAATGTAGTTGAGTGTCCCACCAATGTTGTCATTCTGCATAAAAACAAAAATTAAATAAAAAATTACGTATCTGATTGTTTCAGAGTGCTGTAATAAATGGAGTATAATCATACCGTAAATATTTAGTATATGAAGAACAAAGGAGTAGTGCAATGCGTCCATGAGAAATGAAAAACTAATTTAGACCGACCGGTAACATAACTAAAGATTATGACTAGATAAGATATTAATTCGCCTAACCTACATCGAGCAAACATTTGAATTAGTTTGTTTGTGCATTGAAGAAAGTAAAAGTGTTAATTACTGCTTGTGTATATTAACTATTTAATGCGTGTTTAAAATTTAAAATAAAATACATGAACTGCATGGAAAATAATTGAAAATAAAACAACACGTAACGGAAATTTGTCAAAATTGTGAAACAAATCAATAAATTCGTTATTGGCGACCGTTCATGTCATCAGAACTGCTCGTAACGTCTTACGGAAATAGATTATATTATTAGAAACGAGTCATGCTAATGCGAGTAAAAATCCAATGGATTAAAGTTTGGGTTACGAGCGGGTTAAAGAAATTCGTCGAAATCCACTGTTGTTGATGGTAAAGTTAGACGATTACGTACTCGAGCTGGAAAATGAGGTGGTGTTTCGTCTTACGTAAGCCACATAGCTTGTCTTAAAAGGTGTAGCCAGATAAGCATATGAAAAATGCCCATAAAGGAAATTACATGAAATGGGCATCAAAATATTCCCTTGACTGTAAAAAAATATTTGTTACAGTATTATTCCAGAAATCCAAGGGGGAGCTGAATTTTTGCAAAAAAGGCGATTGTTAATTAAAAATTTTTTGCAACTTACCTAATGGACGAAAAAATTTGAAAAAATTATATACCATAAAGATCTTCCAGGTGAACTCAGAAAAAATATTACGTCGTATATGAAGCGAAATTCAAATTTTAAAAAATACCACAAATGCGCGTCTGTCTGAAAAATATCATAATAGCACCTTTTAAAAAAATGCACTTTTGGGCAGTTTGGATTTTTCTTTATTTTTTTTTTTATTTGAAACTCGCTCCAAATACAACGTAATATTTTTTTCTCAGTTCGTCTGGAAGATCTTTATGGTCGATAATTTTTCCAAATTTTTTCGTCCATTAGGTAAGTTGCAAAAAATTTTTAATTAACAATTGCCTTTTTTGCAAAAACCGCTGCCCAAGGAATCACTACTTCCACATCCAGATTTTCTATCCAAGTCACTCACAACGAAGAAATTTTGTATGTGGAAATAATTGTTTATTTATAGAACTTTAATAATATAATATTTGAAATCCTCTACCCCAAAAACCCATAAAACGATACCCCACATCGGTAGTGGGGTGGGGGTGGTCATGGGGGGTGATAGTGGTGGATGAAGTAAAAAAATATTTTGAGGTTTCTGGTTCTTGTACACACACTAAATCACAATTTTTTTTCATCCCCTTTAATAATGGAGTGGGGGTGGTAATGGGGGTGGATAATGCCAAAAATTTTTTTGAGACCTTAGCTTCTCTTGTATATACCAAATACAAATTTTATGGACTCTTACCTTCTTGATTTACCTATTTACCCCAAATTTACCCCAATTTACCCCCCAACCCTTCGACAGAACAAGATGAAAATATAATCTAGTTCTAGATCTCGTTAAAGTACATATATGTATCAAATATCAAGTCAATATCTCAAACGGTTCCAGAGTAAATGTACGCACAAAAAAAAAGTTACAGACCGACAGACAGACAAAAATTTTTTTTCGCTCAAACTTAAAATCTCGACGTTTCATGACATTCTAAGCCTATTTGAACAATAAAAATTTTTAAAAATTCGTTTGTCGTTACTATACTTCCACTGGATGTGGAAGTAAAATTCAGCTCCCCCTTGGATTTCTGGAATAATACTGTAACAAATATTTTTTTGCAGTCAAGGGAATATTTTGATGCCCTTTCATGTAATTTCCTTTATGGACATTCTTCATATGCTTATCCGGCTACACCCTTTAAAAGTAAATCTCCTGGCAGTTAAATTAAGTTAATTTATAAAGAAAAAACTATAAACAACTAAACTCTACGTAACATTTTCCAGTCATGTTTCTTTTATTAAATCGGAGTATGATTACTAATTTTTTAAACAATTACAAACAAAACAATAAATAAATATTATTAAAAATCACGCAGGCGTTAATAATAACACAATACGAGGTGTATTTATTCCAGGAAGACATTACTTTTACTTAATTTCAATAATTTATTCCTTCCTACATACTACTATGCGTTTTGGTTAATAATAACTGTGATATTCATTCTTACAAATACATATGTAAACAATAATTCGTTGTGGTACTGATGCTGACATACATTCCTCTATTTTTGTGATTAACTTTTTATTGCCTAAGTATTGTTTAGATCGATTGCGTGATTCTATAAGCACTTTGACACTAATAGCTAAATATAAATATGCGATTGAATTTCTCCTTGGAAGATTTACTACTCTACAATAGGAAGCGATATTTATTGTGCGCGGGACAAAATACATTTAAGGTAATACCACACGAGAGTTGACAATAGTTTATTAATGTCTATTGTTAGAGAACTTTCATATGTAAAGCAAAGTTGTCAAGATACATTTAGATACAGCGCTGCGTATAACATACAACTCACACTGTGGCTTAGAAAATACCCAACTTTTTTTAAAAGGGCAATGGTAAAAATAAGGGTTTTCTTGCCCCCGCTCCCGCATGAAAACGCATGCGACACAAAATAAAATGTTGGAAAATATTGCTGGTCCTCTAGTACCCATCCTCTAACAGAGTCTGCTTGCTTAGGAAATACTTCAGGGGCAGAAAATATTTGCCAAGATGATGATACCATCTGGTTTAAAGAATATACAGCATTGTCTTACTGGCGTGTGTCATTAATGCAATCTCTAGTTATCACATCTATCATTCTGTTTTTATGTAGTGCCACTTTTATGCTTGCTTGCTCGAAACAGTGCTATTTTTTTTAAATCCCAAACTGTAATTGGCGCTACTTGCAACATTTGTTACATCCCCCGCCGCAAGTCAACCGCGCTATTTCATAAAAGTAATTAAAATTCCAATTAACTTCTTACTCGATCTAGAACTGCATTTTTATATTGCATTTGAAATACTTTCAACAGGTTTATCGCCAAATCTACTTTAAATCACCTTACGAAATCGCCAACATTGAAAAACTGTTAAAACTCGTACCAAGCGCCATTAAATGCTTCGTTTAACACTGTGGTCTCATCAAACCGCAGAAAAAATCCTGTTAATTAATTCGTTTTATATAAGCATTTTTCCCAATAAAGTGTGTTGATAATTTCATTTTCACGTCTTTAATTTAATAAACAATGATAATTGTGTTTGTTATTTAACAGTGGAAGGTTACTTAGACAACATAATTACTGTTAAACGCTGTCTGTGTTAATGATAAATTAGAAAAAATCTTGTGTTTAAATGTTATTCATAATTTGTTTATATCTAAAAAAAGAGTAAGCCCTGACCGAATATGCAATAAAATATGTTTTACTTCTATCGATTGTGACATACATTTTTTGGTTACCTTAATGACAACAAAAACATTATCAATCTGAGTGTAATAATACAGCATGTAAGAGGTTTTTTCTAAGTTTCCCAGAACTGATTTAAAAAGGTCGCTGTGGTTTTGTAATTTACTTGCTATAAATATTTTAAGATTCATGTACTTTCAGTATTGAATCATTTATACAAATAACTGTCGATGCTTCAAACAACAGAAATTTCTATATTCCGAGATTACCAAAGTAATTAAATTTACGGAAGATATTATCGCTGCTCCTCTAACCGCTCTATATAATAGTTGTATCGCCGAAGGTGTCTACCCGGATATATTCAAAATTGCCCGCGTTACACCGATATTTAAAAAAGGAGTCTACTCCTTATTACACAACTACCGCCCCGTATCAATCTTCCCCATTTTTGGTAAAATATTTGAAATTATTCTGACAGAAAGATTGTCAAGTTATTTGGAACCTGAATCACTTCTCAGCCCCTATCAATATGGTTTCTGCTCTGGACGCTGAACCACACAGGCTGTCGTAAAGATCGTGAGTGACATAGTCGAGGATCTTGAGGAAGGCCATCATGCGGCTATTACTCTGTATGATCTTTCCAAGGCCTTTGATTGTGTCTCTCACGATAAACTAATCGATAAAATGGAGTTTTTATAATTCCTATTTGCTAAAGCGCCAGCAATGTGTAGTCATAGGTAATAACATGTCAGATTTTCTAGATATTAATCATGATGTACCCCAAGGCTCTGTCCTGGGGCCACTGTTATTTCTGATCTATATTAATGACTTTCCACAATTTATGTTGCCTAGTAAATTAACTTTGTTTGCTGATGATACCACTCTCCTGTGCTCTGACCGCAACCTTGCCAATCTGATCCAACTAGGCTCCGATATAGAACTCCAGGCAAAAAACTGGTTCACCTTAAATAAACTAACACTCAATCAAGAAAAAACTCAGAGACTTACAATATCAATTAACAAAAATATATCCAAAGGTGAGCACGTTGAACTCCTAGGTATATACCGTGCGTGTAATTTCCCATTAGGCATGTACATTCACGTAGCGCGAGAGATCTGACAACACAGCTCCGTCGGGCAGAGCATCTCAGCTCTGTTATTTCATTTCAGCCAGCTGGCACGCGCGATGTTGTAATTTTACTCCTTATGCCTAGCGCTCCGCTACACGCACGGTATTTAGATGATAACCTTAGCTAGATAAACCATATTGATCAGTTAAATAGAAGGCTCTCAAGCACGATCTTCCTCCTCAGGAAATTAAAAGGCATTCTAGAATTCGACATCTTAAAAAACATTTATTTTTCGTTTTTCCACTCTAGACTTTCCTACGCAGTGGTCTTATGGAGTAACTCCTCCCACGCATTAAAAGTTTTCCGACCACAAAAGAAGGCTATAAGAATACTCGTTAGTACTAAGTTTTCGGAACACTGTCAATCCCTTTTCATTAAACTGGGCATTATGCCCCTCCCTTCACTGTTTATTTATTATAGTCTTGTGGAAATTCACAGGAGTACGTCCAGTCTCTGTCCAGTCTGATTACCATCAGCACAACACACGTGCCGCTGGACTTCTTAGAGTACCTCGCTACAGGTTACCTCTAAGCGCTAAAAATTCCCCCAACCTAAATTTGTATAATCATTTACCATGTCACTCGAATATTTAAATGCTCATATTTACATAATGCTCTGATACTCCACATATTTTTGCATTTTATACTTATTTATATACTTCTATATTAATGTGAAATGTTATATATATCTATATGTTTTTTGTGTTTTATAAACTTATTGTTTTTATTGAAATGTTATTTACATATATGTTTTTGTGTTTTATAAACTTGTATATTATAATTTGCTGTTTATCAGCTCTTACCCTGACTTGCTACAAATGTTCATTTACGTACACGTAGTGGTGAAATAAAGACTATCTATCCATCTATCGTGCATAAACAAACTCAAAAACTTAGGCTGAATTCATTCTTATCATCAGTGTGACTTCATGACTAAATTCTCCATAGTGACGTTTTGGTTATATCTATCAGAGACTCGATGGAGCCGAGGAGGTAACTACATTTTTTTTGTACACCTGCATACATATTAAATATTTCATAGCTCAATACCATTGTATGGAAGTGTTAGAACTAGTCAAGTACTTCCACGTCCAGTGGAAGTACAGTAACGACAAAAAAAAATTTAAAAATGTTTATTGTCCAAATAGGTTTAAAATGTCATGAAACGTCGAGATTTTAAGTTTGAGCGAAAAAAAAATTTCTGTCTGTCGGTCTGTCTGTCGGTCTGTCTGTCTGTCTGTCTGTCTGTCTGTCTGTCTGTCTGTCTGTCTGTCTGTCTGTCTGTCTGTCTGTCTGTCTGTCTGTCTGTCTGTCTGTCTGTCTGTCTGTCTGTCTGTCTGTCTGTCTGTCTGTCTGTCTGTCTGTCTGTCTGTCTGTCTGTCTGTCTGTCTGTCTGTCTGTCTGTCTGTCTGTCTGTCTGTCTGTCTGTCTGTCTGTCTGTCTGTCTGTCTGTCTGTCTGTCTGTCTGTCTGTCGGTCTGTCGGTCTGTCGGTCTGTCGGTCTGTCGGTCTGTCTGTCTGTCTGTCTGTCTGTCTGTCTGCCTGTCTGCCTGTCTGCCTGTCTGCCTGTCTGCCTGTCTGTCTGTCTGTCTGTCTGTCTGCCTGTCTGCCTGTCTGTCTGTCTGTCTGTCTGTCTGTCTGTCTGTCTGTCTGTCTGTCTGTCTGTCTGTCTGTCTGTCTGTCTGTCTGTCTGTCTGTCTGTCTGTCTGTCTGTCTGTCTGTCTGTCTGTCTGTCTGTCTGTCTGTCTGTCTGTCTGTCTGTCTGTCTGTCTGTCTGTCTGTCTGTCTGTCTGTCTGTCTGTCTGTCTGTCTGTCTGTCTGTCTGTCTGTCTGTCTGTCTGTCTGTCTGTCTGTCTGTCTGTCTGTCTGTAACTTTCTTTTGTGCGCACGTTTACTCTGGAACTGTTTAAGATATTGACTTGAAATTTGGTACACATATGTACTTTAACGAGATCTAGAACTAGATTATATTTTCATTTTGTTCCGTCGAAGGGTTGGGGGGTAAATTTAGCTCAATACCATTGTATGGAAGTGTTAGAACTAGTCAAGTACTTCCACGTCCAGTGGAAGTATAGTAACGACAAAAAAAAATTTAAAAATGTTTATTGTCCAAATATGCTTAAAATGTCATGAAACGTCGAGATTTTAAGTTTGAACGAAAAAAAAATTTCTGTCTGTCGGTCTGTCTGTTGGTCTGTCTGTCTGTCTGTAACTTTCTTTTGTGCGCACGTTTACTCTGGAACTGTTTAAGATATTGACTTGAAATTTGGTACACATATGTACTTTAACGAGATCTAGAACTAGATTATATTTTCATCTTGTTCCGTCGAAGGGTTGGGGGGTAAATTTGGGGTAAATAGGTCAATCAAGCAGGTAAGAGTCAATAAAATTAGTATTTAGTATATACAAGAGAAGCTAAGGTTTCAAAAAAAATTTTTGGCATTAGCTACCCCCATTACAACCCCCACCCCCTTATTAAAGGGGATGAAAAAAAATGTGATTTTGTGTATGTACAGGAACCAGAAACCTCAAAATATTTTTTTACTTCATTCACCCCCCCCCCCCCCATATCACCACCCCCCACCCCACTACCGATGTGGGGTATCGTTTTATGGGTTTTTGGAGTAGAAGATTTCAAATATTATATTATTAAAGTTCTATAAATAATTATTTTCACATACAAAGTTTTTTCGTTGTGAGTGACTTGGATAGAGAATCTGGATGTGGAAGTAGTGATTCCTTGGGCAGCGGTTTTTTATTAGTAATGGCTTTGAAAAGGGAAACTCCACGCCTGACACTTTTTTAGGTTTAAGTTAAGAATTTGATTGTGCATCCAAAGAAATTTCATTTAATAAGCTAGAGTTTTATGGTTTTAGAGTATAAATATGTCTTACGTAATTTTTCTTAAATCCGTCATTTATCAAAAAGCAATTATAATAATTACTATTTGCTTGATTTGGCACATCTTGACTCTCTTTTGAAATCAGTGGTTTTAAGGACATGGATGAAACCAAGCAAGAAGTTTTACTAAGGTTAAATGTAAGATTGATGGTCATGATTTTTTGTATGACAAGTGTTATCAATTTCATCTGTTATGTACCAAATTTAAAAATATTGTTCCTTTCTAATGTATAGTAATTTGTGGAATATAATAAAGACATTTAATATTACTATTATATCTATGTGACTTATTCAAATATGTATGTTATAACCCCATAAATATTTTAATAATCATCTTCAAACAATGTACAGAAATTCGATCCACAAAACGCTGAAAATAAATATCGAATAAAAGATACCTGTATTGATGAATACTGGTCGTTGAGGATATAATTGTGGAGATTTTGATTAGATTTTAAAATTTCCGAAGGTTCTAGCTTATGTTTGGAGTTTCTACATTTGGAAAAAAGTGGACGTATTCTAAAAAATAATTTGAAAATGTTGAATTGGTATTGTTAAGTCTAAAAGAACGTAAGTGCTGGGTATATCTAATTTTTAAATGTACGACCAGTTTGACCTATATAAAAGGCATCACAATCCCAGGGGTGTAGCGAAAGGAGGGTATGCCTTCCAACTTTGTCAGATTTGGCAAAAGTTGGATAAGACAATGCTTATGAACCCGACGTCATATTGAGTAACTCACCCTCAAACAGCAAAAGCAGCCCTTAACTCACTCACCTTCAAACTACCCTCTTATACGATATTAATTGAAGCGACCTCATTGGTTAGTGTCCATTGACTTTTAAGCCGTTGATTTTGAATCCGACGTCCGATGTCCAAGTACGTTATTTTTTTCTTATTTGTGATCCACCTTTAACAGCTGTCGCCCTCATATATAACCGTACTCAATAAAAGTAAAATATATTATTTAGTTTGGAGTCCGTTAATTCGATGATTGTTACTGCGAATCTCCTTACCGATAATTACTGAGCTTTGAACCATGATTATCAGATCTTACCGCCCAAAGTACCACAAAATATTTAATAAACCTAGTACTAATATAAACTCTAATAAGTTTTTAACACTGATTTAATATAGCGTTAGCTAGACCCCTAGAAGAACTCTATTGTTTTTGAAAAAATCAATAAATAAAAAAGTTATCATTTAAATTAAAAAAAAAATGTTCTTTTATTTTTGTCACTTGTATTTAAATAGAAATCTTGCGAAATATTATTTTCTGTTTTTTTTTTGTTTATACATTTTACTAATATACATATTTCATAATAATATATCTAATCCGTTGAAATATAATTCTCGAATGATATACATTACAGACAATTTTTTTAGTAACGTGTGATGGTCTAATGGGTACCTTGAATTTATAATAAATTGTTATTGATTGATCGATTGATTTGCCTTGCAATCCAAAGGTCGTGTGTTCGAATTCCTGAGAGAGAATGGCGTTTTTTCTTTCATTTTTTTCATTTATATTTTCATTTTTTTTTTCACAGCAAACTTGGTATCACAAAATTTAGAATGTCCGAAAACTAACATTATTCACAAGAAAACTGCGAAGAGTATCCTACAGTTCATCTCAAACTTATAGCAACATGAGACCCAGTGTTTCAATGCAAATTTAAGCACTTTATCCTACAAATAAATTAGCTGGAAGTTTAGAATATGCTTTTATTAAACATTTTGATATTGCTACTTCCTATTCTAAACTTCTAGCTAATTTATTTGTGGGATAAAGTGCTTAACTTTGCATTAAAACACTGGGCCTCATGTTGCTATAAGTTTGAGATGAACTGTATAGAATGTGTAATAATTATATAAAAAGCTCGGCGAATCGTATAATGCTTCCACTAGTTATTTGAGATATTAACAACATTGCTAGACGAACATATAGTTTTGCCTATTTTCAAACAAGTTAAAAACAAAATACATAGGCAGTGCATTCATGAATACCCTGTATAGCCTATAAGGAAGTTATGTTATTTCATAGTAAAAACCCACTCCAGACTGCATCTTATGCTTTTCTCTATTAAAATACATCCTTCATAAAATCAATAACAATAAATGTCAGGATGTAAAAATTTCGCTCATAAACATCATTTTTTTAAAATTCTTACAATACATGACGTATGGGTATTGTATGTGATTTTACGATAAATTAACTCGCAGAGAAATCGTGACGACATTGTTCTCATGTTCTCGTAACATTTTAATACTCGAATTGCACTTAGCTTGAAGATAATCCTGACATTCACGGAGAATTACGGTGGGAAGATGAAAGGTTATCACTTGTATCCTATTACGAGGAACAATTACCTGGTTTTTGTATGTGCTTAGTGGACAATACGACCTTGTAACAGTGGATTTATTCATTATATTGTATACACGAAAGCTTATCAACGTAATTGTTGCTGTGAATATTATCTGATTCTGATACTATCGAAGAGATGCAATAACAAAAACAAGGCAAATTTATTGTGTTCAGATTTAACAATGCATTTTCTTATCTGCATTTTTAAGCAGATGCAATCAAGATATTCCTATAACTACCTACCTCAAGAATTGATTTGTTGTCTCTAACAACCGCAACACAATGTGAATGATACTTTTATGCTTTCGAGTTTAAAAAATCTTCGTGGAAATACTCTAATACAGTTAAGATAAGTTTCGGAGTTCCACAAGGGTTTGTTCTTGGCCCAGTTCTTTCTTTACTATATGTAAATGATTTGAAAACTATCAGTTTATCACTATTTGTGGTATAATAAAAATTTAAAGGTATTGCATGTGGAAATGGTTCCTATATTTATGTAGTAAAAAAATGGTGCGATTCAAATCTCTCAGTTAAAATTGCGAAAGCTACCTTAATAGCCTCCAGTTGCTACTTGGAAGGACTTTCCCTTTGAAGTCATATCCTGGAAAATAAAACCCATACGAAATTTCTTAGACATATTGACAACAAATTAAATTTTCATAAACTTACATTTTTGCGAAAATATTGTAGTCTTGGTCCTCTACAGTGACGTCGCGTTGGGACTATCCAAATACCTTTTTTACTTTAATATCCTGAATAAGACTACAAAGGAATATTTTGTTACAGGAAATACGAAGTAAAAATGCACCTGTGCCATCTCATACTTCCTGTCCTACTCCTGGCCAACGAATTTGTTAACTGCGAAGTCTTTACTTCTCTTGCGGAATTAGAAGAGCTCCTGAGCACTGAAACAGTTCTAATAAACACGCTAGAAAATTACATCAGGGCGGAAGAGCAAAAAGTTGATTTATTGAAGAGGTAAGTAAGTAAGAATAGTATATTATATTACTAGGAGTAGAACGCACTCTTTGCGGCTTCGGCTTCGCCTCAGCCGCAAATCCTGGGCTCAACACAAAAAATGGCGTTCTACTCCGTGTAATATATACTATTTTTTCTTCAAGCGTATTAAAATGCAAAAATTCATTTATTTATCATAAATGTACAAATATTCAAATTACAGTCTTACATGTTGACACAATATGACAAGTGGCTAGTGGATAGCGCGCCACCGGTGGCTTTCGGTATTAACATTATGTTACTAGTAAAACAGTACCCACTGCGGTGGCGCTTTCGGAACTAACATTATGTTACTCGTAAAACAATGTCCACTACGGTGGCGTTCGGTACTAACATTTTGTTACTAGTAAAACAATGTCCTACTTCTACTTCTGTTTTTGGTGACATAATTTAAACATTTTAATACGCTTGAAGAAAAAAAATATGTCGTAACTTAATGACCTCATCTCCTTATTAACAACGTATTTGCAGGCGATTTAAGATTTATGCATTATTCTAGTTGGTCTTTCTTTCTGTATGGCATGTCTGATAGCACCATGTCAACTGCGGCAGTTATCTGTCGATTTTCATCACGGTATACTGAACTGAGTACGACTTACTAAACAAATGCTTCAGTATATATTCAAATATTTGACACAAGTAATGCTTTATTTAAAAATGAATAAAAGAAATACTAGTAGGCTATAATTTTCTGGTCCAGTATTAAATAAGATTCAAGTAATTGTTCAAAAGTTCCACCATTTTCTGTGTCATAAAAATTTATTATTTTACAAAAATTGTACATTACTCTTCCAATTATTATCTGAGGATCCTTTTGATATTACTGTTATCTGCAATTCGATTCCAAAGTTCTTCCTTGCGTTCAATTTTGGCGAAAAAAAGCGTTATTCTGCTCCACCAAGAAGTCGCAAGGATTGAGGTCTGTTAATTGAGGTGGCTAGCTACTTCCCCATCCTATCCTATTTTGTAGAAAATAGTTTCAGTCAACAAACGACATGACGCAAATAAGAGAGTATAATACCCATTTCGAATTAAACACAGCCTACCATACCAAGCGTTGCCAAATTTTCGGCTGAATCTTGAATTCTTCTATTTGTTGTGATAAATTAACTCCTTTATAAAAAAGTCTATTTGACAGTCACATTTTGTCACTTTGACAGCGATAAAAAAGGTGCATCGTTTTTTATCACGATAAAAATGCCTGTTCCTCAAAAGCAGAGTATATCTAGTAGTCGCACATCATTTTAGAATCTGTACTGTCGGCTATAATTTTTAAGTCTTGTGGAACTATACTGTACGATATCAGTCGTTTTGAGAAAATTATAATTATTTTTAATTGTTGTTCGTTCACATATTCTGTCGTTAATTTATCTTGCCAAAAATCACTCGAGCTTTTCTTTTATGGATAAATTTCTTTTTAACTCAATATTTTGCCAATCAGTAATTTTGCTCGAAAAACTGACATTTGACAAAATCGCTCGACCTCCGGTCTCGCGATTTTTTCATGTCAGTTTTTCTCAGAAAATCACTGATTGGCAAAATTATTTCGTTACAAAGAGAAATTTATCCGATAAAAAAAGCTCTTGTGATTTTACTGTTGATAAATTCTCTTTCGTTTCTTCCTTCCTCATTTCTTTTTTTTATTATTTGTTCTGAAAATTTGTTTTTTCAGCAACTCTAAATTCTACAAAAGTAATATACATTTTTTTGCATAGTTTAAGCGAAATGACGTCGCTGTTGTGGAATTACTAGAAGCGGGTTTTTTCTTTTAGTTTTTTCATGTCTTAACGTTTATTAACATTTAAGTTTATCCTTTCTTTTAGAAGATTTTAAAAACAGTCATTTTGATTCGCGTCCTGCAAATAGAGTTTTGATTTTATTTATATTATTAGATTAAAGACAGGGTTGGCGAAACCCTGTCTGTTCAACCTTTCCATTGCCACGGCGCTATTGCACCGTGGATGTCTGGCTTGCTCCAGACCAGGTATTGATATTGTTATGTATTTGATATTTTAAAGTAAATTTGTTGATGATGATGAGATCTGTATGAATTGATAATTCGCGTGCAATATCTTATGAGTTGCACACAAAATTATTGAAATATACCGAAAAACTTGTCGAAATATACGGCAAGTTTTTCATGTTGCTATCTACCGACTTCAAATCACACGACTACGCTATCATTCAAGCCATCTAAATAATTCGTAATTTGCAGATATGCAGACATATATCAAAAGCAGCATAACAAGGCCATCGAGGATGTACAGTTGTACATTTCAAATCCCATCAATGCATACACGCTGGTCAAGCGACTGACCACCGATTGGAAACAGGTGGAAGCTTTGATGAGCACCGATGTTAGCACTGGTAGGTGATTGATTAATTAATCTCTAATTGTACATCCATGATTGCGTTATTGTAATCCTACACAAGAGAGGGTATATTGCGGTGGTTTATTTATGGTTTACTGTATGTATTTATTGATTTGAGCAAAAATTTTATAAAAGCAACTGCATTTTAGATTGGTTAAAGCTTTGAAAGGGCATACATGAAGTATGAATATTAAGACACGAGAGTAGAGCGCTGTTCTACAAGGTGTTTGCTTGTTTTGGCTCCTCAAAAGTAAATCTGTCTTTTAGGAAATCGTATGATTCACTTGAATTCAGTATAGAATAATGATCTGTTCTTTTAGTTTATGTAAGACTGATCTGGATTTAGAAATACCTTTTTCTACTGCAATTAGGATATCACATAGAGTCTAGTTTTTCCTGTTTGCAAGAACAGTATACAAAACCATTTTCAAGATTTTTCTTGGTTTGTCTTCGACTCACTGGATAATTTTCACCGTTATTAGTAAACACTTGTTCTTTAAAATATGTGATTTTAAAGATTAGATACTAAAATAACAATAACAAATAACAATAAGGTTGTTGGAAAATAGCTATTATGTATCTATTTATATTTTCTATTTTATTACTCTTTAAATTAATTATGATATGTAAATAAACGAAGCTAACAATCCTCACTATTTGCAGATGTGCAAAACTACAAATGACCCTGAGATGACAAAGTAATAATTTATGAAAACTAACATTACGAAATGCAGGATCTTCCAAATTGATTGACACCTTTAATAAAAACATGTAATATTTATGTTTACTTTGTTGTTCAACAAGAACGTTTTTTGTCTTTCAGTAACTTCCTCGAAATATTATTATCGAATCAAGAATACAGGGTGGCCCAAAAAACACTTTATCTAAAATTATAAATATATTATGTTTTCGAATGCCAATATTCTAATTCTATCTTTTGTTCATCGGAGTATGAATAAGCAAAAAATTAGATTTCAGTGTCATTCTATATCCCATGTAGCGAGAAGTTGATTGGCATTTTATAGTTATGAGAAAATAATCCATCTCCGTACCAGGGAACTTTCCTCTAACAGCAATACATCGATCCTACTCTTCTGACTATTTTGAATCAGTGGAAGGTATTGTAAAGCAGAAAAAATATGATATGAAATATTAAAAATGCTTTTGTTATTAATGCAAATAAAATGAAATTTTATCCTGCTGATCCCTGCCGTTTGTGTTTTCCTTCTCTAGTATTTGTACTCATTTCTTTCTTGTCTTTGTTTTTTTAAAAGCAGGTAGACTATATCACTGCACGACACTATGATTTTCCATTTACATTTCGACTTAAAAAAAAAATCTTCAGATATCGATAATGTGATGTCACATAATGGGGGGTAACGTTAGAGAAACGAAATGGAAAAAAAGTATTGATTAACGTAATGTATAGATGCATTTCCTTTTCAGATTATATGGCAAACATAACGTATTTCAAGGAAACAATGAAATTTCCCACAGATGAGGATTTAAATGGAGCTGCAGTTGCCTTAACACGTCTCCAGGACACTTACAGGTATTATCATATCACCAGTTGTATCGGTAAATTTTTTTAGGAGCGTATAGTTGCCTAATAATATATAGATTGTAAAACAGTTTATTTTCTGATTAAATCTCAAGCTCTTTAGCTCGAGGAATTTAATTATTTATAATAACTATCCAATTTACACAAGTTATATTACTTTGGGCAACATATCTCGATAAAAAAATATAGATACAATTTAAAAGCAGAAATAGTTTTCTGTCTTCAAACATTTCTCTGCTCACAGGTTGGATACCTCTTCACTGGCTAGGGGTGAATTAAACGGGGTAAAATATAGCGCAGAGTTAAGTGCTGCCGATTGCTTCGAACTAGGCAGGCAGAGCTACAACAATGGTGATTATTACCACACCCAGTTGTGGATGAGAGAGGCTGATTCAAGACTGAGGCGGGAAGCCAACGAAACAGTGGGCCGAAGTGATATACTGGAATATCTGGCCTTCTCTACATATAAGCAAGGTAAGCTGCAAGCCGCCAAAATGTCAAGTGTGTCTTAATTTTTTAATACTAGTGTTATCGATGACAGATTTGTATTTCTAGATTGGAAAAAAATTTTTTTTTAACATTTTTGGATTTTGAATTTTTGATATGAAATTCATGTTAAATGGCCTTGAAAATCTATAACTGCAATTAGTCCAGTGTAATTAGTCATTATAAATGAAAAACCGCTGCCCAAGGAATCACTACTTCCACATCCGGATTTTCTATCCAAGTCACACAACGAAAAAATGTTGTATCTGGAAATAATTGTTTATGGAACTTTAATAATATAATATTTGAAATCCTCTACCCCAAAAACCCATAAAACGATACCCCACATCGGTAGTGGGGTGGGGGTGGGGACAGGGGGGTGGGAGTGGGGGGTGGATAAAGTAAAAAAATATTTTGAGGTTTCTGGTTCTTGTACACACACTAAATCACATTTTTTTTTCATCCCCTTTAATAATGGGGTGGGGGTGGTAATGGGGGTGGCTAATGCCAAAATTTTTTTCGAGACCTTAACTTCTCTTGTCTATACTAAATATCAATTTTATGAACTCTTACCTGCTTGATTTACCTATTTACTCCAAATTTACCCCAATTTACCCCCCAACCCTTCGACGGAACAAGATGAAAATCTTGTTCTAGATCTCGTTAAAGTACATATGTGTACCAAATTTCAAGTCAATACCTCAAACGGTTCCAGAGTAAACGTGCGCACAAAAAAAGTTACAGACCGACAGACAGAAAAATTTTTTTCGCTCAAACTTGAAATCTCGACGTTTCATGACATTCTAAGCCTATTTGGATAATAAAAAAATGTTTAAAATTTTTTTGTCGTTACTATACTTCCACTGGATGTGGAAGTAAAATGACGGAATCCATCTATGGATGGATTTGAATTATTTTGTTTTGTTGAATTTCTAATGTCATAAACTAAAAAATTTACCCATTGAAAATTACCGCAATTTCGAAAATCCGTAAATTAAAAAAAAATGTTTAGAAATCTCAACGAAAAATACAATTATCGGAATTTTTTTATATATTTTTTTAAGAAAATAATGATTGTTATAGTTTTCGAGGTTGTTTATAAAGAATTTGTAAAAAAATTAAACTTTTTAAAATCAATTTGAAGATGGCAGAAGCTCCAAAAAGCGAAATAAATGAATACTACAGTAAGTGAAGCTTTTAAATACCAGCCCGAAGACGATGTAATAAATTTCCAACATTGTTTTTCAACATGCTTCATAAAGTACGTACATAAGAACCTATATTGTCATTTTTTGCTGTTTGGTTAGGGGTGATTTCCACCCCTTCTTGGGGTTGTCGACAAAAAAACAAAAAATACACATAAGCTGATAGAGAATCAAATTATAAGAAAGAAAGGTCTTATAGACTTTTTTGCGAAAATGCATATTTTTCGAGATATTATTGCGAACTGAATATTGCAATTTTCACCCCCTAAAATCAGTATTCCTAGACATTTTTTTTTAAATTACTCGAACAATGTGAACAAAAAAAATGAAAGGGTACAAAATTAAAGCTTTTACGGAAACAAATCGAATGTTTTTTTTTCCGATGTTAGTTTTGGAAATATGGCATTTTCAAAATGGCGTCGAAAAGTTCAGAAAAAATATACGACGTTAAAATCTAAAATTACTCAAAATCTTACTATGAGAAAAATTGTTATTCTTGTAAAAATTAAATGTATTAAAATTTTCTTTCGATTGAGACGTATTACGACCTTTTATAATGAAAACTAAAAAAGTTACAAACAAAAAAGTAGGTAGCGCATTTAAAAATTTAGGCGCTATTTTTTTAGTCTTATTGCTCTAATTTCTTATTAATTCAAATTTTTTTAAAATACTTCTAGATATTGTTAATGCATATTATTACTAACGTGTTTAAATTTTTTAGAATTTTTAAAATAATTATTTTTCATTCTGTATCCATTTTCAATAATTAAAAGTTTCATAATTTTTTGAAAAAAATCGGGTTTTTGGAAATTGCTCAGAAAATATTTTTTTATAAAAAAATTGTAACAGTACAAAAATGAAGCTTATAAAAAACGAATAGTTTGGGTGTTTTTTTATTTTTCTACGACAAACTGTTCCAGAGATACAAAGGTTTAAAGATGGCGCTTGAGCGCATACCCAAAAAAATTATGTATTTAAAATTGAATTGAGATATTTCAATTTTCAACTATAAGTAAGTTTTGATCTCACAGTTATATTCAGCGACCACAAAAACATAAATCTATGGATTTTCGTTAATTTGTTAATTTTTCAGTTTTCACCCTTAAAAATATTAAAATTAAAATGCTGGTAATGCCACATTATAGATTTTAAAAATTACAGATTAGAGTTTAATTTTTTTACAAATTCTTTATAAACACCTCGAAAACTATAAAAATCATTATTTTCTTAAAAGAAATATTTAAAAATTCCGATAATTGTAGGTATTTATTGTTGAGATTTCTAAAAACCTTAATTTTTTACGGATTTTCGAAATTGCGGCAATTTTCAATAGGTAACCTTTTTAGTTTATTGTATTAGAAATTAAAAAAAAATCATTCAAATTCATTCGTTATAGCTGCGTTCCAAGGTATAATCCTAATTAAATTGGACTAAATGTTTATTAAGTCAATTTTAAACTTTTTTCTGTAAGTTTGCCATGATGTTTCCTTTTAAGTTGCCATATTGTCTCCGCCATTTTGAATTTTGAATTTAATATACAGTATTCGTATTCAGTGACTTCAAAAACCTTTGAGGATAATTTTCAAGACACAATTACACGATTTGTCTGATACCTGATATCATGGTGAAAATTCCACCTTGTATAGAGAAAAAGGTATGATAGAAATGTGGAAGTTTCCTTCTCTCTCTCGTGTTGAATCTGGCAAGAATAATTAATATGTTTCCCATACATAATGGCATGGTGACCTAATAAGAAAGAATTAGGACACTTGTTTAACAGATGACTAGAGAACGATAGGCGTAAAGCTAATAGTATTGCTAATCATATTCATTTAGAGTTCTATAGGAATTATAAAACCATTTTTTCACAGTTAATATTTAATAATATACTCTATAATATCCTATTTTATATTGTTCTATGTTTAAACAGACTATTATTAGAACATTAATTAATATTTATAGCAATTGAAACTTCACACGGATATAAATTATGAAATGATAGTTTGCGATGGGATTAAATATATATGATTCCAATGTATTTAGCCGTCACTTTAACTGCAAATATCTCAAAAACGGAGATACGAAAAGAAATTAAAGAATTACATGCTCATTATAAGTCAATTGTAAACCACTTACAGAAATTTGAAAGTTGAATAAGTGAAAATTTCATACAGATTATTTAATTTGTCATAAAAATATGCCTATTTATAACAAGTTACGTTAAATTTTAAGTGATAATTTTTCGAAAATCACTTGTTATAAGTAATCTAGTAAATAAAATGTTCATTTCGAACAACCCTGCAGGAAGTCAAGTGTTGTTAGATCCTGTAACCTAGCCGGCCAATAGCAATACCAATTTTTGAAAGTCAAGAGGACAGTTATGTCAAATAAAATTGTAGCTCTGTATGTTTGCATTTGCTTCTACGGATTTTTAAAAATATGTGCGGTTTTCAAACTGTGTTATTTTTCAAGACACATTTGAACTAATGACAGTGATACTATATTAATTGGAATTTTCTTCAATTTGTTTTAGGAAATATACCACTGGCATTAGACTTGACCAATAAACTATTAGAAATATTGCCAACTCACCAAAGAGCCCTTGGAAATAAAGTCTACTATGAAGAAGAATTGGAAAAGTCGTTCTCCAAGAGAAAAGGTGACGATGAGTCCGAACAAATAACATCAGAAGGGGTAAATACCGTAAAAATTAAAGTAATGTTTTTAATCGCTTTTCTGAAAGGTGCCACAGGTTGTAGAATTTTTTAATCCAATAGATGCTTAGGTTATCCGTTGATAATAATCTGAGTCACGGCTTTTGTAACTCAATAGAGTTATTTATTGCACAGTAGAAAAACATTCTCGATGTGGCACCCTTTTTATGGATAAACTAATTGGTATTTCCTTTATAGCCCTACATACCCGATCCATATAGCCGTGAGCACTACGAAACGTTGTGCAGAGGAGAAATTGAACTCCCCATCGAAATGACCTCCAGATTGAAATGTCGATACGTGAATAACAACAATCCGTTTTTACTAATTGCTCCGTTCAAACTAGAAGAGGCTCACCACAAACCGGATTTGTATATTTTCCACGACGTGATGGCCGACTCGGAGATAGAAACTATAAAAAGATTAGCACAACCCAGGGTAAAGTATTTTCTGCTATTTTACTGTCCTATTTGCTTTTAATTATCTTTAATCAAACGTTTTTTTCTGACTTTGAGTCGTAGACTATACAGCTAGTTGCAGGTATATTAACGCATTTTGTCAAAAATATAATAATTTAATTATGTACTTTTGACGTTTTTGCGGGGGGGGGGGGAGGGGGGAGATCCATCGTGGACACCCTGCACCTTGGATCTATCCCGCTGGGTAGTGCTGGATTCTAACCGAGCTACAACCCCTTCGGAATAGTGACCCCCTCCCTGTCTTCAGTGTTTCCTCATATCCTAGAACTACTTACTCTCACTTAGCGTCAGAATATCAGGTCAATCTTAGTGTTACGTGTTGGAAATGATCTGCCTCCGCGGAGATGTCCTACCCTTACTTCCCTACTTCGTTGAAACGATTAGAGGTTCAAGTTTCTTTCGTCTACTTCCTTGATTTGCATGACTGATGTTATCATGTCCTCCAAGAGTTTCCAGTTTTCCTCTGATCCTAGCATCCTCAACCCCATGTCATCGGGTATAACTGGGCCGCCTAGCCTATCTATGACTCATAGCCTTTCTTCTCTCCATCTGGTACACTGGAGCACGGTATGCTCCGCGTCGTATATCTCCCCACAGTACATGCATTCTCTATCTTCGATCTTCCCGATGTCCTAGACGTACTCTGCAAAGCATCCATGCCCTGTTAGGGCATATGCAAGGTAGTACCTAACCTCCCCTTGTCCTCTCTCCACCCAATATCTTTCAATATCTGGAATGAGCCTCCTCGTCCGTATTTCCTTACTTGAGATATTCCATCTCTTCTTCCACCTCTGATAGAGTCTATCGTTGGCCTCCTTCCTGCCAATTCCCTCGTATGTCTCCCACCTTTCCTTTGCTAGAACGTCGACGACAGGGGGAGGATCTATTTGGTAAATTCGGGTTCTGGTAATTACCATCCGAATATCAGGAGTTTGCGCAGTTGCTTTTGATGCGTTCGGATTTGGAAACTCCGCAAACTCCTGGCAGTTCTCGGACGGTAATTTTCAGAACCCGAGTTTACCTATTAGCACTTCCTCGTAGGAGACCGTCCTTTAGCATTGCAGACTCTCAGTATATCACATCGCTGTATAGAGCAGCGATTTCGTAAGTCTATCGTGTCGTTTTTTTTTTTTGGCGTAGAACCAGGTCAAACATGTTAGTTTCCTTTGAGTATGTCACCGGGTATATGAAATCATATTTTACGACATTTTTTGTGGTCTCGAACTTTTTAAATCAATAAAAAGTGAACAACATGTATTTTTAAATAAAATTGTTTTTTTTTTGTTTCCACCGCCATATCTTTAAAACTATTAAAGGTACCGAAATTTGTTTTGTGTCAAATTAAAGCACACACTGTAGCGCTTTTACCAATATAAACTTTCATTTCTCTAAAAATCAGATAAACTAAAAATATATATTTTATGTATTGAAATCTTCACCAGTCGATAAACTTTTTTATTTTTGAAAATATTTACATACATGCAGCGAAGAAAATAAAGCCTAATAATCACAAAAGTTTTTGAAACAATATATTTTTTCCTAAAATGTACCGTGTGGCAACAGCGAATTTTTTTATCAGCGCTAAATGCGACATTGGGACGCAATTAATACAACTCGCATGCAGGGTTGGTCAGATTAGTCGCGTAGAAGTGGCAGTTGTCGAAAAATCATTAAGTATTCATTGTTCGGATAAAAATTGTGACAATCGAAAATGTGCTTGTTTTAAGGAAGGCCTAAAATGTTGCAACGAGTGCAAATGTTGTTCCTGTAACAACATTATTAAAAATTTCGAGGCAGATATGAACGAATTAGAATGCTATTAATGTAGGGCCTACATAAACTACATACCTACTACATATTTATCTATCCAAATAGAAAATTTATTTCAACAATAAAACTCATTTTATGCGTACGTTTTTACTTTCATTCATTTAAAAATGTCTAATAAACTTACTAATTAGGTGGGTAGTTAGTAACACTGATTGATATTTATAGATTAGGTATTTATATCCACCTACCTGTCTTTTTATTATTAAAAGAAGACTATTTTATATTTATTGTACAATTTCTTAATATTAACAACATATGATCAATACTACTGTACAATATATGAAATATTGAACAATAATATTGATCCCCTAGAGCTTTTGATCACTACTGGTTTTGTATCTATTGATATAAGGTAAACTACTACATACACCCCGACCGGGACCGTCAGATCGTTGCAGTCGGCAAGCTTGCTACAGCCGAGCGCGCAATAATATGACTTTGGCCCGTTAAAAAAAATCGCTGACTCAATACTATGAACAGGATATGAAAAATTTTTATCCTAAAAACTTTTTTCAACTATTGGCTTTAATTTGTACGCAGCATGTATATACAAATTTTCATAAGTACATTTTTTCTCGATTGTCTAAAATTACGCTACTAAAAATAAGAAGTTTGAGTTTCCTATTATTTTTCCAACTTAAAAAAAAATAAATCGGGTTCACGTGGGACGTTGTTCGAAGAGCTATTGTGTCTACTTTAATCTAAAAAAAAAAGCTTGATAGCACAAATATTTTCAGAGATATAGCGATAGAGATTTTTTTGAGTTTTTCCGAAATAAAAAAGTTCTCGACCACCAAAAAATGTCGTAAAAAATGATTTCGTGTACATGATTATCTTACTAAAGAATCCCACTAAGTCTGGTTTGGTTCTACTCCGGTTTTTTTTTTCTCGAAAACTAAGCGACTTCCAGATTTTACTCTACTAGTATCCCGGCTAGTCTTCTTCGCGTTCTTTCCACTGCCCATATCGGGGCGGCGTACAGGAGAATGGAATGCACCACGATGCACAGCATCCTGCTCTTGCTGGCCCTCGGTCCGCTGGTATTATGGTATTTTTGACCTAAAGTAGAACCAAGCGAAAACAACCTAACACAAAATATACGTATTTCGACGAACGGCAGTGTGAAAAAAGAGGGACACGCGCTTCTCTCTCAAGGCATTTCAAATAAGACAACACAAACAGGACCATGGAAATGAGTGAAATCAAATCAGGTCAAACACGGGGACAAAAAGCTAAACTATAAACTAATATTGGTTTCTACCAAAAAACCAATAATAGATTCATAGATTTGCTGTGTGCTAGGATAAATCAGGTTAGGGGTATTAAAAGGAGCCTTTATGTTTAAATTAGAGGTTATTTCCCTAATTAGATTGTCAGTGACGGTCCTATACTTTACACAACCAAAGAAAAGTCATCAAAATCCTCTACTGTATCGCACTGTTTACGTAGTTGAGATGGTAATACTTCGATTTTATTTAAGTGAGTTGGATAAGAAGCATATTTCCTGGATATAATAAAATTATGATGCCAAAAATGTCTAGGCATAAAGGGTTGAATTTTGCAGTATTTAGAGCTGTTGTTTGTCACATATTTTTGCCAGTGATATTCCAAATTATTTCTTGCTTCTGTTTGTAATTTTGTGGAAAAAAAGTGATAATTCGTTATTCTTGTATACAATGTGATCTACCATTAAATGCTTAAAATTTAACAGTAAGTTGTCCCCCACCGAAAGGAGTTAAAAAAATGAAAAATTAAAAAATATGACCAAAGAAATGACCTTATAAATGCGCCGCCAATGACTTTAACTAATCTGATGTAACGCGGTACAACCATATCACTTTATCAGACTTGGGATTGACACTATTGACCGCAAAACTGGATAGGATAGAAGTGACTTTGGTTTTAATCAAATCACATTACAAAAATAGCGAAATAAATCGAAAAGAACTTGACCCTATGCTGAAACGACAAGCAGATATACGAGATATTTAGTTAAACCGGTTAATAACACGCCGGTGTCCCGATTGTTCGACCGAAAGCAAAAAACGCGGCACTTTGATCCCGCTGGCCGGCTTCACTTTTTATACCAATTGAGGAAATGTAAACAACTCCAATACGTTCTTTCACAAGTAAGTTCGTCGACCTATTCCTGACCTAGTCAATAACAGTAGTGTACCTTCGCAAATTTACTAATAATTTAATAAAGAACACTTTAAAAATTTGCAGGAGCTTTACCAGTAGGTACACCATTTTTTGTTTTCCGCATATCATGGTAGATCACGCTGTATATTTCATATTTCTGGAACACTATCAATCGATCAAAGTGTTTTCATGAAAGGTAGATAAATTGTTTGAAACATTGCGTACAAAACACAGATTCTTTTTGAAAGTTTATATAGGAGTGGTCAAGTGGGCTTCTCCAAGGTCTTTGATATGATTGATTATCAAACTTAACAATCTCGATTTCCCTCATTCGTTACTGCGCCAATCATCTCTGCAGGGTCAATATTAATTTAATCAGTACCGACAATGCAAGTTTGTGAGCTTCTCGCAAATATCTGGTGTGCCGCGGGAGTCTATACTCGGCCCACTCTTGTTTGCTATATTTGTTGACATTATTCTCGAGGACTTTGATAACATCCTCCATTTCCTCTTGTATACAGGTGACCTGTGTCGGTTTACCGACTGAGTTGATGACTGTAAAACTCTTCAAGATTGCAAATCTAGGTACAGTTTATTTACAACTAAATGTGAGGTGAGGTACGGACCGGTTTCAGTGACGGGACCTCGATCGGCGAAGTCAAGCACGCCGCGCCGAAGCGAGTCCCGTCACTTGGATGGGTGATCGCATCTCATCTCGCCGTCCTAGTTAAGTGGTAGAGTAGCATTAGCTAAACTTCGCCAGGACGGTAATATAAATAAGGCATTAAAAAAAATGTAGCCGAAAATAACCTAACAATATTAATAACAAATAAAACATACTGTAATGCAGAGTAGTTAGGTACGTCTCAGTGGCGGCTCGTCAGGGAAGGCTGAGCCTCCCTTTGAAAGAAGCAGCATATCTTCCTATCTTCCAAATTAATATCTTTTACTTGTAGAAATTTCTCTAATTGTCTATCAAAATATCAAGCCTCCTCTGCAGACAATATCACGAGCCGCCACTGGTACGTCTAGGAAGTGGTTCCATATTGTCATAATTTTACAACATACTAACGTTTTGCTGCATTTTTTGACATCGTAATAACTTTTCACCAAATTCATATTTATCATTTATATCTTCAATCATTTTTTTGGTTTCAGTTTAAAAGAGCAACAGTTCAAAACTCCCAGACTGGCGAATTGGAAATAGCTCAATATAGGATCAGCAAGTCGGCTTGGCTGAAGGAGGAGGAGCATAAACACGTTGCGGATGTAGCACAAAGAGTTACAGACATGACGGGACTTACCATGGAAACTGCCGAGGAATTGCAAGTCGTGAACTACGGAATTGGGGGCCATTACGAACCTCACTTTGATTTCGCCAGAGTAAGTTATATCATTATTTTAATTCAATTAAATCATAATCGGTCAGCAATGATCTTTCGGATAGTAAAGATAAGCAAAGATTTACAACTTTAAACTTTAACTGCACTCAACGCGCATTTCACCAACCGAGTAGTCTTCTTCTTCTTCTCCTTCTCCTTCCTCTCCTCCTTCTCCTTCCTCTTCTTCATCATCATCTTCTTCTTCTTCTTCTTCTTCTTCTTCTTCTTCTTCTTCTTCTTCTTCTTCTTCTTCTTCTTATCCACAACTTTTTGCCAGCAGCTTGTGATTCATGCATTATTCTATTTTACTCTGTTTGCTGTCTGTTAGGCGTGAAATCCCTCCAAAGCTATTTCTCATCTGTTCCTTGTTGACATCATTTCAACGTTTGTCCTCATCACTTCTTGTCATCTGGTTTCCCCTGAACTACCTATCTATTTTATTAGATGTTATGCAGATTTTTTTTTAAATACTGTTTTCAAAACCTAATACTTAACCAAGTGATGGACTGTTTCTGAAACGAAAATAATGGACATGCGAAAACTGTATTTTTTTAACGTATTATCTAATCAACACAGAAATAAACACAAACATAAATCAAAGTTACCTACAGCAATAAGAACAGTAGCGCACAGAAATCATACTTCTATCATCTAGATTATACAATATATTGTCAACTGAACTTCAATAAATCTACGCAATAAAATTAATTTAAAAAATGATAAAAAATATACATTAAACATAAATGGGCGAGAAATACATAACATGGTCGACATTAAAAATCAATTTATTATCTACTATTATCTTTATATGTATTAAAATATTTATTAGATGATGCTGTATCTAGTTGTAGAGATGCATTTTATTAAAAAGCTAAAGTGTGTAATCTTTTTGCTAAAACTAAATCTTACAAAACATCACAAAGAAGATTTAGAACTGTGTTTAACAAGGAATCTCCAACAAAAAAATCAATTAGAAAATGGTATAGGAACTTTTGGAATTCGGGTTGTATTGACCGTAAGAAAACTCCAAATAATGAAAATGGGCTTAATAATGCAATTGAAATTTTGGAAATGACACAAAATGATCCTTCCTCTTCTACAAGAAAAATTTCTTCCTCAACAGGTCCCTCCAAAAGTTTCAGTTTGGTGTCAAAATTTACGGTCCTTTTTTTAACAATCCAATTGTCAATGCCCCATCATATGTGGACATATTAGAAATTTTCTTTCATCCGAAACTTGAACAGGATAATTTGTTGAGGACAGTCTATTTCCAACAGACCATTTCCTCATTATGCTATGATAACTAGAGATTCCCTGAATGCCACCTTTGCCAGCATGGCCTCCTCGATCCACAGAACTCACAGTTCCAGATTTCTTCATATGGAGGTTTGTGAAAGACAGGTGTTATAGCTCTATGCCACAAAATTTAGAACAACTTAATGAAAACATTCGAAATATCTTTAACAACATTACCCCCGAACAATTAAGTAGAAGCTATGACAACTTTGTAAAGCGAATAAATAAATGTATCTAAGTTGATGGGCAACATTTTGAACATCTTTTTAACTAATGTGTATTATTTTGTTTATTTCTTATTTGTTTAATAAATATCTTGTTATACATTGTGATATCGAGTTCCATATGTACATAAATATTAGTAATTGAAGTAACATGCAATTGTCAATAAACTAATTTGACGTTTACAAGTGATGTCTTTTATTTCCACAGTCTACTTTGTGAATCATTATTTTTTTCGAAGCATTTCGATAAAACGCAGTATTCACTTTAAAAGATTATAAAACCATCACTCTGTATAATTTCCATGACAAATGTGGACTTTTTGGAAAGTGGAAACAATGGGCTGCTAACTGTGGAAAAATATACAGGGTGTTCCATTTGAAATAACAAAGTTGCCCTATCCCCGAAAATACGCTGTCGTTTCAAGTTAAACCGTAAGTTAGCAAAAAAAGACGGTTACTCAGAATAACTTATCAAAATTAGAAGAAAACAGCATTTTATTATCTCAACTAGTTCAAAAGTTATATAGGTTTAAAAAGGGTTCAAATATAATGGGTCACCCTGTATTAGAAAAAAATGTTAAGTTAAAGCAATTACAAGTATCCATTTTTTTGATTTTGTTACCTTAATTATAATTATAATTATTTTTACCAAGAATAACGTTGTCCGCCTACTACTATTATTACTTCCACGTCCAGTGGAAGTATAGTAACGACAAAAAAATTTTTAAAAATTTTTATTGTCCAAATAGGCTTAAAATGTCATGAAACGTCGAGATTTTAAGTTTGAGCGCAAAAAAAAATTCTGTCTGTCTGTCGGTCTGTCTGTCTGTCTGTAACTTTTTTTTTGTGCGCACGTTTACTCTGAAACCGTTTAAGATATTGACTTGAAATTTGGTACACATATGTACTTTAACGAGATCTAGAACTAGATTATATTTTCATCTTGTTCCGTCGACGGGTTGGGGGGTAAATTGGGGTAAATTTGGGGTAAATGGGTAAATCAAGCCGGTAAGAGTCCATGAAATTGGTATTTCGTATATACAAGAGAAGCTGAGGTCTCAAAAACATTTTTGGCATTAGCCACCCCCATTACCACCCCCACCTCCTTATTAAAGGGGATGAAAAAAAAATGTGATTTAGTGCATGTACAGGAACCAGAAACCTCAAAATATTTTTTTACTTCATCCACCCCCCACTACCACCCCCCTATCACCACCCCCACCCCACTACCGATGTGGGGTATCGTTTTATGGGTTTTTGGGGTATTTCAAATATTATATTATTAAAGTTCCATAAACAATTATTTCTACATACAAAGTTTTTTCGTTGTGAATGACTTGGATAGAGAATCTGGATGTGGAAGTAGTGATTCCTTGGGCAGCGGTTTTTTTATTTTATAAAACTTGAAAAACAAACCTTACCCACACGCAAGTTTACTTTCGTGGGCTACCCCCCGTTTACTTACAGTATACTTTTATGAAATATGTATCGTAAAATTCTTATCAAATCTTATGTAAAAGAACACATATTATTACATTCTATATTACCCTCTCATCCGTTGTCATCGGAATATAATACAGAACCAACAGTTCAAGTTAATTGTTAAATACGTATTTATTTTTATTGTTTCAGAAAGATGAGAAAAACGCCTTCAAGAATCTTGGAACGGGAAATAGAATTGCAACAGTACTCTTTTACGTGAGTATTCCCCAACGGGTGTACCCCAGGGTAGTGAACTGAGCTCTCTTCACAACTTGTGCTTAGAGAAATAATGATTTTAATTTGCGTTTTCATGCTGTTTAATAGATGCTATTCTATTTTTTCCAGATGAGCGATGTAGCTCAAGGTGGAGCGACGGTCTTCCCTACTGTCGGAGCAGCGCTGTGGCCTAAAAAGGGCACAGCTGCGTTTTGGTACAATCTACACCCCAGTGGAGATGGAGACAAACTTACGCGGCATGCCGCGTGTCCTGTTTTGGCTGGATCAAAATGGGGTAAATAACACAACACCACAAAAAAAATTTCAGACCAGCGAACCAGACCTATGTATTTTCGGTCGCTGAATCCGATCCGAGGTCGAAAAAGCGTACACCCCCAAAATCATTAGCTAGAGCCAAAAAACACCCCTGTAATGAGGTAAAAAGAAGATTAAACTACGAGACTAGTTGTTACATCTTAATCAATCGAATTATACAAATTTTTGCCAATCATAGCATCCATAAAAATGTAAATCCGGTTAGTTTCTCTCTGTTTTTCCAGCATCTTACGAATATAGGGGTGGCATCTCGCAACCCCGTGGGGGTGGTTTTCAAGCACAGCGTCGAACATAGTCTAGTTTCTTCTCACTTGTGGAAGTGTGGACAACGCAGGTGTTTCGAATTTTTTTAGAAGTCACTGTAATTTTTTATAGTCTTACATAGGGACTAGTTTTCACACCCTCTGAGGGTTGACACTGTAGGACGTTGATGGTACGTAAGTTTCTAGTTCTATTTTAGAGTACTACGCAATTTCAGCCAATCATAGCATCCATGAAAATAGAAATCCTGTTGGATTTTGCGTTTTTTCTTGTTTTTGTCTTGTCCTTTAAACTTGGGGGTGGTTGTTCTCAACCCTATAGGGGTAGTTTATGAAGATTACATCGGTCCTGATGCAGTTTCTTATCACTTTAACAAAACTTAGACATTTCGAGCTTTTTCAGCAGTCATTGCTGTTTTGGATCGATTTTTTTATATATGGGGGGTAGTTTTCGCCCCTCCATGGGGGTGTGTTTCATATCAATTGTATGTACGCTGCTGTTTAACCTTAATTTGTATAATTGGATTGATTAAGATGTGACAACTGTTCTCGTAGATTAATCTTCTTGTTACCCCATTCCAGGGGTGCTTTTTGGCTCTAACTAATTATTTTGAAGGTGTACTATTTTTTTGACCTCGGATTCGGATTCAGCGACCGAAAATACATAGGGATACATGAGTCTGGTTTGCTGGTCTGAAAAAATTTTTTTGTGTCAATTCACATTTCAGTTTATTTGGTGTAATATATTTTTCATATATCTAAGGCAATATTTTTGTTTAATTAATTCATTATAATCGTTTTCCAGTATCCAATAAATGGATTCACGAACGTGGGCAAGAGCTCTTGAGGCCCTGCACCCTAGAACGACCTCCTGAAGATATGACTGCATAGTAATTTCGAAAAGGGTATTATTGCAATTTTTAAATTAAAAAGACTGTTTTCTATTGTAATATAGCGAGGCGTTAAGATATTTCATTTGCGACATATCGAAGAAGAAGTATCTGATTTTACCAATATTGCGATTTTTTATATAAAATATCGTGAAAAATGAATTTGTGAGAAACAAAAAATAAAGTGTAGTACAGTGTATACATTGTATGTTTTTATTACTTGTTATATACAAAAGACTAATATATTGTAATATATGTAATGTAATATACAAATATTTAAGTATAAAACATGTTTTATTTTAAACTATACGTATACAGGGTGGACCAGATTATATGGGATTTGCAGTTTTCTCTAATGGCAAATAGACCAAAACCAATATGGGTATCCTGAACTCTATTTTCGAGAAACAAAAAATGGCACAAACCGCGATGGTCTATCTTTTTCGACTACCGAGCTACAGAGCGTTTTTGGAAAATTGACATTTTTGGATGACCTCTATATCTCAATTACCAAGTGTCGAATCGAAAATCGAGTAACACATTCTTAAGGCACTTTTTTTAGTAGAATCAATCGGTAGATATGTACAAAGAAAATATAGAATATTTATCTGGACCACTAACTTATATAATAAATATTATGTTTGTAACAGATACGTTTCCAAATAAATTAAAAAAGGCAAAAATAATTCCACTGTTTAAGGCAGGAGATATGGAGGACGTATCTTGCTATAGGCCATTTGCTTTACCCCCTATTCTAGCCAAAGTATTCGAAAAAATTATTGCCTTGAGAATAATTAATTATCTGGAATCACACAATATTCTTACAAATGGGTTCAGGAAAGGTAAAAATACCTCACAAGCTATTTGGGAGATTGTTAATTTCATTATCGAGGACTTTGAAAATTTTAACTCAACATTAGCAATTTTCTTATACCTAAGCAAAGCATTCGATTGCGTTTCCAAAGAAATTTTATTAAATAAATTAGAATTTTATGGTTTTAAAGGTATAGTTCATGAACTGATGTCATCGTATTTATCAGACAGATATCAATGTGTGTGTTATAATGATAAACTTAGCAGCATGCTAGCAGTGAAACACGGTGTGCCGCAGGGTAGTGTACTGGGACCGCTGCTATTTTTAATTTATATTAATGATTTACCTAATGTTCATTCAACATTAACAGTCCTTTTTGCAGACGACACAACCTTCGCGGAACATTTGAGAGATACTGGTACTAATGTTGTTGATTTGCAAACCAACATTTTAACCAAGTCTTCTGACTGGTTCAATGCTAACAAATTATGTTTAAATACCAACAAAACGCGTACATTATTTTTTCCCCCAAAAATAATAACCCACAGACTATAAAAATTTTAGGAGTAACATATTAGATAATAGATTAAGTTGGCATCCACATATTATTTACCTAACAACTAAATTGTCCAAAAAAGTATATGCCATAAGACAAATAAAAAACAAAGTTAATCTAGACGCAGCAATTGTTGCATATCATGCTTTGTTCCACAGTGCCATGGTATATGGTTTAATAAACCAAGTACATAGCATTTTTATCATTCAGAAAAGAGCAATTAGAGCTCTGGCTGGTTTAGGCCAACTTGAAAGTTGCAAATCTTGGTTCACAACACTTAATATATTAACTTTGCCTTCCAAAATTATTTGTTGTAATTTACTTTACATAAAGGAGAATTTGAGCGAATATGAAAAAAATGGCGAAAATCATTAATATAATACTCGAAATCGCAATGATATCAAACACCTTATCAGAGACTAGAGTCAACAAAAAGAAACAATTTTGGTATTGCCTTCTTTAACTCTTTGCCCCAACATTTGAAATCTTTGTCAAACATACAATTTAAAGCAAAGATAAGAAAGCATCTTTTGGCCAGTGCTTACTACAATGTGTCAGATTTTAAATATGTATAAATTAGATTAATGTTTGTTCTTTGTTAGTTTCTTTAAATTATCCTGTACTATATTACACAAACCATATTAAGAGTATGTCATTTACATATATTTTTATATTTACATTGACTATTCTAGAACTATGTCCCAGTGTTTTATACAATCATATTTTGTGTGTTCGTTTGCTTGTTTGTTGTCTGTTTGTCATTTACTTTGACCATACTAGTATTATGTTCTAGTGTTTATTTACATTTTTTGTTTTTACTTACTTTTTTAGATATTCATGTTGACGTGTCAAAACACTACGGTGTATTTTCCAATGACCAATAGATTATTATTATTATTATTATTCCGTTGCTGATAAGAAGAAAATTATGCATGCCTCAGTTTCCGAGATATAGACATAACTTGTGTTTATTTTTAATGGAACACCCCGTGACCCCGTAAATTATTTCATTATTCGATCAGAACTTAAATTAGCCATCCAACGATATATCATACGTCTAGAAAAAGTGGTTAATTTGGGAAAAATTTAATATATTTGTGAGGGGCGTCCATGGAAAACTACAATAACACTATTTATAAAATAATTTTGCCAAAAATAGGAAAAACTAATCATGATGAAATCAAATAAATAAAAAGTAATTAACTGTAAAAATAGGAAAAACTAAACTACACTAAATGTTCGAATTGTCGCCCATTGACATCTATTCATTTTTAACACCTTGTCCTTAATAGTCCACTCAAATTAGGAAAAAAAACCACCGTTTTAAAGAAAGATTTTGAACAACAATTTCTTTGCATAGATAGTAAGTACTCAACTTTTAGAACAATTTTTTGCTTATGCGCAGAAAAAAAGACATGATTTTTGAGATATATACATATATACACGTTTTTTCGTGTTTTTTTTTTTCATTTAGACTTTCATATTTCGAAAAGTACACGTTTTTAAGGCTAAATGAACATAGGTAAACGTGTTCAGAATACGTTTTCTTACAAAAAAGCCTCTATACATTTTTCCAATTATCCCATTGGTTTTTCCGGAAAAGCGACTTGAAAAATATATGTGTTTTTTTTATTTTGAATGTAAATATCTCGAAGATCACGCGATTTTAGAGCTAAATGAACATGTCATAAATAAACTTATTCATAATGATATTTTCTACAAAAAAAGCTCCTATACATTTTTCGATTATCCCATTGGTTTTTCCGGAAAAACTTCTTGAAGAATATATATTTGCTTTTTCGTATTTTTTTTTTTTTTTCATTTGGACGTATATATCTCGGAAAGTACGCATTTTTAAGGCTAATGGACATTACTAAACTTGTTCAGAATGTAATTTCCTACAAAAAAAGGTTCTGTATATTTGAGAGACATTTACGTCAAAATGAAAAAAAAAAAACACGAAAAAGGAAATATATATATATATATATCCTTCAAGAAGCTTTTCCGGAAAAAACCAATGGGATAATCGGAAAAATGTATAGGAGCTTTTTTGCAGGAAATATCATTCTGAACAAGTTTATTTATGTTCATTTGGCCTTAACCTCCAAGTTTCGTTTTAAAATTTCATAATTTTTATTATTTTGTTTTCGAATTTCTCCCCCGCTCATCAAAAAAATTTTTCGGATTAGGATTAGGATTAGGTATTAAGAAAATTACGCCTCTGCTGTATTTGTATTTAGTTGTGTTTATAAATTTTGTTTGTGATTTTCTCTACCCCCCCCCCCTCTCATCAATTTCAATTTTCGAGGAAAAACATTTTTGTTATTTTCACCCCCCAAGCTCAAGGTCCAGATCCGCCCTAGTCCGAAACGTAGCTAATGTTTTGTTTTCCAATTCTTCTATGTTATTACAACGTTCTCTATAATATCTAATATTTTTTAAATAATCGCAAAGCCAAAAGTCGGCAGGGGTTATATCGGGAGATCTAGCTGGACTAGGACCAGTGTTGTTGTTGTTAATAGTTTTCCATGGCCTCTGGCCTCTTCACAAATATATTAGATTTATGGAAAATTAACCAGTTTTTCTAAAGATAAATATGACATGTCATATATCGTTGGATAGCTAATTTAAATTGTGATCGAATAATGAAATGATTTACAGGGTGTTCCATTTAAAAAAACACAAGTTGTCTATATCTCGAAAACAGGCATGCATAATTTTCTTTTATCAGCAACGGATTCTACTCAAAAAAGTGCCTTAAGAATGTGTTACTCGATTTTCGATTCGACACTTGATAATTGAGACATAGAGGTCATCCCCAAATGAAAATTTTCCAAAAACGCTCTATAGCTCGGCAGTCGAAAAAGATAGACGATCTCGGTTTGCACCATTGTTTTTTTTTTTGAAAATCGAGCTCAGGACACCTATATTGGTTTTCGTCTATCTGCCACAGTTTTAGAGAAAACCTCAAATCACTTCTAGTTTGGTTCACCCTGTACATTCAATGACAAAAAAAAATAAAAATGCTCTTTTAGCGAAATTTTCAATTATTAAGTTATGGGCATGTCTGTAAATGAGGCTGGCCCAAGTTATTATAAAATATCAAATACCTCTCGGTTTAGAGAAGCTATGGATGCGAATAATATAGACTAGCCATCTATATCCATATACTGGACTAGTAGTCCAATCAATGAATGCCCAAAAGGGGATTGTAGAGAACATTTTGGAGGGGAGAATTTTTCTCTTCAGGGATGTGTTGGGGGTGGTCAGGAGGTAAACATACTAAAAGTCCCCGCCCCTAGCCCCGCCGCTTCAGGGGGGAGGGGGGTGGAAAGGTTCCTTTTTTCGATTCTTCGCTTATAACTCGGAAACGATGCGTCGTATGGGAAAAAGTAATCTATGCAAAATTAAACGTAATTAAATTTCCCACACGAATGTTTATATTAATTTTCTTCCTATGTGTTATATTTTAAGAGATATTCGCCAGCGAAAATCGATAATTAATAAAAAAAAATCAATCGTGTACCTTGAATATTTCTATCAAAGCGGTTTACCGTGGTCTGCTAATAAATTACAGTCACAAAACAATCTTTATTTTACAACACTCGACGCATTTACTAACGTAATATTTTGTCGAAGTCTAGACATTTCCTTAAATATACAGTGTGACTCACTTAAAATGAAGATACCCTTATAACTTTTTCATTTTGTTTCCGATTTGAATCAAATTTTACTCAAGTATAGAACAAATTAGGATCTACTTATGACCAGAAAATCATTCATCTGCTATAAAGGCAAAGCCACCTGCGGTACCAAAATATGCTGAAAAAAATAAAATATTTTGAATGTTAGAAATTCTAAAAAATGCATCCAATCGGCGTCACAACCGTACATGCACCAAAATTTGATTTGATTATTGATGGGGGATATCTCATACATAAGCTCATCTGGCAAAGAGGGTCCTCAGTTTCCGCAATTTGTGGTGGCTACGTAAAATTCATCGTTCGTAAGATTAAAAATCAATATGATTTTTAATCTTTTTCCTCATATTTTGGTACCGCAGGTAGCTTTGCCTTTATAGCAGGTGAATGATTTTCTGGTCATAAGTAGATCCTAATTTGTTCTATACTTGAGTAAAATTTGATTCAAATCGGAAACAAAAGGAAAAAGTTATAAGGGTATCTTCATTTTAAGTGAGTCACACTGTATATTTAAGGAAATGTCTAGACTTCGACAAAATATTACGTTAGTAAATACGTCGAGTGTTGTAAAATAAAGATTGTTTTGTACCTGTAATTTATTAGCAGACCATGGTAAACCGCTTTGATAGAAATATTCAAGGTACACAATTGATTTTTTTTTATTAATTATCGATTTTCGCTGGCGAATATCTCGTAAAATATAACATATAGGAAGAAAATGAATATAAACATTCTTGTGGGAAATTTAATTACGTTTAATTTTGCATAGGTTACCTTTTTTCGTACGACGCATCGTTTCCGAGTTATAAGCGAAGAATCGAAAAAAGGAACCTTTCCACCCCCCTCTCCTACTGAAGCGGCGGGGCTAGGGGCGGGGACTTTTAGTATGTTTACCTCCTGACTACCCCCAACACATTCCTGAAGAGAAAAATTCTCCCCTCCAAAATGTTCTCTACAACTCTTTCATTGACTGGACTATAGCTAGGGATGTTATTACTGGTGACAAACACATAAACCAGTGTATATATCTGCTATATCCTTTGTATGCAGATTTGGCAAATGTAGTTTTATACATGCATGAGTTCAACGAGTGCAAGAAGGAAAACGGAGAAATTAGAAAAAGAAAGAGGGAAATATCCCTCTTTCTTTTTCTAATTTCTTATAACCGTGGGCGCATTGTAGTGGGATAATAATCCCACTACAATGCGCTCACGGTTATAAGCAATAGGTACCGTTGCCCTGCGTTGATACACAACAAGGTGATAAAAATAAGATTTCACGAAGTGTGGAACGTGCTGGGAGCAGTACATCCATCGTTCTTTTCCCAATTTCTGTGTTTTCTTTCTTGCACTCGGTTACCTCAGGATATATAAAACTACATTTTGCCGAATATGCATTTCCAGTGAATATCTATAAGACGTGTGTTTGCGTTATTTGAATGGGTAATCATAAGAATACAATGTAATATTGATCTGAGAGCATTTCATCTCAAATTCCTGAAAACTTTGTATCAGCAACTAGCCCACCTGCAATTCCTAGACAAAAAAAATCAATTCTTTTTTCATAAAATGTGGCTAAAACTCCCTCAGAAATTTTTGAGACTATTTAAATGATTATAATAAATACTCAAAACATGGAGTTTTAAATTTTTTATTTGATCATAGAATACATATAATAATTAATATATACTGAGCAAACAAAACACTTGAAATATAAGTGCATACAATACAATGTAAGTTAAAGAAAAAGGGTCGCAATTCTACCAAGGAACAATTTTTGCTGTTATTATGCCAGCAATTACAAAATGACAGGATCTAAATAATTGACGCAAAAAACATCTCGTCGTTTTAACAATTTGAAAATATATTAAGCTGTAAATATACATAAGCCTTGGGGTACCCCAAGATACTGTTCTTGGGCCAATTTTATTTAAAGTTTATATCAATCTTCCCAATGTAAATGGTAATAAATGCTAATAATGATACTATAGTCACAGTAAAAGTGACAATTGGCGAGAGATTGAAAAATGCCTTGTAGAATTTTCCGAGATCCAAAAGAAATTATGTTAACTAATAATTTAGATAAAACTAAATCCATTTGTTGGTGTATATGGTATGGTATTAATTTACCAAATATTCAAATGTTAAATATCCATACTTGCAAATGCATATTAGGTTATAAAAACACTAGGTAAATGTTCAGCTACACTTCATATAGCTGATTGCCTACATAAAACACTTGTTATTGACTAAAATTTTTGTACCACCATCAGATAGTAAAATAAGAACCTTCGAAATCCTACCAACTCCCAGTATCCTACTGAGTAATAACAATAACTATAGGAACATTTTATTATGCTTTGGCTGTAATTCTCTCTTAAGCTGCTCTCCACTAAAGAACAATGTTAAAAAGGGGCTTTTTTGACCCATCCGTGGTAAAGTGTGGAGGCCTTATTTTTTGCTAATTTTGGGGTGCTGAAAACCAATCCGTCATCTGATTTGGCGAAAAATCACATTAAAAAACAACCCTTATTTGGGGGTGACATTGGAATTGATATTAGTCTAAATACTAACTTTCGATAACTAAGTAGAAAAAGAAGTAAAAAAAAAACAAATTCAACCCTTCAATCCTGCTCACCATTCCCTCACCACCCCCGAGCAAGTTGTAAGCTACTATAACTACCATATAGTTATTTACATATTTTTAAAAAAGCAGAACACCTCATTGGTGTGTGGTTGCTATCAGAATATAATAATCTAATTACTTCTGAGTACACTCATATGCTCCTCACCTTTAAAAAGGGTGGGTCTCACCTTCTCAGGGATATTGATCAGTTTTAATTGCAAAAAAATCCTAATATTCAGTTGGATCTTTTTTTATCATATTAAGGTGCCTTGGCCAATTCAGATCACTCCAGAATTTAGAATTTTTGCTTCTTTTTCTATTTATCTAACGAAACTGAGTATTTTGAAAGAATTTCCTTTACTAAAGAATAACTTTCCCAGTGAACACTAAACCATTTAATAAACGTTTTTTTTTTGTTTATACCACCCGTATAATTGAAGTTTATCGTTAACATGTATTGAAATTAACTAGAAGAATTTTGCATAACTTAAATAAAAATATATATTTCACTGGTTTATTATATACGTGATAAAAACGTTTATATTATAGAAGTTTACAGAAAAGGTATAATAAATATACGATTACGAAAATTAAACCATCATTTCGTATAATTTTTGTAAAATAAACGTTTTCTAAACGACTGGGTGTTCACTGGGTTTTGTTGCAAGTTCTAATATCAGTTTCAATGCCACCCCCCAAAGGATTGTTTTTTACTCTCTTTCCGATGTTTTCAGCCAATATTGATGACAGACACCCCAAAATTAGTAAAAAAAGATGGTTTCTACACTTTACCATGGATGGGCCAAAAAAGCCCTTTTTGTAAATAACTCTATAGTTGTTATAGTAGCTTCTATAGTACCTTCTTAGGGATGGTGAGGAAATGGCGAGGAGCGTTGAAGGGGTGAATTTGTCTTTTTTTACTTCCTTTTCTACTTAGGTATTGAAACTTATTATTTAGACTAATATCAATTCCAATGTCACCCCCAAATAAGGGTTGTTTTTTAGTGTGTTCCCGAGATTTTTCCCCAAAACGAATGACGGATTCGTTTTCAGCACCCCAAAATTAGTTAAAAAAAGATGTCTTCCACCTTTTACCACGGATGGGTCAAAAAAGCCCCTTTTTCAACATTGTTCTTCGTGGAAATTTATTTAAGCATGTTCTCCCTGTAAGAGAAGTTTCTGTTTTTACGACCCATCCGGGATAGATGCCAAGCCAAGTAAATAAAAATAAAGATTAAAAACCTCTCTTAACCTCTAGCAACTCATATATTTTCATGTTGATTAAACGACGTTAAACAAAACAATAATCTAAGTACCACAAACATGATTTATTGCCAGATTTATATCTCATTGGTTTTATCAATACCAGAACCAGCGATATTTTTCTTCCCTTTCGCGAATAAGTTAGCTCCCCCTTCAGAAGCTCTTCGGTATGCTGCTGGTAACGCTCCTGTATTGAGGCTTGAAGGGCCAGACGATCCACCTGATTTCTTCTCTTTAGGTTTGATGGGTGATTTTGGAAGCGACTGTAAAAAAAACGCAGAAGAGCAAAATAGTTATTAGAAATGATTGAGTTCCAGATACAATGTTCTTACAAACACAACGTTACAGAGCATCTTTCTCGTCATCAAGAGAGTAGGTAGTTTTTAAAATTTTGTCAGTCAATAGTAGCTCTAAAATATAATAAAGAAAATTATTTTTGTTCAAGAATAATTAATTATCACTGTACAATGGCATTAATTGGGCAGCAAGAGCCTAGGTATACTTTGTCATTTAATCTTACTCTAGGCAAATCTATAAAATTTCCTGCCCAAAAGCAGTTTGAACGACTAAGTTAACAAATTCGATTTTAGCTAAAATGTCCCCACCTACAAAACTAGCCATAATTTGATAAATTTTGGTTGTGGAAAGATACCCAAAAATTAAATTGCAGGAAACTGGATAGGTTTTAAACTTTGCATTTAACATTTTTTGTAGGAACCTTATTAGTTTTCGAGTAAATTAGGAAAAATGCACGTAAAAATTGAATGGCTAAGAGGGGGTGAAAAAAATAGTTTTTTTTTATTTCTTTCTCGGTCAGTTTTTATCCAAATACGACGAAGTTGGTCTATTGAAGATATTCAGAAATTTCCAGAAAATCACTGGAAAATTTCCGATTCCTTAAATCTGTCAAGAGAAAAACGAAACAGAGAGAGCGCGTGTTAATTTGTATGTGTATGTGTAATTAATGGGCCTTAACAATTTTTTTGCGGAGTTGATGTAGAAAAATATTTTGCAACGTAACGTATATGATATTCCAGATTTAATGGGACATAATGAATATTTTTTCGCCATATTTTTGGAACGGCCGTACCTACTTATTTGGATCAAAAAGGGTATAAATATACTCTCTTATTCCAGGATCGGACACAATTTTATGGTGTCGCTCTCAGTGCCATCAACATCACCCTCTATTTAAATGTCGTAAGTTGTTACTTGTCAAAAAAAAATTGCCAACTTTTTCTATATTTCAATATTATTTTCTAAAAGTGTAATTTGAATCGTGCCTGTTAGTACAACCCTTATTATCAACATTATTTTTTTCCGTGGAAGAAATGGAATGCGTTATTTTGAATGAAAATTTAAATTCAGAATAGCTTAGAAACGCTGCATATGAAGAAGCAAATAACAAATTCTTCTGTATTTAAGTGAAATTAATAAAATAATGACGTTAGCTAGTTGACTTCGTTACTTGTAGAATTTAAATTAATCAGTCAATACTTTTGAAATTTTTTAAACAATTACCGTAAACGTGCATATAAATATTATCATATTATTTTATACACTAGCCTTTTGACTTTTCAAGCATTTAGTAACACTTCTCAAAAAACGAAATACAAGGTGATATTAACAGCACTGAGACCAACATTATAAAAGTTGAATTCGGTCCAGGAAATTTTTCCAAATAAATTATTCTTTTGATTGGACTAAAAGACTATAATATTTGTACCATTTCATCCAAATGTGTATCGCTGTTTCAGAAATTTGGCGGTATAAAGTATTAGTCAAGAATCAATCATGTAACATCTCAAAAATGATTCTTTTTATGAATAGTCCATACGAACTTGCAAAAAAAGTGTAAAACCCCAAAAGTGCAGGGGTAGCGACCAAAGATGACTACCCCCCCGTTCTCGAGGACGACCAACACGATGGTTATAGTCGCGCGGTCCCTACCCCCTTCGAACTACGCAAGAAACCACCCCATTTTTTGATTTCTCGTTGTCAGGCATACGAGGACTTGTTGGATCGGGTTTTTTTTTTGAGGAAACTCAATATGTCCTGTAAAATTTCGCAACCAGACATTCTAACGACCCCAGGGGGTTAAAACTACCCCCTCCCTCAATATTGAAACATGCAAAGAACACCCAGACGTGCTGAAAATTGTTTTCTACCCGTTTTCGGGGCCAGAAAATACGATGCTGATATTATTTAGCCTCCCTCCCCTAACCAACTACCCGTAGATGCATAAAACCACCCTTTTTTCCATTTTTCGTTATCACGCATGTCTAAAATAAGAATAGAGTTCATGTGCATAATGTGAAAATAAATATATAATAAAAAAGTGAACTATGCACGTACACTATACATGCGCATAGTCCGTCCTATCAAACTCTTTTTAAGCTGCAATAAAAAAAATAGAAGAAACTAGAAAAACTGATCTAATGAGCGCTTGTGTACGCAAGGGTAGTTTTTGAGGACTAAGAAAGAAACTGATACAACTATCGTATTCTCCACCTTTGAAAACAGGGGATACCTTCTTCGCTTTGAGGGACACTTCAGGGGATAGTTTCAACCCCCCTGGGGTCGTTGAAATGTCTGGTTGCGAAATTTTACAGGACATATTGAGTTTCAAAAAAACCGATCCAACAAATCCTCGCATGCCTGAAAACAAGAAATGGGTGGTTTTATGCATTTAACGGGTAGTTGGTTAGAGGTGGGAGGCTAAATAATACAGCATCGTGTTCCCTGCCCTTGAAAATGCATGGAAAGTAATTTTCAGCATGTTTGGATGTTTTTTGCATGTTTCGGTATTAAGGGAGGGGGGGGGGTGGTTTCAACCCCCGTGTATCGTTAGGATGTCGGGTTGCGACATTTTACAGGGGATATTGAGTTTCCTCAAAAAAACTGATCTAACAAATCCTCGGATGCCTGACAACGAAAAATCGAAAGAAAGGGTGGTTTTTTGCGTTCGGATAGTTCGAGGGGGTAGGGACCACACAACTATCACCATCGTATTGGCCGTCCTCGAAAACAGGGGGGTAGTCATGTTTGGTCGCTACCCCTGAACTTTTGGGGATTTTGCAAGTTTGGCATGGACTTTGGCCTCCCAAGACTCAAAAATTTAGTTTTGGGAGGCCAAAATAATTATGTGCATTTAATAACTGTGTGACACTATCGGCCATATTTGCTACGCCATCTACAATGTCTTTTTTTTTTTTTCGGTAGGGAAAATCTTCAAAGTACGTCACGATCCGTGGTAGTGTGAGATTTGTATCCACTAAAAACCTCCACTTCTGAATGTAGAAGATTCTGCCTTAGTTATCCTTCCTCCATTGCATATCTCTCTCCTTCTGTTCTTCTGATTGCATTACTTGTCTGATTTACTTTTCAAACTTCATTTTTTGCTCTTCACCATCATTTCTTCTATGATGTTCTTTTCGTTTAGCATGATTCCCAGTTCTAGATTTACCCTTTCGGCTTTCCATCTAATGTATTCGAACATTGTATGTGCTACTATGTCTCTGTGTTCGCAGCATACACATATTTTCTCTGCTGCTCTGCTTATCCTGTGTGTATAGACCTTGAAAGATCCATGACCAATCAACACTTCAGTTGAAAAGTAGTCCACAGTCGGCACTTGACCCATTTCCTCACGTCACATATGAGTACTTTGGTCCACTGAGCTACTTCCAGCTTGTCGTCCACCGCGCCTGCCATCTCTCCAGACTGGTCTCTCCCTCTCTCTTCTCTTTCTTAGCTTGTAGCGTACATTCGTCTTCGCTTTCATAGACTCTTATCCTTTCATCGATAAAAAGGTTTATGGGTTTATGAATTGCGCTAGCAGATATCGTTCAATACCAGCTTAATAGAGCTTTCCTCTGGTTCCTCATTAGCATTTGTCTATGTCGTCCTTTTTCCGATGCTGTGTGTCATATGTGAGCTGCATACATCAGTATTGACTGTGTCATGTTGTATAAAACCTCTCTTGTTGCTTCCAGGTCCTTTTATATTTGCGTCTACTTTTTTGATGGTATGCTTGATGTATTCGTCGATTTTCCTCTCGTAGTAGATTGTTATTCCAAGGTACGTTACGTGTTTCTTCGGAACAATCTGAATGTCTCTCAGTTGGAAGCTGATATGTCTTCTTTCCCTTTTCCCTTTGAGGATAATTGTCTCCGTTTTTTTCTGAGGCAAGCTCTAAGTAATGGTGTTTCATCCATGAGTCTATGATCTCCAAGGAATCATATCTCTTGGATATTAGTTCTTCTGCTCTAGCTGCTGTCACTGTCAATGTCGTCCGCAAATACTACGACCCAGGTCTCCTCCAGCATTTTCTCTTTCAGAAAGTCGTCATACAAAATATTCTATATTGTCGGCCAAGTACCGAATCCTGCGGAACTTCTGCGGTAACTGTGAGAACTTTCCCCTCTTTCTATTTCCAACATCTGCAATGTCTAGGTGGTCGGTTTTGTACTACCTGAACAATATTAGACGAACAAAATGTCGTCTATTGTCTTCACTCTGACAATGCCAGGTGCATCATCTAATTTAATCCATACAATGTGGTCCGTATGCAATGGGCCAACGTCCATAGTCATCAATTTTCATATCAATATTTCAAAAATATGAAAAATATCAAAAGTTATATAAGAAAATTGAAAATGGAGCAACTTTCATACACAAGTAAGTCTGGCCAAATCGCAATATATTGATGTCAGGAATCCACTGACACACTACTTATGAAGCTTCCTGTATATTTCTAACATTTCTTGACAATTTTGTCTTGATACAAAAACAGGGTGGGGACATCAGAGATTTGCAATATTCTATGTCTATATTATCATTTTTATGCCACTGATGCAACAAAAATTACTCCTTTTAAGGAACTTGGAACATTTTCTTTATTAATGTTATAAAAGGACATTATTTTCTACTCTGTTGATTATAGTGGTTAACTTTTATTGCATTCTTGATAGCATTTAACCATACCTGAAACTTTTAAATTACTTACCACGGAACAAATACTAAAATAGCTACTTTATTTAGGGCTAGGGAATTAAATACAGAGGTAAACGTGGACTGTGAAAAAGGCTTCATTAATGTTTCAGTGCTTCAAATGGAGAGGGCCTTCGATGTGCTGATGAATAAGATATTAGGGGTAGAAATTGAGGAGCAAATACATCTGATGCACAGTACATACGGCGTCGAGCGAATTGACAAAATATATTTTATATTGTACATAGAAATGTTTTTGTTTCATGAAACAATAAAAAGTAATAAGAAATGTGCTACTTGCAGCTAAATTAAAAATAAGACAAAACTAGAGGAAGCATTATACTCTTCGCCGATTTACTGCACTTTTTATATAATTGTTACACATTCTATCGGATACTCTTTGCAGTTTTTTGTAAATGTTGGTATTAGATATTTTTAGTTGGTGAAACTACATCTAAAACCTACGTGGGTTTCTAAAGAAAAAGAACTGCATCCAAAACTTACGAGGGGTTCGAACCCGGGACCTTTGGGTTCCGAGTCAAAAACGTGAGAACTACACCACCACCTGCTACGCGAAAAAATGTAAATTTTTACATTATAAGCGATGAGTTGAAATCATATTTCCGCGGTTGGAAATTATATTATGAAATGTATATTAGTAAAATATATAAATAGATATTAAAATCATTCAAAATAACATTTCACCAGATTTCTATTCAGTTACAAAAACATAAAATTTAAAAAAAAAATTTTTCAAAATAATTAATTGTTTTATTTACTGATCGATTTTGTTCAAAAACAATAGGATTCTTCCTCTAGCTAACACTAACTTAGTGTCTAATTTTCAAGCTACTGGACTTTTGTTTCTTCAGTTATCGTGCTTAATAAAAACGTGAAGGACGGACAGACAGACGGACATTTTGAAAGTTGTTCAGAATTCGTTCACTAACACCATGATATGAAAATTTTTTGTCCACGAGTAATATTTCCGATTTTAAAAATGTGCCGAGTGCATGAGTTACCCGGAAATGTATTTTCCAGGCTTATATAGAAGTGGACCAAATTTAGTAGTGGTTTAAGAGAAATAATAATGTGGAACATGGTGATATCTTAGAGAGAAAATAGTGCTTGAATTTTAGCGCAGCTAATTTCAAATTACAAAACAAAACACTTTTTCTTCATCTTTGAAGGTCCTATATCCTTCTATATGAATCATAATCAATATTATAGTGAGTTTTTTATTTTGTTTTAAGCCTCTCTATTTTACTGTGAGACTGGTCGCACTAAATTTGAACACTGTACATGAACTAAAAATAAATAACCAACTTGTCATAATATAGATTTATTTACTTCAAACATTTATAAATATGTATAATATATGATATAATTTGATGATAACATTTTAAACATTTATCAAAATACAGTGGTGTATAGGGATATGGACAATTTGTGCTTACCCTGATAAGGAAATGAAGATTACAACGAGTTACATTTGGTAGGTGAGTACGTAGAAAAATAAAGTAATATGGTAAAGAATTTACGTTTTTAGTAGCCATGTGGAGAACGAGAGTCGATTGTATTTAATTTCGAGACATTTATTAACTTCTGCTATAGGATACTTGAACATACTGCCTATTCAATAATACAAGTGAAAAAACAGTAAATTATACTTTATTTCACTGTATTTGTTTCTATCGAATATTATCGTTCAACGCAGATAAAGATAAAAACAGTACCCACGGGCACTGTTAAGACTAATTCCCCAAAGGGCCAATGGAATTATTGATTCGTCCTTTTCCGCACCTAACGGAGAGGAGAAAATTGCCTTAGTTAACTACGTTTCAAAATAACAATAGCATTGAATCAAAAAAGATCTTTGTAAAAAATATCGCACATCGTAAAAAATGTTTAAAATTGTGATATTGACATAAAACTATTCGATATTTAGAACAGGTTTTTGTTCTCTATTTTTATAGTTTTGCGAACGTCAAGTTGTTTAATCAATTGATCTGGTAACTCTTAAACATGATAGGTTAACCACGCTTACAGCCTGTTAGACCAAACTATTTACTTAGAGCTTATAAGGAAACAATAGGCCGCCAGCAAGAGTATATATTAAGGCGAATGTTTTTGATATTCTTTTGTTTTCAGTCACAACTTCTCTTGTGTACAGATGTTCAACACGTTAGGCTCTGGCCTGGTATGTAGATCGCCGTACCGTATATTTTCACTATACATATAGTAGTGCAACACATAAAGGTAAAAGAGAAGATAAAATTTTGAAATATGTAATGAACATTTTTTCGGGGGTGATTTTTCATGAGTTTCTGTTTAATCCCCCAATATTGGCTCTTACCTCCAAGGAATGGAAACCATCCATCCATAAGCCGAAAAATGTAAATTTTAAAAAAGTATTGATGTTTTATTGTTGAAATATTATGTATTTGGGTCTCTGATTATGCATCTGAAGTTAAAATTAAAAAATTCAACATGGCGTCTCCAATATGGTGTAAGGAATTTTTTTGCAAAGCAAGCGCTTTAGACGTACAAAAAAATTGAACGGCTAGGTAATGCTTTAATCAAAATCATTATTTGAAATTTGTTTTTTAAATTAAAGGCTAATTACAGTAACAAAATGGTGAGATATTTATTTAAGAAACTTTGAAAACGCACATTGTTTCTGTCACAACTTCTGTTTTTTATTCTATGGACATAAAAAAATTTAAAAGTTTAATTAGTAATCCCTAATTTTGCTTCCCAGTATTTTCGACGTAAGTGCAAGTTCAAGTTACTGAGATATTGAATATTTAAACTAAATACTTCGATCTATAAACGTTCGGACGTATTTTTAAACTTCCATATCTCCAAAACCATCAATCCTATAGAAATTAAAAAAAAAGAACAAAAACTAAAACGGTAAAATTACTAAAGCAACTAATTATTTAGTACACAGTGTATCATATATCAAAATAACCAATTTAATGTCGAGCGATTAATAATTTGCTACAGACAAAACGAACAAAATTATAACAAATTGACGAAATCGATGCCAGACGTCGGTAGATGTCGACATCGCAGAGCCCCACGTTGGGCGCCAAATTTTCAAATTAACATAGTTTGTAAGCATTATGTCATCAGGCATTTTCGTACTGAAAAACTAAAGAAATATTATTGATCAGCATGCTAAATCCAATATTTAATAATATTTTGATTCGCGGTTTTCGAATTAATTCCCTCTTAAAATTACCTTTTTTAAATATTAAATTATCAGTAACTTGGAAACGAATTGTTTATCGGTAAAAAGTCATTCCGTATTTTCTATTTAAATTTAGTTTTTCTACCGCCCAATGTCATCGGTACTTTCAAATTTCTCGAATTTTCGATGAAAATCGTTTTGAAATACTTGTTTTCTCAAGCTTCTCAAGCTTATTATCAATTTATATGAAAAACTGCATTGAGCATTTTTTGTCAAAATTTGGTTGTCTTCGAAGTAGTTTCGACAAGTACCAAAACACTTGAATACTATTCCTCGACGCGCCTTTCATCAACCATGTTGGCATCAGCTGGAGGCGATTAAAATTTAGTTCTAATAGTTTTCTCTAGGTGCCACCCACCCAGAAAAAGGATGACTTCCATCCCTCCATAAATTAGCTAACCCCCGCATGACATAAAAGCATTTGTTTGATGCATTTACTATTGCGTTATCAAAGAAAAAGGAAAGATGCATGTGACAACCTTTCTAAATTAAAACCGAGCTTAAGGTAGCAAATCATTGTTTGAAACAGATTAATGAGCAATTCCACGTTAAATAGTTTCATAGGACAAATTGACGAAATCGATGCTAGACGTCGGTAGATTTCGACGTCGCAGAGCCCCACGTTGGGCGCCAAGTTTGCAAATTAAGATGGTTTGTAAGCATTGTGTCATATTAGGCATTTTCGTACTGAAAAATTAATGAAATATTATTGATCAGCATGCTTCAAAACACTATATATCCAAAATTTAATAATAATATTTTGAATCACTTTTATGAATTATATACAGCGAGAAATGCGAAAACATACTCGCAGGGTAGCGTGGTAGCAACCAGGTCAGAGCGTACAATATTCCTATGCAATAAAACTGAATTTTTGCATAAACTTTCATATTAGGCTCATAATGAACTTGAGGTTTAAATTATTATTGTTATATGCGAAATGTTTGTAACCTAATGAACACCTTTCTAACGTTCAGTTGTGGTTATGTATTTATTATTGCCGGGGTGTTACAACGGGATGACCGCATTACAGAAAGCAGAAGTTAATAAACATGACGTATCTTTATCACCTTCACGTCAGATATGTTCCGATGTTATTAGATATTACCTTTATTTTCCTATTACTCTTCCGTGATAAGTATACATTCCCTGCGAGCTAGGAATATAACAATCATGCGAATGTAAAAATGTAAACATACAACACAGAGTCAGAAAATAGGATCGAGGGTGCTAACTTCCTTTACATGTTACAATGATAGGTTTCTTGAAAGACATATCTTGTTAACAGAACAATGGTAAAATAATTATTACTCAAACATACGTAACTAATATCACACAGGAATAATGGAGAAAGAATTGGTCCAAATCACGATAATTTAATAGATTGTCGACAAAATACTTTTGAATTTGGTTAATCGTCAAAAAAATATTCAAAAACTAAGTAGACGCTACTCAGTTTTTAAATACATTTCCATTACTCTTATTAATTTTGGACATGTAAAAAAATTATTCGAATAAATATAATACTTTTAATGACCTGAAAAAGACGCTAGTACTTTAAGTATATCACGTTTATAGTCGAAGGGATGGATGTCTTAAAAATAAAAATTGAAACAGTTTCTCTTTACCAAATCTACATTTAAGCTTCTTTACGGTGGAAGACTTTGGCAAATTTGAAATTGGGGTTGGAACAACAAGAGAAGTTTCGATCAATGCATGCAAAAATCCAAATCGCAAAGTTAAACCTGTTATCAGTTATTTTAATACTAGTCTTCTTCAATTTAATAGATAATTCTGTATTCTACAATAATAATACAAGCAAATGGGGCAATGAGTAGGGGTTCAATAAGGAACAAAAAGAGAAAGCCAGAACAAAGTTTATTGTCTAAAGGGTCCATAATGACTTATTAATTTTGCACTCTTCTACCTCCTCCGGTTCGGCCGCCATCTTCGAAAAATGGCGTCCAAAATAAGTTTCTACAAATGCTTCGCTAGAAAAGCATTTTGGAGCAAGCAATGTTAGTACAAATTTTCCTTTATGCAAAACTGTCTTTAAAAGAGTTTCTATACAATTTTTCTCTAAGGTCCAACGTTGAGGCGCCATAGGTACTAATAATTTCAGCGCCTTCAAAATTGACCATTTCTTTAATTTTTTTATTTATAAGTGCCCTTAACAACATCTTGCACTCTTCTACATCCTCGGGTTCGGCCGCCATCTTGAAAAATGGCGTCTAAAATAAGTTTTTACAAATGCGTCGCTAGAAAAGCATTTTGGAGCAAGTAATGTTAGTAGAAAATTTCCTTTGTGCAAAACTGTCTTTAAAAGAGTTTCTATACAATTTTTCTCTAGGGTCCAACGTTGAGGCGCCAGAGATACTAATAATTTCAGCGCCTTTAGTTTTGAAATTGACCAATTCATTAAAATGAGTCAAAAGTGTGCCAAAAAAAACTGAATGCACAGCTTCGATCATTTTTGTGCGTAGTTTCATAGTTTTATATTAGAATTAGGAAAAAAAACAAATACAGGGTGAATTTTTTCGTACAAGCCCTAGAAATAAAAATTATTTAAACCGACTCTATCTTTGACTATGCAAGTAGATTGACAATTAAAAATGTACTGCACATCCAAAATAAGAGCTGATTAGGGAAAGTAGTTTTAAAGAGATCTTAAGAAATGTTGAATAAAACTCGTAATAAAAAAAGACACAGACACGAGAGGTCAACAGCACCCAAATTTTGTACACTAGATTTCCTCTTTGATGAAGGGCATTTATGATATAATGTTGAGTAACTCTGGAGTGCAGTTTCCTTGTTATGGTGACTTTCTAGCCCCTTTCGATCAGTGGTAAGTAATTTTCCACTTCCACTTCTGTAGATAGAAATATATTTGTAAAGATATTGTAGAACAGCTTCTACGGGGGATAGAGAACCTAGATTAAAATTACTTTTGCTCAGTGATTTTGCAAAATATTGTCCCTACTGTTGATCACTAGGATCATAGAAGAAAGAAATTGTCTTTCGGTTACAGTAATCTTCCCAAGTTCGGCAACACAAGTATCTTCTTGTAGTTATGCACTTTTGTCTAATGATTTCATGAACTGCAGCTCCCCTGCTTAAAAAATGCTGAAGTAGTATCAGCCTCGCCGAAAATATGCAGAAGAGGTTGTTCTCCTCGACAGTTATATTTCGTGGAACTAGGTTATGTATACTTTATTTTTGTTTTCTTATTTTAAGTTGAATATGTTTATTGTTGACCTAGTTAAGTCAGTGAGGGTAACCAAATGGTCAACATCTTCACTATGATTCTGCCAAGAGGAAGATGAAACCTCAGTCCATGTACCATACCACTGTGAAGGCCTAGCTTTACTGAGATTTTAACTACTTAGCAAGAAAATACCAAGTGCTGAGCTACACCAAGAGGTCTTAGGCCTGTGTTGGTCTGATACAAAAAACAAAGGTGGACAAGGAGTTCTAAGAAAAACCAGTATAGGAGCACCAGAATAGATCCACAGGAGGTCAGGGTGGATCTATCCTCCTTTCTGAACTTAATCTAATTTAATATTCACCCATAATTGTCACTGACTCACTGTCAGATAATGCTTCAACAGCAGGTTGACGGTTAAGGTTTCTGCATCTACATCATGTTTTAGACAGAAACCTTCTATAAACCGTCTATACTTTATGATGAACTAACTCTTGTTTCTCATTTGGAAGAAATTCTGATTTAGATTATGTGGTGTGACAAAATTGGGCAGGATAGTAATGAAAAATTACCAATAAATCTCACCCTAGAAGAAATTGTGTTATCGTTTTCTGTAGAGAATATTGAGCCGAGTATTTAATAACGTTGTTTGATCTAAAATGCTACATAAGCGAATAACTCATTTTGGCTGACACTTTTCCAAGATGACGGTCAAACTCGGGATGGGGGAGGGGTGCAAAATTAACATGTTGTTTAGGACACATTTAAAAGAACAATATTTTTTTTCCTTATTAGACCCCCCTTACTGCCTGGCCTGAGAATATAAGTTACTTAAATGGAGATTAAGCAAGAGGCCTGTTTAATAAAATGTGGGCAAAAAAAATGAAAAAGTTTCCATTTTTTCTTAACTGTAAGTTTAAATTATTATTTCATATTATATGCATTATTTTAAAAAAATGTAGTCGAGTAAAACTGTGCTTTTTTCATAGAGGGGGGGATGGGCGGAGGACAATTTTTTTGTGGAAATGCAAAATATTTATGTCTTGGAGTACTTCATCAACAGATGACACAAATTTTCAGCTGGATGCATTTTTTCATTAAAAAAACCTCATAAAAAAATGCATTTTATGGAAATACATAAAATGTAACTTAAAAAAAAATTCTTATTATCATTGTAAAGCACGTTCAACAATCTGTAATTAAAAAAAGTCTTAATATGAGTTATTATGAGAGTTGAGAGTATGAAAGTTTTTTCGAAAATTTCGTTTTTAGAGAAAATAACAAGTACTTTTGTTTGAAATTTTCCGTAATAATTTACATTTATAAGATAATTTCATTAAACTTCATTAAATATCATATTAACTTTTTAGTGATTTTAGCTTATGTAAAATTAGAAAATTTCGCGGTTTTTATTTTTTTGTAAATAAACAAAATGGCGATAGGATTTGGACCCATGTAGTTTTATTCATAATCTACTTACAAACATTTAATTTTTTTTTATCTTGATACAATGAATAAAACCCGAAAAATAAAAAAAAAACAGGCAAAACACATTTTTCGAAATTTAAACTTAATTTCCTAAAAACGCCCATCTCCCACATCGGACAAAACTTTACTGTAGCTTCCCCATACTATACAGATTGTATTCCCACATAAAAAATTGTTCCTTCAAGCAATCGGTGAAATCGTATATTTGATGCTTACTTTTATTCGACTGAGAGAATTCAAGTTGGCATATACGTTTTGACCTTTTTAAACTAATGAACATTGAACAATGAGTAAAGAGAATGTTAGATTAAATTTTACGGGTCCAAACGAGCTGTAATTTTGTAGACGTGGATTATAAGAATCAAATGGCAATATAGAAACTTACAATTTGATGTTTGCCCACACGTATACAGCATGTTCCACTTTTAATGGCCCATCCTCCATATCTCAGTTATTAATCGTTCGATATCAACCAAACTTGGATCGGTATCAAAGACCTTTATTGTGTATTTTTTGAGTAAAAAATTGATTTCAGGTATTAAGGAAAATGGGGCCAATTTTGCTAGAATTCATATTACACATTTTTTTACTGAAAAACAAATGTAATACTATTGCTTTGGAACTCCTGTATCCGAAATTTAACATTTTGATTTATGGTTTTCGAATAACGGCCTACTTAAAAATTCATGAGGAATGATTTTTTTTCGAAAAACAATTCCAAATTATTAATTATTTAACATTTGGAAAATGCAATATAAAATGGGTCGTAAATCAATAATCATAAATAAAAACGTTTTTACATTTTGGATATAGGAATCCTGAAGCCTGCTAATCAATAATATTACATTAGTTTTTCAGTAAAGAATGCCTAACGTGACTTCCAGGAACCCCCTTTTTCTTGATAAAAATTCTCGCTAAAGAATAAAATAAGTTTTGTTTTACTCAAAAAGGACATAATAAGGGTCTTTCATACTGATTAAAATTTGATTGAAATCGGATGACTAGTGACTGAGATATGAAGTGAGAGGGGCATTAATAGTGGAGTATATAAAGTATTCTACACCATTCACTTATCAAAATAAAGTCAGTGTCAAGGAAAAACATTTCACTTTAGATTGAAATTAGGACAATTTCTAAGACATCCGGATAAAATCGGACAGAAAATCAGCTATTTCTAAGGGGTACATAAATTACACACTTAACAGAATATGCATAAAAGGTTTAAATTTCATAATTTCTGAATTTACTGACAACCTCACTTGGCGCGTCGGAACCCCAGGCCGACCCTGCACCACGTCCGCCCCAGTGCAGATTAGCTCCACCCTCGGAGGCACGTCTTTGAGCTGCTGTTACACCTCCGGCTCCCAAGCTAGATGGTCCGGAAGAACCTCCAGATTCTAACATGCGGTCCTTGGTCTTGGGGGTGCTCCAGTGCATAGACTGAAAATAATGAATATTATTATTATTAATTCGCAAAGCACCTAAGACCTACTTCGATCTGACTGCAAATAATTCCAAATTTAAAAGTTCTCAATTAATTAATATTATAACAGAAATAAGACTGGAGCTACTGCGGTTGTGTTTTGTGATTTATCGAAAGCATTCGATGGCGAAAATTATCAAATATAGCTTCACTGATGAGGATTCAAAGGTACCTTATTTGTCGGGATTCAGTCCTATCTTAAGGACTGCACTCTATGGATAAAAGTTTCAGGGAAATACTCTGACAAAGTTAAGACAAGTTACGGAGTTCCACAAGGGTATGTTCTTAGCCCAGTTCTCTTTTCTCTATATATAAATGATTTGATGATATCAATACATGAGAAAGTTTTACACTTTTAGCCAATCCCACTACCATTTTATGGTTTAATAAAAATTTGAGGATATTAAATCAAGACATATGTATTTTAGAATATATTTTGATACTTAGGGCCTATAAAATTCGTAGGTCGCCTAACCGGGTGTCACTGACGCCGCCGCCAGATATTGAAAAAATCAGGTGCTTGTATAATTTTGATCAAATCTATATACTCCATACTCGTGAGGCAATCTGGAATACTTTCTAGTTTTCACGAACCATTCATTTCGTCATCGGCGTCCATTGGATAAATAATAATAACTTAAAATAAAATAAAACAATTATTTTACTTCCACATTCAGTGGAAGTATAGTAACGCAAAAAAAAAATTTGAAAATTGTTATTGTCCAAATAGGCTTAGAATGTCATGAAACGTCGAGATTTTAAGTCTGAGAAAAAAAATTCTATTTGTCTGTCGGTCTGTCGTTCTGTCTGTAACTTTTTTTGTGCGCACGATTACTCTGGAACCGTTTAAGATATTGACTTGAAATTTGGTACACGTATGTATTTTAACGAGATCTGGAACAAGATTATATTTTGATTTTATTCTGATGAAGGGTTGGGATGTAAATTGGGGTAAGAGTCTATAAAATTGGAATGTAGTATATATAAGAGAAGCTGAGGTCTCAAAAAATTTTTGCATTAGCCATCCACATTAACCATGATTGAAGGAGGTGAAAAAAAGAAAATTGTGATTTAGTGTGTGTACAAGAACCAAAGGCTCCAATTTTTTTTTTACTTCATCCACCCCCACTACCTCCCTTAACGATTAGACGATTTCAAATAATGTATTATTAAAGTTCCCTAAACAAATTTTTCTCATTGTGAGATTTGGATGGAAAATCTGGATGTGGAAGTAGTGATTCCTTGGACATTTTTACTCGCATTTTTGGGTCACCAACGATATTGTATTTTTTCTGATTGATTTGAAAAATGTAATGCTAAATTCAGCTAAATAAATAAAATCAGTTTTCTACATTTTAAACCGTTGTTTACCGAATAATAATTTATTAGAGACTTTGGATGAAAACGCTGACAACTGTCGCTACACATTCATTTTTAATAGGCAATTCAGTTTAAATCTAACAACTCTCAAAGCGACTTATAATGGTAGAGCTCCCCTTTCAAAACTGTTTGTGTCGATGGATTTTTCATTATGTGCGTTGAAGCGTATATTATTTCCCTTTGATAAATTCAACTCAGCCCGTACTCTGACTTATTTAGTTGAAAATTGGTTGTGTCTTTATTTCGCGAGAAATAGAATAAAACATTTTTTACCAGGAAAATCCAGTTCAGTTCAGGTCAATCGAATTTATTGATATTTATGGTTGATACAAGGTTTACAAAAATATTTTTTAACCTTCATAATAGTTTGAATATATTTAGGATTATTTGAAATATACAGAAAATATACAGCGTGTCCCAGGATAGATGTAACAATAGGTGTAATGGACCAAAAATTTTGGAATTTTGGAATGGTATTTGGGGATTGCCCTGCTTGTTGTAAAACTAAAGTATACCAAAAATGACTTGATTTGGTGTTCTACAGGGTGTTTTATAAGCAAAGTTGTAAAAATTACCACTAATAAAGTACCTTTATTTTTCAAAATATGAAAAAATTCCACTAATAAAAGTTATTCAGAATGCAATTTTATACCTCTACCAAATTTCAGGAATATAAAATTATTTTTTTAAAACTTCCCATTTTTTGCGAATTAAGAGTTGAATTCATATTTAAAGTTGTGTAGGAGCAAATGTTAATCATCTCAAAAAGTAGGCTATTGGTAAATAAAAAATTGAATATACGAGATGTAAGAAGGTATAATATTAATCGAACTAATTGTAAAACAAGAAACAATTAGGTACTAACAGAAGATTAATGAGTTTTAAAAATTATAACAAGTAATAAATGTCAAAAACATACCTAACAGATTCACAAGCAAATTAATTATTGACCAATACAAAACAATGTTTACAATTTTTTTTATTATTCGACCTAGCTACCACCCACATCCACACACATTTCGATCCTTCGCCTGAAGTCCTCAAAACTGTTTCGAATATGATCTAATGGTATGGAGTTTACGGCATTTGTAATTATCTGCTTCAATACTGCTACATCGTTAGGAAGTGGTTCAGCGTAAACCAACTGCTTGAGGCGACCCCATAAAAAGAAATCCAATATTGATAGGTCTGGAGATCTCGCCGGACACTTGATCGGTCCATTCCTGGCAATCCAATTTTCTCCAAAATTTAAATTCAACCACCGATTAACCATTTCTGTGGAGGGGCCAGGGCAACCATCATGTTGAAAATGAACTAAAGGCATATCTCTTAAAATATTTAAATGCTCTTCAGAAAATCTTTCAAGAAGCTGTAAATAAGTGTGCTGGTTTAACCTTCCCTCAATGAAATAAGGTCCAATAACTCCAACGTGATAAGAAACGGCACACCACACATTCACTTTTTTATAATATTGTCTTCTACAATGAATTCTAAAATTTGGATTTTCAGAAGCCCAAATCGACAATTCTAAGATGAAACAACACCATTGGCTGTGAATGTGGATTCATCTGAGAAAATTATGAAATGATGAAAAAATCTCTCTTCCATGATTTTTTCTCCAATGGTCAAACGAAAATTCAACCTACGGCCGTCATCTCCCTCTTCAAGCGTATGTTTATAATTTGCTTTATATGCCCTAATTTTCTTTGCCTTGTAAATTCTTTGGAGTTCAGACTTGCTAATATTAATAAGAGCTGATCTCTCTCTTAGTGGCTTTTATTTTTCTTTTCATGTTAAGAACACTACCAGTAGCCAGAAACTTTTTAATTATTCTCAAAGCCTGAGTACGTGACAAAACAGTGTTTGGAAATTTCAAATTAAATTGGCTTACCACTTCTCTTAGCGAGTTTTCACCGCCAATTCCGTAGCATTGCACAATATAAATTTTTTTCACGCACTGTGAGTACCATTTTCACTTAATTTTTTATGCTTAGTTCGTTAATTTGAAACAGAAATTAAGGATAATATTGACTACGTTTGACAGATATATCAATAATAAATGATAAATGTGTATCCACTGCTTTTCTCATAGCCTACTTTTAGCTTCTACATAACTTTAAATATTAATTCACAAAAAATAATTTCTATGCAGTTTTAATTGAATGGTTCAAAATAAAATATTAATTTATTGAAAACATGGGAAGTTCCAAAAAAAATAATTTTATATTCCTAAAATTTGGTATGAGGTATAAAATTGCATTCTAAATAACTTTTCTTTGTGGAATTTTTTCATATTTTGAAAAATAAAGGTACTTTATTAGTGGTGATTTTTACAACTTTGCTTATAAAACACCCTGTAGAACACCAAATCAAGTCATTTTTGGAATACTTTACTTTTACAACAAGCAGGACTCAATCCCCAAATAATTCCAAAATTCCAAAATTTTTGGTCCATTACACCTCTTGTTACGTCTATTCTGGGACACACTGTATAATTGATATTGAATTTAGTTTTAGATAGAAACGGCGATATTTAAGGCAGAAATGCAATTTTCCTATGTAACATCACTGGTGCTTAAAATTTTATCGAAAATTTTTCCGTTGTTGCCTGGTAACATAAAGAGTGTAAATTGACAGTTTATTATCTGATTAAATCTTGAGCGCTTTAGCGGGGGGGGGGGGTTTAATCTTTGATAACAAACTACCAATTTACACGAGTTATATTACCTTTTGGCAACTTAGCTTGAGAAAAAATTTTAGATAAAATTTAAAAGCACGGGTGGTATTTGAAGAATAAATAAAGTACATAAAACATCTTTGATATTAAGTTTTCCCATTAACTGTCTCCAGACGTTTTCTTATAATTTTTTGTGTTTACTGACCTTTATTTTCAATTTAATTATTTACGTCACAAAAAAATGCTACGACACTGGTAGTGTCGATAATCGATTTTGTCAGCCTTTTTTTTATTAAACATGTAACCCCTTTACGGACGGCCTTGGTTTTGAATTTGTAGGTTTATATGCCCCTTGCCTGATGCATTCTACACTCCATTCTTGAACAATTTGCTGCTTTCCTGGCTTAAAGTTCAACTTCAGTTTGCAGTTCAAGAAGGCAATCGCTATTGCAATCGCTGGAGTGGTCCTGATTGCTTCTATTGTTCCTAGACAGACTAACCTTTGAACTTGGCATAAGTCCACCACACCAAGGCCACACATCTAAAAGCTAAGTGTCACCATTCTAAATATTTTATCGAAATATTCATAAAAATCGAATCGACCAATCTCAAGTTCGGTGGAACAAAGATATAAAGAAATGCACAAACTTACAGGTAAAATTGCGAACTTTTATTTTTTTTTAAGTCGGTTAAAAACATATTGAACACTATAACGATCGTAACGGTTCACTTTTTCGCCCTTTGCAATAGTCAATTTATTTTACCATAATTACCACATTTCATAATTTTTCGCTATGAATTCATTTAAATCCGGCCCTGTATTCCCGACTTATTTACTATATTTTAGTATTTCAAATGTTTTGCGCTTCATAACTAGTTTAAACTTCCGTTACGTCATTATCGAATGCTTTAGAGTTATCCTCGATACCCGTGGCGTCTTATCATTCGTTCCTCTTGTATAACCGAGGTTATAAAAAGACAAACCAAATTTTGGCCGGATTCTAGCTCTGGATGGCCTAAAGTCAAGTCGGGCTTCGGCCCGTGGTGAATCAGCCAACGCAAATAGTCTGTATCCTGTTAGTTTCACCAGTATTCCTGATCACTGCGTAGATATGAATCTGTTTTAATTATAAAAATATAAGTGAGTGCAGAGAAGTTCCAGTTTAAAACTGTAAGTAATGAACATTTATTTTACGTCGTTTTTGGCCCAGCAAAAATGGCTACTTCTAGAAGTCATGCTCCTGTTTTTCGTACGTTTTTTTTGTGTTAGTGCGTGTTTCGGTTCATTTTAATAACTTTCTTTTGTTTTCGTAAAGTGCAAGTAAAGCAATTTGTTTACTATTTCCGTTAAACTAGTATTGTTCATTTTTGTACTTAATGTTTTAAATAATTTATTTACTAAATATTAAGCGCTGGCCAGCTGACGTTCGGTGTTAGTGTATATATTTCAGTTTTATTGTGCATTTATAAGGTATATATATTCTTTGTTGAAATCTGAGAGAACATTAATATTGTTGCTTACCCCTGAAGATGTCTCATTTTATTCTCCGTATTTTATGTAATACATTCTGTTTTAATTTAATTTGTGGATTTTATTGATAGAACCCTACAATTTAAAAATGAATGTAATGACATTTTGGCCACTCAGCCAAAATTATATTGTTACACTTGTCTCATGTTAGTTTAATTTAATTTTAAGATATTTTTCAGTTTATTTATCTTCATATTTCTCCACCTCCCAAGTGGAATTATTTATTCTACAGCTATTTGAATTGAATTAAAGATATTTTTAACGGTTCAACTTCAATCGTATTTACTTAACACTCACTTTTCTACAAATAAATCAGACCTAAATTATCACAGTGCAGATTTTATGTTAGGATCGCCAAACAAGATAATCTACGTCGGTAAACACCATTTTCCAGGAACTTAGGAATCTCAAACATCCAGAGCATCAACCAATATCTGCCCTACGATGGCTTAATTAACCTCGTGGCAATGTTGTTCTCGGATTTCTCGAAGGGTTGTCACCTCGTCTGGAGTTATCGGGATTTTCCCTTTACCGCAAAGGAGAAATCAAAGTTGTCATTCTGCATTGGGCAGAAAACAATTTCCTGTGTCCTTCAGGGCGCAGCGGCATAGTTTTCGTCGTAACAAATTTAATCGTATCGACTCTGATATGTGTTTAGTGATTTGAAGAATATAGGGAACATCGCAGAGATACAAGCCTGCAACTTCTGTACAATACGTGATATTGACATTTGCGTGGCGAATATAAAACAAGCGCCTAGAACTGATGTTATGTAATAGTTTTCTATTAAAACACAGCTAAGAATTTGTAAAACTGGGAGAAATTTTATTTTTTTAATTTTAGTGATATTTTCTATTTATTGGAGATGGATTTGTTTTAAAAAATGTTACCTCAACTTAAAGGCTGGTTATTTAGCTTCTACATAGTGAAGTGAAATATTGTGAGTTGTCTTCGTAAGAAATGGAAATAACAAAAATCATTTCATGATTTAATGAGCACATTATATAATGTCAAGTTTGACAGCAAATCTGAAGGCAACAGTTTTTTTTTAATATGATTCCAAATCTGCCTGTTACCGAGCTGAATTTTTTCAAATAAACCCAAAGAATTCAGAATTATAGTAGATTTAGAAGGAAGTACATATTTGTTGGAACCATGGTGTCCTTGGGCATTCCCAGAATGGAATCTGCCTTCAGCTCTGAATATAACTTTTGGTGCTCTGCTCCGTGTTGTTGCCTTATGGGCGTTGTGCCTTACATTATCCTGTGTACCACTGAATGAGCTTCCCCTTGTAGTGTGGTGACTTAGAGCAAATACTAGGCAGAATCGTGACCTGCTGGATTAAAGCGCCAAATTTTGCAGAGTTCTTATATACCCTCAGTACTATCAATTCAGGGGGGGTGACCGAGTGTCCGCCATCTTGAAATAGGACGCTATCTTTGTTTTCTTTGGACTGTAACTGTACATTTTCGAAGTTTATTTGGTTTTTACTAAATATCTCCCCAACTTCTGGGTTTATAGCAAAAAGGATTTAATTTAAACTAAAGGCGAGATACAAGCATCCAAAGTTTTGGACTTTTTTCAGGTTATTACGAAAATCGGTTGGATTTACAGCAACACTATTCGAATCAAGTTTGGACTAGATCTGCTTTTGTAACTCTAATATTTTGCGAGATACAAGCAACCAGACTTTCTAAATACGACGCCATCACATTTTTCTTCAAAATCTTTGTTACATTCCTGAAGAATTCAAAGAACAAGACAGAACTCTTTACCCTACTGAGTGATGCAGTCGCAGCTTATGACGTACAAGAGGGTAAAGAAACATACATGACCTATGGTAAATCTGTTATTTCAGAAAATAGCAGTGCACCGATGTCCGAAACTGACCACGAAGAAGCTGATATCAGAATGCGTCCTCATATATTGGATGAATTACTAAAGGGTGCAACCAACATCCTCATAAGTCATCCTCCTGAATTGATAGTATTGAGGGTATATAAGAAGTGTGCAAAATTTGCAGCTTTAATCCAGCAGTTCACGATCTTTTCGCTAAGTCACCACACTATTGGATAAATATGTGTAGTGGTGGCAGGTATAAAAGGACTTCCAACGCAACCGTTTCACATTACAAAAACGATATCCAAATATACTGCACTCAGAATTTGATACATTTACTCAGTAGCCACTTCTCGGTAAATTATTTCAATAATACCACCAACAATTGTCAAGAAACGTTTGATTTTTGTAGGAACTTTGTTATCATTAGTCATTACATACCTTTGAAGTTGTTGCGATGAATTCTTGACAAAAGACATCAAAAAACGGCATCTACTAAATTAGGAAAACGAGAATATGTACGTTTTAAAACCTCAAATCAACGAAAGGAAGAGTATAAATAGAAAGCCACGTGTTTGACTAAAAAAACGTTTAGAAAAGCAGGCCCTGTATCAAAGAAGGTTGAAAGTATTATTGCGCTATTTTTAAAACGAAAATAGCGATGAAGTCTTCATAAAACCGCGAATAAAATATAGATCCCAAGAAGTATTCTTTGAACTTCATGGGTTGCTTTACGTCCCTCTTTAAAAAAATCACATTCCGAGCCATTCGGTTAACTCAAAGCACATGCGACAACGAAAATTTATTGTACTTTTAGATAACCCGGCTTTAGAATCTTTATTAATGATTCTGTGGGTCTCCAATAAAAGAAAGCACTAAATCAATCACAAAATCCACAAACCGCAAGGGATCGCTCACTAACATTTTGTTGGTTGGGCAACTCGCAATGCACAAAGGCGTGCTCAGTGTAGCGTTAATATAGCCGTACAAACACTTTATGAAAATATGGGGCACGATTCATAGATGCCAGGAAAAAAATTAGACGTATTTTAAAATGCAGACTCATACACGTGGTTGCTGATGCACCTAACTTGCTTTTCAAAGACTAATTAAATTAAATGAAAAAAAAAAAACTTTTTAAAAACAAGCTTTTATTGTTATTAAAGTGTACTAAAACGGAAAGAAATAAGTTATATTGAATTAATTGTCTTAAAAGTTCGTCGCGTGCGAGAAGTTCGTACACTCAAAGAAAATGATAGGTAAATTCAACCAAAAAGAGCATATGAAATCGCGCCTATCTAGTTTCATAGTTAAATCAATCAGAAAAGAATAGTCATACAACTTTATTTGTTTTCGTAAACAAATAGTAGTTTAATAATCATATCTTCTTGTAACAAATTAAATAGTACAATGACATTTTTTTATGTTCACTAACCATTTTCAATTTGTTCTACAATTAAATAGTACAACGACTTTGTTTTTTGTTCACCAACTAATTTTTAGGTTGATCTACACTTTATTGTATGATGAAGTTTTTTTTGGTTAGCCAAAATCTCAGTATTGAGACATCAGACCACCCAAACCAAAGATTAGAGATCGTTTATAAGATCCATCCAAATATATCGATGATCCCTGAGAGAATTTGAACATTGCAATCATGTTATTAGTTTTCTATAAATTCATATAAGAGTATAAGATAATGCATGATTGATTATTGTCAGTGATTTGTATGTGGCGTCATCTGGGAATAATTTCTGTAATAGACTACGTGGTAAGCAAGCAAATTTTATGGTAATTCTTTTAGAACTTCTAGAAGACGACAATAATATTGGTTTGTCTACCAAGTACAATAATACAGCGAACTAATACTGGATTAGAATTACAATTCGATAATAGTTAAAAATAAAATATACTATTTTCTAGTTTAATTTGACAGAATTCAACAAAATAATAGTCAGACGAAAAAAATAATAGTCTTATTCATCTATTTTTTAAGTTAATGTTTGTTTTGTTGTACGACAACTTTTTATTAATTAAAATAACAATCACCTCTTGTTTAAAAATACCATCAATATAGTTTAGTTTAACAAAATTGACGATATTGTTAGTTAACCATTCTTTTTGTTGAATTTACCCATACTATTTCTTTCAGTGTACAGGCATTGTTTGACAGAGATTTAAGTCCCTATACTTCAGTAAAATAGAATTTTTGGACCAAAGCCGGAACAAATTTGTAACAAGCTAATTTCTTCGGGATTGTATTCTATGGCTATCCAGGAGTCTCTGAATGAAAATCCCAAAAAATCCGCCGTGCAAAATGAGCCGCCATGTTGAAATTAGGCACTTTTTTCCTTTAATCGGTAATAGCCCGCAAGGATGACACTTTAGGAAAAAAATAAAGAGGCAAAATTTTGAGAGAAAGAGCAAAACTTCAATATGATATAAATCTGTTAAATATTAACAAAGTTATGACTGTCAAAATGACAGATTCTTATAAAAAAGGGTATTACTTCCATATCCAGTGGAAGTATAGTAACAAAAAAATTTTTATTGTTCAAATAGAATGCCACGAAACGTTAAGATTTTAAGTTTGAGCGAAAAAAAAATTTCTGTCTGTCGGTCTGTCTGTAACTTTATTTGTGCGCACGTTTACTCTGGAACCGTTTGAGGTATTGACTTGAAATTTGGTACACATATGTACTTTAACGAGATCTAGAACTAGATTATATTTTTATATTGTTCCGTCGAAGGGTTGGGGGGTAAATTGGGATAAATTTGGGGAAAATAGGTAAATCAAGCAGGTAAGAGTCCATAAAATTGGTATTTAGTATATACAAGAGAAGCTAAGGTCTCAAAAAAAATTTTGGCATTAGCCACCCCCATTACCACCCCCACCCCATTATTAAAGGGGATGAAAAAAAATGTGATTTAGTGTGTGCACAAGAATCAGAAACCTCAAAATATTTTTTTACTTCATCCACCCCCCCACTACGACCCCTCATCACCACCCCCACCCCGCTACCTATGTGGGGTATCGTTTTATGTGTTTTTGGGGTAGAGAATTTCAAATATTATATTATTAAAGTTCCATAAACAATTATTTCCTACAAAATTCTTTCGTTGTAAGTGACTTGCATAAAAGATCTGGATGTGGAAGTAGTGATTCCTTGGGCAGCGGTTTTTTTTTGTATTTTACCACCGTAAGAATGTAATAATAGTCAACAAAAACTTTTGTTGGTAATATTAATTAAACTTGGTTTATTTTAGATAATAAATTTCTAAATGTCAAGTTGACAGGTAGTATGAAATATTGACATTTGTAATAAATTGACGGTACATGCACCTACAAAACTGATTGAACCCGTTCTTTACAACCAGTTTACCAAATATCCCCAGCAATAAGAAATTAATGTTATTTAATAAAATTCATTTGGTAATCAAGATCGTTTTCGAAATAGGCCAGTACCATCAGACAAAATGTTTGCAAAATTGGCAAGAAATATGAGTGAATGTGGAAGTTTTGAGAAAAAAATAAACGTTTTTAAACCCAGAACCGCACGAGATGAGGAACATACAGTTGCAGTTTTAGCCCGTGTTTTCGTAGACCCGCATATTTCTGTTTGTCACTTAGCGACAGAAACTGATATTTCATATTCTTCAATTCAAAAAATTCTGAGAGACAATAAACTGCGACCATATAAAATACATTTACATCAGGACTTGCTTCCTGGAGATTACGAGAGACGTCTAAATTTTGTAGCGTGGCTGGCAGTTGCTCAAGAAATGACTCTATTAGATCGCATCATGTGGTCAGATGAATACCGTTTCCATAATAATGGAATAGTCAATAGACATAACTGCCATTATTGGTCGCAGGATAATCCTCACTGGCTTCGGGAAACTAATTTCCAAAATATCTGGGGAATTAATGTATGGTATGGAATTCTCAACGGACAAATTACTTATAGGACCAAAGTTTTACGAAGGCACGCTTACTGGAGAAAGAGATCTACAGTTTTTAAGAGAAGAGTTGTTAAATTTTATAGAAGACGTTCCATTACATATTAGGCATAACATGATATTACCACAAGATGGGGCACTGCTACATAATGCTATAATTGTAACGAATTACTTAAATTCAGCTTATCCAGGTAGATGGATCGGAAATCGTAGTGAGGGAGTTAAGTGGCCTGCCAGATCACCGGATCTCACACCGTTAGATTTTTTCCTTTGGCCATATCTATCTAAAAGAAAGGGTCTACTTTACACCTCTAAATGTGTATGTGTTCAAATTATACATATATCTTCCCTCCATACTCACTATTTATCCTCCTATTCACTAAATGTTAAAAATGTGTAATCAGAAAGAGAAAAAAGCTATATTTTACTCGTTAGAACAGTTAAGAATTTTTAAAGGTTCCATAGTATATGCATTTAACCGTGCGCTTGGCCGCGCAAAGTCAGTATTTTTTTCCAGGAATATGGTGGCTTCAGCGATAAATTTTATTAGGACATTTTTGTTCAGAAACACGTGGTCTATCCACCTGTATTTTTTATTTTTGCTAACCTGACTTAATTTCAAAGTTTTGAAAACATGGACGAAAACATTTTTTTTTTCACTTTTTTTTATGTTCTGCATCCGAGCGGAATGTAAACTTTTCATGATATTATCCTATGCACTTCCACGAACTCATTAAAAAAAATATATTCATTTTGCAAGTTTTTGTATGTTTCACTATAAAATGTTCTCTGTCGTCTGGGCCAACACGGTTTTCAAAATCAAGCGCAATAAATATTCGTGAGAGCATTAAAAAATAATCGACTACACCTAGACTATTTATAGTATTATATATATGATTGTACGATTGTTGTTTTCCACCCTATTTGCTTCTGGTATATTCGAGGTAGAGTTTCAAATGTAGAATACAATTTTCCGGTGACGTAAAGTAAAAGTAATCAAATATATACGACTCAAGTAATAAAACCTCAGGGATAAGGAAAGTTATTCCAATAATAAAGTTACGAAACATATTCTTTGTCCTAAGAAAAATACAAAAACGTAAAATCTTATATAAGTAAAAGTAAAGTTGAAAATATATGAAATGAATATTCTCAGTTGAAATGTAGAAAATCAAATTACGATATAGTATAGACAATTCATTAATTATTGTAACGTGTTTCTTTCAGTTTGATATAATTAATCGCATCTAATATCAATATAATATATAATCGAATTTTTTTTAAATCTTCGTTTTTTAATTGCCTATCGATCGATTTTTCATTTTGAAAAATCAGGGACAAAATTCGAAAATCTGACTTGGTAGATCGATATGCAATGATTTTTTAAGTATTTATAATAAAACGAAAATAAACGCACTCTGCAAAATCCTAGCCTTAAATCACAAATATGTTGTACGGTGCAGTCCGTCTTTATGCATATGCACATATTTACAACTGCTGGTTTTTGTAGACATCTCAAGTAATTGCGAATTCTTGATGAATAGGTAAAAGCGATTACTCACCTGATGAACATGTTCTTTCATACCGAGCCACTGTTTGTAGCTAATAGAAATTCCGCTATTTCTCCATTTGTCGTAATTGCTTCTCCTCTCGGGATCGCATAGTATCTCCTTAGCTTCCTGCAAGAAAACGATAAAATTAAAACATAAGTAATTCTCGCCTTATACTTAAGCAATTAGTTTAAGCTTGTATACCTTAGCAATGACTTTTGCAGAATTTGTACATAAAGTAAATATGAGTAAAAAAAAAATTGAAAAAAAAATGGAACCGCCTTCAAAAAGGTATCTAAATATTATGAAATAAAATGTCACCGTCACCCAGATAACATACAGCCACACAAAAAAAACAAGTTCTGTGAAGCGGACCAAATTATATGGATTTGGTGTATTTTTCGACGCTGTCAGTTTTGTTTTTTTAGTCAAAAACATCCCTTAAAATGGTGTAAAATCATAGAAATAATGTAATAACTCTTAATGAAGTGTGAAAAATGGTAGATGTTTTGTAGTAGAGAATATAAATTCGAGCCACAGTAAGCTATTTCTATAAATTAAACCGAAATCCGCCCTTATGGGGCGTGAAAACTACCGCTAAAACTCAAAAGACGCAGGTGAGTGTGAATAACACGTACATACAAATGTCAAATTACTTCCACGTCCAGTGGAACTATAGTAACGACAAAAAAATTTTTTTAAATTTTTATTGTCCAAATAGGCTTAAAATGTCATGAAACGTCGAGATTTTAAGTTTGAGCGAAAAAAAATTTCTGTCTGTCTGTCGGTCTGTCTGTCTGTCGGTCTGTCTGTAACTTTTTTTTGTGCGCACGTTTACTCTGGAACCGTTTAAGATATTGACTTGAAATTTGGTAGACATATGTACTTTAACGAGATCTAGAACTAGACTATATTTTCATCTTATTCCGTCGAAGGGTTGGGGGGTAAATTGGGGTAAATTTGGGGTAAATGGGTCAATCAAGCAGGTAAGAGTCCAAAAAATTGGTATTTAGTATATACAAGAGAAGCTAAGGTCTCAAAAAATTTAGCCACCCCCATTACCACCCCCTTATTAAAGGGAATGAAAAAAAAAGTGATTTAGTGTTTGTACAGGAACCAGAAATCTCAAAATATTTTTTTACTTCATCCACCCCCCACTATCACCCCCTATCACCACCCCCACCCCACTACCGATGTGGGGTATCGTTTTATGGGTTTTGGGGTAGAGGATTTCAAATATTATATTATTAAAGTTCCATAAACAATTATTTTCACATACAGAGTTTTTTCGTTGTGAGTGACTTGGATAGAGAATCTGGATGTGGAAGTAGTGATTCCTTGGGCATTGGTTTTTTTGTATCTCTTAGTGCAAAATATTTGACTCTGATGCGACAACAGGCCATTACTCTCAAAGGGTAGAGACTCAACCCTATGGAGGTAGAGCAGCGAAAAAGAAGTAAAATTGTGTCGTTTTTTTTTATCAGCTTAGAACAAGATCAGACACAGTGGGTATTACCAACAACATCATTTTACACATAAAAACACGAAATACGACATTTTTTAGTGGTCACAGACATTTTTATTTAAAAAAAAGTGTAAAATCTAATTTTTTTTTTAAATCATGTTTTTTTGTACATCTATTGCCATATCTCAAAAATGAATTGAGCTATCGATGTGAACTATTTTTTGTTATAAAACACACACTTAAGCGCTTCTTTCTATACATAAGATTGCTAATTAAAAAAATGTGAACATGCCAAAAACGTAGATGACCCTGAAAGTTTAGAGAATACGCCACAAAATTTTCACTAAGCGAGGAACTTTTTTGTTTTTGAAAATTTTGTGTAACATGCTATGAAAAAAATGAAGTCAATAGACTAAGAAAATTTTTAGAAAAAAAATATTTTCACTATTAGCAATAGTTTGCTAGTTACGAATTTTTTAGTATGGAGGAATTGTCGAAGCGTACGCGCGCGGCACTTAAGAATAATAATGATTATGTATTGTCTGTAACGGAACTTATCATTATTATTTTTTTATGTTTAGGACTGTTTTATCACATTTTAGGACCTGAAGGATAACTTATTTTTTCCAGTGGCGCATTAAGGACTAAGGTTGAAGGCAAAAAGAAATTAAAAATCTTAAATAGAGTATCTGGGATAAAAATGCATTGCATTGGGATCTCGGAAACGGTAAAAATTAATATTATAGTAAATGAAAAAAAAAGTTGCGCAACTAGGGGGCTAATAAAATTCCATAAACAGAAGTTTAGGAAAAGTAATAATTTTGGAGTGTTTTGATAAAAAGTAAACTATCGAGTTTTCCTTTTTTTGGGTTATTATTGGAGCTAAATAGAAAAGACAGTTTCTTAAAGCACTTTTTTTTGAACGTGGCAATCTTAATATTTGTATCCGACATTTACTGTGTCAGAGTCCCTATCCGAAACTCCCATGCATTGCATTTTTACCTTAGATCCACACAATAATTGAGTAAACGTGTTTTTTTCGCCTAAATTAGGTAACAAAAAAGAAAAAAATATCCTCTTTTAATTTCCGCTGCCCCAATTATAGAAACTCTGTTTCCATAGCTTGTGCACAAGTTTATCGTTCTCCTCTATTACTACGCCACATAAAATCCACTCCATTTTACGATGAAACTTGATTGCTTTTTTATCTTAAATATTTTTTTAGCAGATAATCCACGCACAATTCGCACAATGGCCATACGTTCTACAATGTAATACAAGTGGTAATAAGGGAAAGAATATCGTTACACATTTTACTTCCACATCCAGTGTAAGTACAGTATCGACAAAAATATTTTTGAAAATTTTTATTGTCCAAATAGGCTTACAATGTCATGAAACGTCGAGATTTTAAGTTTGAGCAAAAAAAAATTCTGTCTGTCGGTCTGTCTGTAACTTTTTGTGCGCACGATTACTCCGGACCCGTTTAAAATATTGACTTGAAATCTGGTACACGTACCATATATTTTAACGAGATCTGGAACTAGATTATTCCGTTAAAGGGTTGGGGGGTAAATAGGCAAATCAAGCAAGTAAGAGTCCATAAAATTGGTATTAGTATATATAAGAGAAGCTAAGGCCTCAAAATTTTTTTGGTATTAACCACCCCCATTACCAACTCCCATCCCATTATTCAAGGGGGCGAAAAAAATAAAATTGTCATTTAGTGTGTGTGTACAAAAACCAAAGGCCTCAAATTTTTTTTTACTTTATCCACCACTACTACCACCCCCCTTCCACCACCCTCAGCCCCACTACCGATGTGGCATATCGTTTTATAGGTTTTTGGGGTAGACGATTTCAAATATTTTATTATTAAAGTTCCATAAACAATTATTTCCACATTCAAATTTGTTTCGTTGTGAGAGACTTGGATAGAAGATCTGTGGAAGTAGTGATTCCTTGGGCAGCGGTTTTACAATTTGACCTTCGACGAAAACGAATAACGTTGATCATACACCGTCCTGAGACTAGTTAGTTTTAGTGGACGCGGGCGTATTAATACTCAATTTCTGCAATTCGCGCGGTCCAAAAAAATCACTGCACCTAAACTATCAAAGACACAATAAGAATTACGCTATCAAAAACCTTTTTGGTCTTTTGGCTTTATTTTCTTCGCAGCATGTTATACAAAATTTCCAAAAACAAAAAAGTTCCTCGCTTAGTGAAAATTTGACTGCGTATTTTCTGAACTTTCAAGGTTATCTAAGTTTTTAACATGCTTAAAAATGTTTTAATTACCAATACTATACACAGATAGAAGCGCTTAAGTGTGTGTTTTATAACAAAAAAAAATCATGTGGATACCTCCATTCGTTTTTGAGATATGGCATTAGATGTTCAAAAAAACATGATTAAAAAAAAGAACAAAATTTCACACCTTTTTAAAAACCGCTGCCCAAGGAATCACTACTTCCACATCCAGATTCTTTTCCAAGTCACTCACAACGAAAAAATTTTTGTATGTGGAAATAATTGTTTATGGAACTTTAATAATATAATATTTGAAATCCTCTACCCCAAAAACCCATAAAACGATACCCCACATCGGTAGCGAAGTGGGGATGGTGATAACGGGTGGTAGTGGGGGTGGATGAAGTAAAAAAACATTTTGAGGTTTCTGGTTCTTGTACACACACTAAATCACAATTTTTTTTCATCCCCTTTAATAATGGGGTGGGGGTGGTAAGGGGGGGGTGGCTAATGCCAAAATTTTTTTTGAGACCTTAGCTTCTCTTGCTTCTCTTACCTGCTTGATTTACCTATTTTCCCCAAATGTACCCCAATTTACCCCCCAACCCTTCGACGGAACAAGATGAAAATATAATCTAGTTCTAGATCTCGTTAAAGTACATATGTGTACCAAATTTCAAGTCAATATCTCAAACGGTTCCAGAGTAAACGTGCGCACAAAAAAGTTACAGACAGACAGACCGACAGACCGACAGACCGACAGACAGAAAATTTTTTTTCGCTCAAACTTAAAATCTCGACGTTTCGTGACATTCTAAGCCTATTTGAACAATAAAAATTTTTAAAATTTCTTTTGTCGTTACTATACTTCCACTGGATGTGGAAGTAAAATAACAATGTCCGTGACCACTAAAAAATGTCGTATTTCATGATTTCTAATCAACATCGACCTACTTAACGAAATGGTATATGTCTCAGTTTGTTCTAAGATTAAAAAAAAAAACTCGAGAAGGAAGCGACTTTTCCCCTGTTTTTTACTCCACTAAGGGTTAAAACTACCTCCACCTCTCATAAGTTTCAAAACGGGAAAAAAATTTGAGGCTTTTGTAGTTTTAAGCAGAATGACATATAAGAAGTGAATTCGTTTCAGCCAGTGACACATGACTAGAGTCTACCCTTGGTAAGAACTGCCCTCATGCTCAAATGATGCATATAGGTGCTATTGAAAGATCCTTTTTCGGACTACGAATTCGGATTCAGCGTCGAAAATATACCAAATCCATATAATTTGGTCTGCTGCATAAAACTTTTTTTTGTATGTGGCTGTGTAATTGAACCTTATTACCTAACATCAATATTGAAGAGGTACATCGTTTGACTCAACCTCAAATGTTGTAATCCCAGCCCTCTCTTGCCTCACGAATCGGGCAAATTGTCAACATTTTAATTCGCGTTGGAGATATCGAATAAAATTACCTATTCAAAATCCAGTTTGGACCCTATATACCAGGAGGACAGTAATATTTAACACAATTACCAAGGAAGAGATCTGCTATATTTTTCGCGAAAAACATACAGAGTGTTTAAAGTATAATTCATTAAGAGACAACGGGGGGAAATAGTATTAGTAAGATAGTTGTCACTATTATATTTCTAAGGAAGAGACCCTGACATATTTTTAGTGAAAAACATATACAGAGTGGAATCCAAAGGAAAAGTAGAACAGTTGATAAACAGAGAGAGAGAGAGAAGTTTTGTTCTTATTCTTTCATATATAATCAACTGGATTTCTCCAATACAGTTTAGAAAGTTATAATATTTTTTTATAATAATGACAAAAAGAACTTTTTAAATAAAAATTTTAATTGCTGTTTCAAAATAAAATTCAATAATACCTAAATTGAGTTATTTGTGCATCTCCATCCAATATCGCAGCATCCTTTATTTTTCTATCAAGTAATTTAGAGTAAAGATTTCACGTAGTTTTTAGTTTTACTATGTCACTGCATACCATGGATTTGATTTCTATGTACGAACCCGATATTATTCCTCATTAAGATTTTTATTCTATAAATTTTCTTCAACTGTTTCTATCTTTGAAAAAATGTAACATTTTATGTAAAGACATACCTCGGTTTTAATTAGATAGGTAGTCAAGTCTTTTACTTCTAAGGAGCGATTCAGAGACAGCCTACACAACGTTTTCAAGCTGTTTTAAAAAACAGCGAACCCTCTTGTTGAATGAATTCACGCCATGTGGAAAATGAGCGTTCAGAATAAAGGACTATTTAAGAATAATTAACGTCAGTGGCAAAATACCCAACAAACATAAAAAATTAACGTCACTTTTCTTTCACAATTTACTACGTAAAATATAATTCGGACATTTTATTTACTACATAGTTGCATAGAGGCTGTATTAGAGATGACGTATAATGGTGTAATGTGAAAGCTCATTCACCATTTTGAGCTGGGAATCGTATAATGAGTTAACACATGCCAGTGAAAATATAGTCAAGTGACGTCCTGATGAGTTCAACTGAGCACCATGCCTATTTAAATGCTGTTTTAACTTTTTCATTTCTGAAATCCTGCATGTGAGAATTGATGAATGCTTCTAATGCATTTAATAATATGTTTTCATTATACAGGGTGATCTACCATGATGTGCGGAAAATGTATCAGTAGGTTGTCCCCACCTAAAGGAGTTAAAAAAATTAAAAATTAAAAAAAATATGACCAAAAAAATTACCTTATTTTTTTGTAGAAATGGGTCGCCAATGACTTTAACCGATCTGACGTAACGCGTTACCATCATATCACTTTATCAGACTTGGGATTGACACTATTGACAGCAAAGCTGGAAAGGGTAGAAGTGACTTTTTGGTTTTAATCAAATCACACTGCAAAAATAGCGAAATAAGTTGAAAAGACATTGACCCTGTGCTAGTGAACTCTACAACAACAAGTAGATATACGAGATATTTACTTAAATCCGCCAATCACAATTCTACAGCCTACATGTATTGGAAGTAAAAATAGCAAATTCTTTGTAACTTCATCATGCTAAATAACAATATGATAAGCAAAAGTTCAAGTTGGCTCTGGTTTTCCCAATACAGGTAATAAAGTGTAACGCAGGTATAAGGGCGGTCCTATCACAAATAACAGGTAGAATTAGAATTCTACGAACAATAGACATACTAACTACCTACTTTCATTTGTCACTAAAACTAATATTCATTCTTAGGTAGTCGTATTTGTACCTTGTGCATGATAAGTGTTCATTTTCGAAAGTAAATAGTGCTATTTTGATAATATGCCAGGAGATTGTGTAAATACAACTAACAACTTTGGTTATATTTGTGGTGAAGTGACTTTTGCGTGTCAAAAACTTAATTTTACTCCCAAAATTAAGAAGGCGTACCAGTTGTACTTTGGTTGTACAATTGGACATGACAAAAAAATGGGAACCTCATATATGTTGCAGCAATTGTGCGAACAATCTTTGCAGTTGGCTAAGTGGAAAAGGACGTTCAATGGCTTTTGCTGTGCCCATGATCTGGCGAGAACCTGAAGATCATGTTACCGATTGTTATTTTTGCGTCATACCTCCTATTAGACAGGGTATTAACAAGAAAAAAAGGATGGTAATACAATACCTCAATTTACCATCTGCCATTCGCCCGGTTCCCCATAGTGATGAACTACCTATTTCTAATGCACCTCAAGAATACAGTCTTGATTCTGACGAAGAATCAGATGATAATGTAGATGACGACTTAATCTAGCCATCAACTTCACAAGATCCCGATTTCTCTGCCGAAGTGTCTGGTGATGAACCACACAAAATTAATCAACGCGAATTAAGTGATCTTATAAGAGACCTTGATCTGTCCAAGGCGAAAGCGGAGCTTTCGGCATCTCGATTACAACAATGGAATTTACTACAAGAAAATGTTAAAGTTTCCATGTATCGAAGTCATCAAAAAGATCTTATACCTTTTCAAAGATGCTGAATTTGACAACATTCTAGAAGGTAATGAAAAAGCTGCTTGGAATTCCTTTAAAATGGTAGCAACACACTTTCTCGGTAACAAAAGAGCAGAAAACTATAGGGATTCTTTTTTGCTACCAGAAATTAGGATGCAATATGTCATTAAAAGTCCACTTTCTAGATTCACATCTAGATTACTTCCCAGAAAAGTGTGGTGCAGTAAGTGATGAGCATGGAGAGAGATTCCATCAGCATATTCAAAATATGGAAAAAAGATATCAGGGCAAATAGACTTCTGCGATGTTGGCAGACTACTGTTGGACAGAGATGCTCCAGAAGTAACTTATAAGAGGCAGGCTAAGAAGCGCAAGAAGAATAATTAATTTCCTGATTAAAGAGCTTATATTCTAATTAAATATAATATTATATAACATGTATTTGAAATAGATATCAAAATGGCAAATATATTTTTTCGCATGATATAATTAATTGCTTTTTTTATTAAAATTATACCATAATATGTGAGTTAGGTCAGTTATTACATTTTTTAGAGCCAACAAATTTTTTTTAGGACTATGTTAGACGTAGTTGGGACTAAAACAATACAAATAAGTGGTTTTGGTTAACGATTCAAAATAAAAGTTAAAATTTGTAGAATTGTGAACACAAAAACACCAATTGTTGGCGGTGCTTTGTACCTGCCGGTGTCCTGATTGTTCGTCCGAAAGCAAAAAACGCGGCAGTTTGACCGCACCCACCAGCTTAACTTTTTATGCCAATTAAGGAAATGTTCTTTCAAAAGTAAGTTCATCGCCCTATTACTGAACACAGACACGTAATAGTAGGGTATCTTCGTAAATTTTAACCCTTTTTAATATACTAAATTACCTCGGAGCACTCCAAAATTTTGCAAGGACTTTCCCACATTCAAGACTAGTGCACCATTTTATTTTAATAATAATAATAATAAAAATAAAACGTCTTTATTAAGGCGAAGTTTAGCCATCGGCTACTCTTACACTTAACCTTTTCCGCGTATCATGGTAAATCACGCTGTATTGTAACCTTTTTCGATATATGGAAACAATTTTTTTAAACTACTTTTCAGAAAAGTCACAAGGTTAGTACATACATTTTTTTTTTTTCATTTCTAATAGTGACAGAGTGAAATAGATGTTTCTTTATAGATGAAAGCACGTTCAGTTTATAAAGATTGGTTGAGACGTTGGGAGGAAGAACCAAAAACTGGCAAAGCAGCTCGGGTTAACAATATCACGGCCGAAACGTCATCGAGTTCAGGCAACGACTTTACGATGGAGTCAGACCCCTGTACATGGAGCCTTTATTGCCTCAACCCGAGACTTGTGCCCAATAGTTACTGAACTGTGCCATGGCCTAGTCTCATAGCTCTGATTGAATCAGACTTCTTAGTAAATCAAAGGATTTTCAGCGAGGAATACATGGAAGAAGATACTCCAGATGATATGGCCATAGATGATGAACCTGGTTTCTGACTGGAGACTATATTGCATATTAACAAAGATTTTACAATTATTTTTTAAATTGTACCTTACGATTGTCAGTTGCTTATTTTAAATGTATAGTAATGCCATTTCAATTAAAACCGTCATTTTAAAAGTTTTGTAGTAGACTAGGCCCATAAGTAGGAAATCCACCTCTATAAAGTGCAAGAAGCATTTCATGTAACAATTGAGGAAACAACGTTTTTAGGGTATTTCGACCCCGCTGAATACGAATCTGCCTGTTGCCAAGCGAAATTTGGACCGGAAGTCCGGTATCCAAGATGGCAACCAAAACTCTGTTGCTTTAATCTCCCTTGTCCGATGGCTTAAAATAATGATCTAAACGTCTGCTTAGGGGTTTTCTCGGATGCCAAACACATTGCAATGCTCAAAATTTACTTACCTTAAGTTTGGAGTGAATGGGTTCCAAGATGGCGCCCAAGATGGCCGCCGAAACTTTGTTATGGTTACGTGCGCTTCGTGCGTCTTGTTGTATTTAGAGTGTAAAATCTATCAGATCTATAGTTTTTAGTGATTGAATATGTACTACTGTGTGTGTGTTACGTGTTTTTAAGTAATATTTTACAACTTCCGAAATACAATTTGGTAACAAAATTGTATTTCTGAAGGTAGGAGAGGCGCATGTAATAGTGGAAGGGGGGGGATAGTGGACGAATCTTATAAGAATTTCAAATTTGGCGCTAAGAAGCTGTTTTACGGTGTAAGTCATACTTCAACCTTTCATTTATGATATACAAGCAGCGTTAAGCCGGTACGTGAATTTATTTATATAAATAGCATAATTTGAAAAATGCTTTACATATGAATTGAAGTGTTAAGTTCGTGTTTTCGGAGTCCACAATTACGATTACAAAAAAATATATGTGCTGGAAGTCAATTAGGTATTAAACGAAGGTATTTGGAAGTGAGGTTATGTTCTCCAACAGGAAATTCGCCGCTTTCTTCAGCCGGATTCACACAGGGGCATGTCGACTATTTCCACCGGATTTTAAAATTATGTGAGAAATAGTGGACACGTAATTACGGTAATAGTGGACACGCAGAATATTTGATGAAAATGAAGAAATTGTAGAAACAGAAATTGAATCTGGCGAAAAAATTGAAGAATCAGTTGCAGAAGAACCTCTTTAACCAGAAATTTCCAGCAAAGAATCATGTTTAATTAACCGGGACATCAAAATTGGCAGCTTTGTAGTTATAGTCACTTTTAGTATTTTTAGTAATTTTTTTAATATAGGTACTGTCGTTTTTTTGCAGGATATGGCGTCAACGGCGTGCTCCTTAGTTGATACGGCTGGAATGTTCAACCACAACCTATGCATAATCTGCCAGAAGAGAAAACGTCCGAAGGATAAATTATCACATCTGACGGATAACGGCAAAGAGACTCTTCTGAAGTACTCTGGCTTGAGGAAAGAACTTGACGATGCTGATTTTGCTGCCACAATTGCTAGGATCGAACAAACGTTGACAAATAGTGAAGAGAAATTTAATTACCACCGCGGATGCTACTCAAACCTTGCCAATTCTGGCCTGTAGGTGTTCATCCCAGTGCCTGAGTACAATGTGCACGTGCAAGAAGAATAGACTGACTTACACCGAGTTGTGCTACCGCTCTCGACAACGTTTAAATTCTTTAAATGGTTGATTTCTTATCTTCCTTGCAACCTTACCATAAGCTAAAAACACTTGAACGATTGTTTTATCTCCTTTGCAATCTTGCAATAAACAATGTTTAAACCTTGAAATGGTCGTTTTCTTATATTCCTTGCTTCCTTGCTTACTTCCGAGCAACAAAGTTTCGGCGGCCATCTTGGGCGCCATCTTGGAACCCATGCACTCCAAACTTAAGGTAAGTAAATTTTGAGCATTGCAATGTGCTTGGCATCCGAGGAGACGTTTAGATCATTATTTTAAACCAACGGACAAGGGAGATATAGGGCAACAGAGTTTTGGTCGCCATCTTGGATACCGGACTTCCGCCCCAAATTTCGCTTTGGCAATAGGCAGATTCGTATTCAGCGGGGTCGAAATGCAATAAAAACGTTGTTTTCCCAATTGTTACATGAAATGCTTCTTGCATTGTTCTTTTTTGAAAACGTGCCTGGTCTATAGCGGTTCTCCGTCATTTTATTTTCTACACCCATCCCTCTATGGACCAAAATAGTGTGACGTTTCACTCCCACTCTAACTATTCCATCCTATTTCTCTCATCGACCTTATCGCCACTGTGCATAAGACCCTGGTTAAAATTGAATTTGAAATTTCAGAAAATCTGTGAATATTTAACTATTGAATTACCATCCTAATGTTTTAACTTTAAAAGCTGCGGCTTCTTGTAATAATACTATAATTTTTAAGTCCTCTTGAAATTTTTTCAGAAATTAATTGTTTATTGCGCACGCGTAATACGTATGTCGGGCATAACTCCATCTTATTTTTATTTGTTTTCCTGGTTGAAGTTTAAGGTTATCTATAGTGGATTATTTCTTTTATAACTTTCAAGGATTTTACAGTATTTAAAGTGTTTGTATATCAAAAATGGTCCAAAAATTACATTTTTCTGCGATTGCCCAATTTTTTAAGGATAAAGAAACATTCATGGTCAAGGCAGAAAGTTCTGTTGAAGCGCGAAGCGGGCCGCATGAAAGGAATGATTATGATCCTGAAGTACTGATTGTTAAGGGAGAAGTTCATGCTGGCATGAGAGATAGAATCTATAAAGTAGAGGTGTGTGCTTTTTTTAAAAAATAAATATATTTTACTTTAAATGTAATTAATTGTTTTCAGATATTTTTGAATAACGATAAAAATATACCCGATGCAGAATGTACTTGTCCAAGGGGATTATGGTTATGCCATCATATGGCTGCTCTGGCTCTCTTTGCACACTATAATATTTCTGTAAGAGTACGAACATGCCAAAGATGCTACGCAGCTATAGAAGTTCAGGCCGCAGTTTCAGTCGAAGCATTGAAGCCATCAATTTGTACTAGGAGCAGTTCACCCTGCTAGCATCGACGGTATGTGCGGTTATATTTAAATGTATAGATTTGATTTACACATTGATGGCTTCGATGCATCTACTGAATTTGCGGTCTGAACTTCTATATAGCTGCGTAGCAACTTCGGCATGTTCGTACCGTAACAAATGAAGCGTGCTCATGGAATATGTCATATTTACTAGTCAGTTCAATTTTAAACTATTTTAATCATATATATATTTAATAGAAATAAGTTCTAAATAAATGATACAATATGTAATTTCTTTATTTATTTGCGTTTCTAAGTGAAAATACTTACAAATAAACATTTAAACACGAGGTTTGAGGCAAGGCCCCACAAGGGAGGGTCAGTAGGAACTGTGGTACCTGGGCCCGGTTAGGCTAGTAAATGCAATTCTCGCTCGTTTAAGAGATCTGGACAAATTTTTTTTTTTTAATTTCTCTTAGGCGCGGGGGCCTGCCAGTGAATTTGGTATAGGGGCTTGGTTAGAGGACGAAAATCTATGATAACAGTATAAAATAATGGAAAGCAATTCAAATGATAAATAAAACAGGCTTTGAGGTTAGAGCACAAAGAAATAATCAAAGAACTACGTTCTCAATAATTTTCCAGACACTTGTAGAACGCATGCGCATAAACAACCATTTAGAAAATACTTTTTTATTTATTCTCGGTAAAGAAAATTGATTACCACATGTAAAAAACTTATAATCCAGCTCTATTTTCATACTAGTAGTTAAGTAAGTAATTTATTTTGACCCTTAAAGCACATGTACATAAGGCATGCTTCGAATAGTGGATGGAAAGGAATTCAAATTAACCTCCTCGTGAATGACGTCACGACTATTGTGGTCCATTACAAATAATGATTCCAAGTATAACCCACAGTGTGTTCATTTCACATTGTTGAAATTTTTATATTTTACGACAATTACAAGCAGAGGTACACTTCTGTGCAATAAAATCCCGTACACTTGAAAAATCAAGTAATCCAGTTTTTATTAATGTTAGGTGATGTGAATCAGTGTTTTTGGAATTTAGATTTTTTATATCATATAGGTTATAAAAAAGTGACATTGATTGTGAAATGTCATAAGTAAGGTATTTGGAAAAATGTTAATGATTTCGATTTATAACAAATGTAAAAATTGACGTTTAAATTGTGTCCGAGATAAGACCAGACTCTGAAAGCTCAAAACATTAAAAGACGGTTTTCTGCATGGCGGTTCTGCACGTGTCTACCTGTGATAATTTTACTTCCACATCCAGTGGTAAACACAACATTGTTTCAAAACTCCAACGGGCTATAGACATAATTTAAACAAAACAGAATGCGGGCTTGCTTATATTTCTCTGTTAATATGGTCTTCTTGGCACTTACACAGTTTTTTAAATCCGATTTTCCTTCTCGGTCGGCCTGAACCATCTTTTCTCTTTATGCTATTTTCCTCCTCTCACCTTTTCTTCACATTCCTAACAGCACTTTTATTCAATTGATAATGATTAGCAACTACTCTGAGAGACCATCCTCCCTCAATTTTCGAGAGAATTAAAATTTTCTCATATTCAGTTAGTTTTGGCATTGCGAAAATATGACACTGACACTGACAAATAAATAAAGAATGATTTAATATAGAGAAAAATAGGTGTACGGGATTTCATTGCACATAGAATTGTACATAGTCTCGTAGTTTTGAGTGATAATACTCCTTCCTAATCAAATAACAAGTGTACACGTCAAAATATTCCAGTATTTGAGTTTCGGCATCACGTGTTCGAAAAATAAAAATAGCAGAATAATTAGTCAACTATTTGCACCGCCTTTTGTTTGTTCACGACTTCTCTCCCTCAAGCGTCTACAATGCTTGGAACTGTACTCGAATAATTTCACGAGTATTAATTCAGTCCGCAAAACACGATGAATAAAAATGGGCTATTTATATCAATCTGACGTGTATATCAAACTTGAGGTGTGACATTATTAGAGTCAATTCCTCTGCTTTATTAGATGTCCTCGCTGATTTGAGCTTCATTATGTTTAGATTCTATAGAAGACACTTTGAATGCCTTGTTATACAAAACAAGGCTTTCAGATGCATGTCAAGAACGTTTGCATCTATTGATTGTAGGTAGACTCTTAGGAGTGGAGTGTGAAATAAAGTTTGTCAATAATTTATTAGTAACATATGCAGAAGGTGTCTCATGAAGGATCGATTTAACAGGTAATAAATTGAAATTGTACCGAGATACTGGTCAGACGCAAAAAACAGTAACACCATTTAATAAGTATTGATTTAATTTACCAAAATTACCAAATTATAATACTCTTTATTTTATTTAACTGTCAGTTAACAAGTCATTTTCTATCATTTCATATTTCAGTTTACAATCTTAATAATCGTTACGTAACAGATACGCGACTGAGCACGTGAAGAGACGAAACGGCCAGGCGTCATGGCAGATGATTTTCAGAACTTGTTGTTTATTAAGATAAAGACGGTCTCTGTGAAGTTTAACTGTATATGTTGGTTATGTATCTATGCGATTTCACTTTTAGTGCTGTGTTTTGGAAAGAGATGGATGTGTGTAATATTTGATTAGTGCAATGAAAATAGTTTAAAAAACCCTGCTTAAAATGTCAAGTAGACAAAAACACATTATTTGCCAAAGCAAATTGTTAGATGAGAGTATAGATTTCAACGAGGGGAGATGGTGATAAAGTAGGTGGTTTTCAGGGAGACATGTCTTTTAAGAATAAGTGGGTTTCAGGGATTGATTTAATTTACCAGCGTACAGTATGCATTACTGCATATTCCAGAAAACTCACCGCCGGGGCCGTTATTTCTACGATGGATTGGATTTGGGTTTTGCTAGCTGTCAGCAGTGAGAGCCACATGCCGCATGGTACAGGAATATAAGATATATAGATAAGTTTAGGTGTTTGTGGGGCGCTTTGGCGCAATGTGTCTTGATATAGAATATTAAACCGAAATCCACCCTTATGGGGGGAGTGAAAACTACAGCTAAAACTCAGACGCAGGTGAGTGTAAATAACATGTACAAAGGCCAAGTTTTTGTATCTCTTAGTGCAAATTATTTGACTCTGGTGCGACCACCAGCCATTACTCTCAAAGAGACTCAGTCCTATGGAGGGTTAAAACTACCCCCACCCCTCATAGGTTTCAAAACGGGAAAAAATTTAGGCAGGGTGAACAAATATGGAGTAAATTCATTCCAACCACCAATACATGGCTAGAGGGTACCCTTAAAGGGTAGTAAGAGCTACCCTATGCTCAAATGTTACATATGGGTGCTATTAAAATTCGGAAAGGGTCAAATACTTTTTAATGAGGTTGAAAATCACCCCCATTAGGAGGGGGGGGGGTAAAAACTACCCCCACATACGGACGGAAATAGATAGACGGAAATTTAGTTAATTTAGTTAATTTAATTAGCTTACTTACATAGAGAGAAGAAAATGGTCACGAGATAATATCCTATATCTATGACTAGAAAAATAGGAAAAGAAGACCATGGAAAAGATATTATGAAGATAAGAGAGAAACATCATAAGAAAGTATTTGGATTGATGGTCGAAAATATGATATAAATAGGAAAAAGAACAGCTTTACACAGATTAAAAGATAGATAAGTTGATAAATGTTAAGATAAACAGTTGAATAAGCAGGTATGGTATAATAAATAAAACACAACTGGTTAATGCTTAATGTATGAATTTACTAAATTTTTATCTACTCTACTACAAATGCCTGAATTTTTGTTCCAGGATATTAGAAGTAATGAAATCCGTCCGTCTGTGGGGGTAGTTTTTACCCCTCCCCCAATAGGGGTAATTTTCAACCTTATTAAGATTGGGTGGTTGTCGTAGATTTGTATATTTGGCACGATGAGCTACAAGTATTTGACACTTTCCGAATTTCAATACCACCTATATGCATCATTTGGGCATGGGGGTAGCTCTTTCTAAGGGTAGACTCTGGTCATGTGTCGGTGGTGGGAACGAATTCACTCCATATTTCTTCACCCTGCTTAAAACTACAAAAGCCTCAATTTTCCCATTTTGAAACCTGTGAGGGGTGAGGGTAGTTTTAACCCTTCATGGGGTTGATTCTCTATACTCTCGACTGTAAAACATCTACCATTTTTCACACTTCATTGAGAGTTATTACATTATTTCTATGATTTTACATCATTTTAAGGGATATTTTTGACTAAAAAACAAAAGTGACAAGATAGATTTTTTTTTTGGACCACGCATTCGGATTCAGTGTTGAAAAATACACCATATCCATATAATTTGGTTCGCTGCACAGAACTTTTTTTTTGTGTGTGTAGCTGTGTAATTTTTGAACACATAAATCTAGTTATTCTGGAATAAATGACGTTTTTACAAACAACATTTTCAAAACAATATTTGTTGACATAAAGTAAGTTGTTGGTGTTCAAAACCATCTCATTGTATTATTTTTAGTGTTTCATTGAATTTATTTTATCTTTTCACTGTTTTTATTCGACTATCTCAGTAAATATGGTGAAATATACGAATTTGGAAATGGCGACAATATGGTATAGCAGATTGTAATTCAACAAAAGTCAGAAGTATGTATCCAATCCATCTTTGTGTAACTGGTAGTTCCCAAAAAGGTACTTCGGAAATTGGTTGATTCATATAAATATCTTCCTGTAAATACCCATACAGAAATGCAATCTTTACATCAAATTGTGCAAGAGTGAGTTTTTTTACAACAACTGACAGTATTGCTCGAATTGATTCAGATCTCACAACTGGACTAATTACCTCGCGATAATCAGTGTTGTACTTTTGACGATATCCTTTTATAACTAATCTGGCTTTAAATCTATCGACATCTCCATTTATTTTCTTTTTTATTTTGAACACCCATTGATTTGGTATTGATTGTTTGTCTGATAGCAATTTTGTCAAATACCACGTTTTATTTTCATGAAGTGAATTAATTTCATCATCCATAGCTTCCTTCCAATATTTCGCATTTTTGCTCGAAATTGCTTCTTCGTATAGACGGGAGAGCCAGACCCAAAACAATTCTCTGAATTTACTAAGCCTGATTTTTTGCCAGTTGATTACAGTAGTTGTGTACACTAACATACTGCGGTCAATCAAGCGAAATCGAGAACAGGTGTCTCAGGTACGCCATCAAAGGTGTCATAATTACGGAGGTAATAAAATTAATTTACTAAGGCTGAAAATCGTTATGCATATTAGATATTGAATATAAATAACAGTCATGTCGGTCAGTCAGCGGAATGTGGGGATGGAGCCGATCAGTCAGCCCCAATGTATGTACAAAAAATAAATAACGTGCAATTCATTTACTAAACTTCAAAATCTCTGTAAAGGTATTAAATGATATATTAATCATAAATAAAATGGTTAGTCAACCATTTTGTGGGACAACGCCCGTAAATAAAAAAATTAAAAATTCGCCCGCGCGATCGGTGTGGTATTTGCAGATTTTCCAGTACGCGACGTGTGGAAATCGTCTTTTTCATGCCGAGGAGGAACGCCGCGTTTTCGCAGAGGAAAAAAGTGATAGACTAGGCGCAATTATGCCGTACAAGAATTTATACGAGGATATGTATAAATTGCATTTTTGTATGTGGGCACCTAGACTATAAGTGTTATTCCTACTATCAGAGATGTATTTTATACAAGTTGCTTTTATCTAGTATATTCTCGTAACATATCAACGTCATTTATGAACTCACACTTAACTAAAATTCTATTTTCGTTAAAACGGTTACTGTACTATTTATTTTGTTTTAAAGTAATAATTGCGAATAGTTTAATATAGTTGCCATATCTCTGAATCCGTAAATAGCACCGATTCTGTGATAGAGGTCACGTTCATAAAATAATTTAGCACATAATTGCCACTCAAAACTGTTAGTTTACTTTTGGGTTAATATCACATATAAATTAGAATTATCGGTTGCTCTGGGCTTCAGTTTCATATATAGAGAGATCGCTGTTCTAAATCTAATTTACTACTGAAAGCAAAACTAAAATTGCGAATGATGAAAAAGTTGAATTGGGAGGACGGTTCTTAGCACCTACTAATATTTAGGTTTAGAGAAGTATATCTGTTAATTTACTCCGTGCCTTTTTTCGAGCTATTGCAGATTAAGGGAAAGAAAATTATGGAGTATAGTTTGTTCAGAAGCAAATTTCAAATTTCTGTATTTTTTGTCATGGTAAATCGGCATTTTTAAAGAGAAGAAATATTTTAAAATAAACAAGGGAATCAAAAAATATTTTATTGACATGTAAAATAAATGGATTTTAAAAATATTTTTAAAAATATATTGGTTACCCATTCCCCCTTGGTGAAGCACTCAATGGGATGAAAAAAATTCACAAGATGACTTTCAATAAGTGTAGTAGATATGCCAAATATTTTGTTATTTGAAATTTTACTTTTGAGTAAAAAAATGAAAACAGTTTTTAACGTACCTGTTTAAAGGGACTATAACTTGACAACAAAGGGATATTTTGAAAAATGTTGTACGAAGAACCCCAATTAATTAGAGCTGAGGAGTCTACAGCTATTTTTTTTCTACTTTGTTTCATGACATCCTGTATAAGGGGACTATACACGCCTCAACAACAAGTAGAAGTTGCTCCTTCCTTTCAAAGCAAAATAACCTACGAGATAAAAGCCTAACAAAACACAAGTATAATCACATAGGTAATATAATCCAATATTTTGCATTTATATCCATTATTTAACACGCTAATCAAAAGTGTCATCAGTAAGAATTCTAATAAAAGTAGTTTAATTGATGTTGGCGCCAGTAATATTTGGTAAAATTTTTGAATCACAGTATCACCAATGCACATTTTCTATTTAGCATTTTGATACACAACGAAAAATAATACTTAAAAAAATTACTAACTTACTCCTAAAGAGCAGCGACAGAGGGCGTGCATCTGTCAAACATGCCATACGAACCTTGCCAAGTACGCCGACGACACGGCCATGTACGCGCATTCACACAATGCACAAGCAGCAAACATGCTGCTGAAGGCGCACATGGCTCGTGCCACGGCGTATTACGACAAGTGGAAGATTCGGATCAACGCCGAGAAGTCGGAATCAATTATCTTCACGCGCCGCTTCACCGAAAATCGTATTATTACACCACTTTCGATAGGGGGCCACCAAATTCCAATAAAGCGGTGCGTGAAGTATCTGGGGGTGAACTTGGACAGAAGACTGACGTTTAATACACACGTAAACGAGACGATACGAAAGGTCTACTCCATGTCCAGGAGTCTGTATCCGCTCCTGGCGCGGGGTAGCGGACTCAACAGGACCAATAAAAAGTTGTTGTATACGATGGTGATCAGGCCGGCTATCACATACGCGGCGCCGGTGTGGTGCAGCATCCCGGCCTCGACAATGCGAAAATTAAAAGTACTAGAACACAAATTTATGCGCCTCATTTCAGCCTCTGATAGATACACCTCCCTCAGAGATCTCTATGCACGTTGCCACGACATAACCCCACTAGCGGACTTCGTCCAAAATACATCGCAAAAATTCTACCAATTCAAATTGGGCGACAGTCCGCTAACCCGAAACATTACACGAATCAGACAGCATAATGCCATACTTTTCAATATAAAACACCCCTTACCATACCAGGCGTTGCCTATCTTTCGGCAACCTCCCTAGCCAAATCTTTCCTACACCACAATTTCCCTTTCACCACCTTTTGTTTTCACCACCTTTTACTCTAAAACCCCTTTTCTACTCCCTTTATTAATCTCGTTTTTGTTATTTTTGTCAATTTTTGTTCTTTTGTCCCTTTTTGTTCTTCTTCCAAATCCCCTTTCGACCAATAATTTCTCGCAAACCCAAACCTTTTAAATCATAATTTCCCCTTCACCCTACCTTTCCGAAGGTAGACAGACCATCGGATGAAGATTGTGACTTGTTCAAACGGGTTTTTTCATTGAGTTTTTCCCGTATCACCAACCAAACCTTTAAAAACAGTGCGCGTGTGTTTGTGCGCGCGCCCCTAACTACAGTTTTTTAATTTAGCTTTAATTAGTTATAAGTGTTTTTAAACTTCCTTTAGTTATAAATATTCAAATTGTTAGGTTTAAGTCTTTTTTTGTTCCTAGACAGGAGCCCTAACCCTTCCACTAATTGTAGTTCAAGCCCGAGTCGAACCCGCTCCATCTGACTGCACATTCACCACGACGCTGCGCGGCGTGGTTGTGCGGTCGGCTCTGAACCGGGATCCGACTCTGGCGCATATTTGTAAACAACTGTGAATAAATACTTTTTGAATTGAATTGAATTGAATACAGCATAGTTAGGCCAACTAGAATAATTCATGGATCACAAAACATCTAGCAAGGCCAGAGAACTTATACCACAGAGAAGCGACAGCAAGGCTTCCCGCGTGTACCGTGGCATGTGCCAAATAGGTTATGTAGTTTCTACTTCCACATGTTTACATTGCGTCAAAGACGACCTAACCACCATTAGTCTAATTCTCTGGGTTAGAGAACAGAGTACCAGTGGTGTGTCCCTTGCTCCGAAAGTTATCGTCAATCGGGGATATAATATCTAGTGATATCTAAAGATTTTTTTAAATATTTCAAGAACGAATCTGCGTAATTTAAATCTGATTAAGCACGTTGATAGAGGTATATTTAGGGAACTTATTTTAATATAAAAAAAAGTAAATTAAGATGAGTAATATGTTTTTTTATTATTTTTTAAATGTGTCCGATATGTGTCTGGTTTGGGGATATATAGGAAAATTGTATTTTTCCATTTAAAATGTGTATATTTTAATATTTTTTCAATATAGAATTTATTATACACCCGAATTGGATAATTTTGTTTACAAAAATATAAGTAAATGCTATTAAAAAAGGACTTGAAGGGAGGGGGTTCCTTTAAGAGGAAAGTAAAAAAGTAAAATTTAAAATATATTTTATGTTAACACATGTGCAAATAGAAGTAAAAATCGATAAACAAAAAACTTTCATAAATAATACACCACAAAGAAAAAAAAATAAATGTGTTTGTGCCTTCGGGGAATGATTTTGCGGTGTCCGGTATAACACTAGAGAACCATAATATCTGTATAATCCATTTTTCTGGCAAAAGAAAAATTTAAAAACTACCCGTTTGATTAAACCCGACCCCAATACAATTTCAAAGAGCATTCCGTAAATTGTTGTGCCAAAACTATTTTTATTCGGATCACATGAATTGCAAGGATGATTTAGATGGATTATTAATGACTTTAAAATCTACCAACATAACTGACATGATTAATGAAGAGAAAGGAGAGAAACCTCCTAAAGCCCTTGTTCTTCCTGATCACAGCTATACGAAAGAAAATGTATCAACGCAAAATACTTTCACTTATGAATGCGGATATCTTTTGAAAAAAACCCTTGAAGTTCACTCTTGCAATATTTGTAAATCTTTTGGGAAACAATGCGAGACACTAAATATAATTAACTTATAATTATTTCAAAGTTTTTAACACCGAAAAAAATATTTACGGAAACCTGCTATCACCTAAATAGAAATTTGTCAATTTTATGTACAAATTAGATCATATACTTAATTCTCAATTGAAGAAATTTGTAATAGGCGAGCAGTTTCTAATATGTTATTTAACATAATGAACAACACAGATTTTATTCATCCATGTTTAGAATTCCCCAAAGTATATATTAAAAAGTTGTTTATAAGAATGACGATTCTTTATTCCATTAAATACTCAAATCGGGACTTAAAAACTATTAAAACCGACAAAAAGTTAAAATTTTGCCACATTTATAAATTAAAATCTTTTTTGTAAAACATGTTTGTTTAATTTTTAAAATCATAAACAAAAAATATTAAAACAGAGTAAAATGTAATATTATGTACAATATATTATTCCAAAATATGTTTTGATAACAATACATTCTATTATATGTGAGTGTAAATTTTTGATATGTAATATATGACATTTTTTTTTACATTTTCTTAGCCTTTTTTAGAAACTAATAGTATTTAAAACATAAACTATTATTTAATTATATTTAATATGTGATAAGTAACATATTATTCTGAATTACTTTCAGTGTACAGCAAACTTTAAAGTTCTCTCAGTGTAAGTGGTTGTGTTGAGTACATATTATACTGAATTACTTTCAGTGTACATCAAACTTTAAAGTTCTCTCAGTGTAAGAGGTTGCGTTTGACTCATATTCAATGTCATTAGAACCGGGCCATAAAATATCAAAGGAACCGCCGATATTGTCGTTTCTCTGTGGTATAAGTTCTCTGACAAGGCAACAAGGAGAAGAGGAACGGTAAGGAAGCAACTTATTTTTGTGGAGACATTGCCTTAATGTAAGCTTTAATTTAAACGCTTGAAGTTCTGATGTATTTAGGAAAATAATGTCCCCTAATATCCAGGTGTGGTGTATTCAGGCCCTGCTTGACTTCCGTCTTAGTCGTTTAAAGATTTTAGGGAGTTTTTACTAAGCAATTAAGCTTAAAATGAAAAAAACTTCATTATAATTAGACAGGTTGACAGTTTTCTTTGACATCAGTGCACTTTAACAAAAATTGTAAAAATAAAACCTCCATATCTTTCATATTTTCGTGAAAATTGTCAACAATTAAAACGCTTTCTTCACAAAAATAAGTATTTTAAACATGATTACCCACAATTAATTTCTTTCTTGACTGTGCAATAACCCAATTGTCTGCCGAAAGACTCATCACACAGATTGTGGTTTTGCTCTCGCTTTCGCGCTATCTAAATTCAGAAACTCGTGAGCTGAATAAAAACATTTAAGCTTCAACATTTCGTTCCCTTATTCTAGTGGGAAAACGTGTTCATTTAAACTAAATTGACAGCATGACGGTTTTATTTCTTCATTCAAACATTCAATATGACCACGAAAGCCAGGCGTTTCGTTATTCACTGCAAAATAAGATTAATGGATGTCCCTTTTACATATTTCTTTATTCAACTGCCAGAGTTATCACACTGATAGTGGGCTGTGAAAATAATTCATTGGAAGAGATAGGACGATAGAACTTGAAATTTCGATAATTAAGAACCGAAACGAAATTCCAGTAAAATTCTTAGGGCACTTTTTTCATTTGAGAATCCATTTCATAGAGAAAAATTATCTTTAGTTGAAAAATTTGACGGCCGCTGTCTCAAACACCTTTGAACCCACTACGATGTAATCTTGTACAAAGAGGTTTCTAAAGATGCTGCTTAAGAATATCTCACTAGTTTTTTAAAAATCGGTAATACTTTTTTTTGAAAATCGCCGCCCCTTTTCCATCCTAGGCTTGGACGCTTCTGACTAAAATCAAGTGTGGTAAGTCTAAAGACTCATTTAATAGGTATATATTCACCACCAAAATTTCAAAATATTCAGATATCAGATGAGTGAGATATGAAGGTGGCTCCATAAAAAGTGGGACACACTCCCAACCAGCAAATTTGTTTTATAATTTAAACGTTATACAATTATTTTGTTTTATTATCATTTTAATAATGCTTCCAAAATGCTAATTGATTATATCAGAGTTGCAGAAAACAATATTTGGTTGTCTGCAAGTGAACTGTTTTATAAATTTATCATTAAAACGTTTTTCCAGCAAAATTATAAAATATCTTATAAAGTAGTTAAGAAATTATTTTAGAAACATTTCCGTAACTAAGCTATAAAACATTTCAGCTTATAAAACTAAATAATTCTGTAGTGCTTTTTTAGTAACGTTCTGCAGTATTTTCAGCACCGTTATAAATATATATTTAAATTGTTTTATAGTTGTTCCCTATTATCTTATAAAACAACTATATTAAAGCACTATTTCGGACAGTTTTGCTATTGAATGTAAATTGTTGTTCCAGAGTCTGCTATATAATTATTACATAGTGTTGAAATCTACTGCAATATGGCAACAGCAATAAAGTAGTTACAAAATAAAATTGTTTACATGAACAAAAAATGCTGCTGCTAACTAAGCAATAAAATATATTTCAAACAATTGATTTCCTGTGAGAGCTGTGTGTTCATATTTCATCTAACTAAATGGGCAGAACCGTAAGATCTTACTTTACGCGTATATTTTTCAAATTTTAAATTTCGTTTCTGTAATGTCTAACAGTAAATACATTTGCCTGCTTGGCAGAAAGTGTGCACCACATGGGAAACTTTTTTTGTTAGTGAGTTATCAGAAAATTCTATTCTTTATAAAAAGTTCTCAATGAACAAAAAGTAATTCCAATACTATAAAAAACGTTACCGATCCCAAGGTTATCCGCCATATTGATCAACCATTAATCAAAATTCTACATGCATTTTCGTCGCTTTTTATTTGAACTGTCCTCCTTCCTTACCTCTATATTGAAAGGATCATCCCAAACTTTCTATGTAGTACACAGCCTACTAACTAACATAACCTAATCTAGCTATCATTCTTATATTATTTATTTTTTCATTTAAGTTAGGAGTGAAGTTTTCTTACCGAATCCTCCACGTGCTTTAATTAATTACTAGAAATTTTTCAAGCACTAGGGAGGTTACTAGTGAAAATTTTCATAAAATGAGTAAGGGTGCTAAAATAAAACTTACGCAATTTGACGGTAATAGTTATAATAAATTAAAGTTTTTATCAAAATGTTTGTTCTGGTTATTTTCAGTTATTTCTCTTCGCTTATAAGTTATAACAAAAATACAAAATAAGACATTTGTGGAAAAAAAAATTGTTATTTTTTTCATTTAAGATACGGCCCTGTCACAAGACCGTCAAGCACGGATCTAGAAATTTCAATAATTTTTTTCTCGATGGGACCCGAACATCTCGAGAAGCACTTCTCTAACGACCCCTAAAAAAATTTGAAAAAGCAGTTTGCGAAAAATTTTTTCAAAATTCGATAAACCCCCTCCGCCCCCCCAAGGTCTAGGGACTCCTGTTTAAAATTATTTTTGTGTCATATGCATTTTACTTTTCATAAAAATACAGCAACACGTTCTGAAGTTTATGAAAATATTTTCATTACTAACTGAGATACAACGAAGAATTGAAATTTTGTGATTTTGTTAAATTGTAAATCACAAAATTTCAGTTCGTTGTATCTCAGTTAGTAATGAAAATATTTTCATAAACTTCAAGCCTATTTGAACAATAAAAATTTTTTGTCGTTACTATACTTCCACTGGATGTGGAAGTAATTGCAAGCTGAATAGATTAACACGTCTCTAAAATAATTATTAAGTAAGTTCTTATCCATTATCCAGTAAAATCACTGAAAGCTTGGTATTATAGAGATCAGCAAATTATATGTACAATATCTCAAAACTAACAACTTTTTACTAAGGTCATATTTTGATATTCTGGTCAGACATGAGCTGGCCATCAGCCCTTCAAGGTATGACGTTGACTTTTGGGACACCCTGTATATTTATAAGTATATGTATGTGACTTTCCGAATACATTTAAGACATTGTTTTATTTTATTGGTATTTTATAGCATTAATAACAGTGAAGCATGGCTTTATAACGCAATTAAATGCTTCAATAAAACTGTTTTATAGTGGCGGTACCGAGTTTTCTTATTGCGGAATTGTTTATATAATTATTTTGTAATGGTTGCAATAGCTTTTAAAAAATATCAAACAGTAACTAAACTATTTTATAAGATGGTGCCAATTTTACATTTATAGCTGTCGTAATAACGTTTTTAAAGTGTTTCTGAGGCTAATGTTGTTTTATAAAATTTGTAGGCAGCTTTTATAAAATACCAAATTGCTAGTTGGGACTGTATGACAAGCGTCATTAACACCCGTAAATTTTTCTAAAACTGACCAATTAGTTTGCACATATTGTACATTAAAGGAAGATATACTCGGCGAAAATTGTATATTACAATGTGTATGTACTATTATATATCATGTTTACCCGCGACAGCAAATGTATGGCCGCAGGAGATTTAAAAAGAGTGCATATGCAAATTCAGGTCTGAATGGGCAATAATATTTCACCGGAAAACAGGGGCTGGAAAGCTCGAGATTATTTGACCCCAAATATTATAAAGTAGCATTCCGGAAAATTTATTGCAAATGCTTTTTTATGCATGCCTCTGGATGCGGAAAAGCTGAATTGTTCTATTCACCAGTAGCAACGACCAGAGCTGCGTAAATTCCGATGAAGATATAATTTAATTTTACTTCCACATCCAGTGGAATTATAGTAACGCAAAAAAATGGAAAACTTTTATTTTTCAAATAGGCTTGAAAGGTCATGAAACGACGAGATTTTAAGTTTGAGCAAAAATATTAATGTCTGTCGTTCTATCGGCCTCTGGAAACGTTTAAGATATTGACTTGAAATTTGATACACGTATGTATTTTAATGAGATCTGGAACTAGATTTTATTGTGACCTAATTACGTGAAGAGTTGGGGAGGAGGGGTAAATTGGGATAAATGGGGGTAAATAGGTATTTAGTATATAAAGAGAAGCAAACATTTTTGGCATTAGCCACCCCCATTATTTGGGAGGGTGAAAAAAATAATTTTGTGATTTAGTGTGTGTGCAAAAACCAAGCGCCTCAACAATTTTTTTTCACTTACCAATTTTTTATTTTTTGAAGAAATATAATAACAATCTCTTTTATGCAGATCTTGATTTCACTTCAATAAAAATATAATTAAGGCAAGGTGACAAACATACACGCTATCGATAATAAATGACCCAATATTGAGGTGCTCCAGACATATTTATATGATTTTATTTTTCCAGAGATCGCCCATAAGAATTAACTGCTACTAAAAATTTTCCTGCATCATTCTATCATAGGTATACGTTTAAGATTGTCATAAATCTAATCAAATCAGCATAATAACCAAACCTTCAATCAAATGCCTCGACTATTTCATCCACTTCAACATAGCTTTATCGTCAATTTTGGAACGCCTGAGAGATATTTATATAGCTTAAGAAAAACCCCAGAATTGAAATTAATTTAGACTAAAAAACGATTTCTCTTGCCTACGTGTAGGATAAAGCTCCTTCTCCCGCCTTCGTACATTTTTAAATAATGTATGGTAATATTCCTTGTTTTCATTTTGTATCTGACCCTATTAAAGTTAAGCTGTATCCCCTCTAATCAAAATGGAAACGCAATTTCAACTTCACAGAGTTGTTTATATTAAAGGGATCGAGAGAGATTACGCGCCAGCCAAATTGGCTTTGTAACCGCTGTACACCAATTATTCAAAATTATTGCAGAATTTGAGAGATTAACAATGTCTAGCACCCTAAATGTTGCTTGCTTTTAGGTGTGTTTGTAAGCTTAGGGCGAGGTATCGGCTAATTAATTATGATAACTAATTAATCATATTAATGAAGTTTCTTATTTATAAAGTGACCATATTTGAATCTTGCTAATGGGGGACATAAAGGAAAAAAATCTCCTGGTTTAATAAATGATGAGCAGGAGTAAAATGGGAAAATGTTTTTCTGCGGGTCTCACAATTACTGAGTGGGAGGAGAGAAGTGCGAATTCTTTTAATGAGCGGCGCGAAATTTATAGTTTTTGTTGTGTTAGCGAAATCACTGGAAAGGGGGGACATTTTGAGGGACACTTAAATTGCTCCATACTGGGGGACGAATGGTCACTTTAGTTATTTATCTAAATGTAACCTTTAGAATATAGTAAAACAGCAAAATATAGGGTGTGCGGAAATTCCGTTGCCATACTTTAACGAGCGGTTGGATTCAAAAAAATATTTAAAAAAGTTCCTATGGAATGCTTCCTAACGGTGCTAGAGTCCTTTGAAGATGGCGCCCATAAAGTAGATTTTATTTAACTTCTTCAGATCAAATTTGAGTCCAGGTATGCATTTTGGTATGTAAACTACCACTGTTAGGGGCTATCTCAAGGGATCTACAGACGACCCAACCAACCAACTATTCAACCTTCTCGGTACGCTTTGAAAATTGCCATGACAACTCGTAAAAACGAGCTGATCTGCTGGAATTCCAGCATCTTCAAAGCGTACCGACAATGTTTGGCTCCAGGAATTTCACGAGTTCGCATGGCAAACTTCAGAGTGTACCGATGGTTGGTTGGATCGTCTGTAGACCCCTTTAAGGGGCAACGGCAACTCACTTTGTTATTCAGGGGCGCACCAACAGGCAGGTCACTGAATTTATTTATCCATATCTTTCTTATTATGCTATTTTCTGATACTTTGCATTGATAATATGATTCTTCGATAGTATTGACGTAAAGAAGGTGTTCTTGCAAGAAGTCCAGAGATTGACCGTTTTTGAGAAAGACGGATCTGAAGCAATTATTAAATATTCCATTAATCAAAGTTGTATGAACAAGAAAAGAACATCATAGTAGGCCAATAACTGCCCAAGAAAGAGCAGAAAATATCCAAATATTTTAAATAAACAAGCTAAAAGCGTACTCTTCGCCAATTTACTGAGCTTTTTATATAATTATTACACATTCTATAGGATTAATACAGCCAACAAAACGATTTCTCATCGATGATCGCTTTCTTTCAAAAATTCCAGGTGTGTTCCCAATTACTTCACATTGATTTAATATTCCTTCTTGAAGCTAAGGCTTCATTTCCAATTGGCACAGAATACACTAATGTCTTCAAATATCCATAAAGGAAATAGTCCAGGGGATTAAGATCTGGAGAACGGGGAGGTCAAGCAACAGGTCCACCCAGTCCTATCCACATTTCTCCTTACTCTTGGCTTAAGTAGTCCCGGACCAAAAAATTAAAATGGAGAGGGGCTCCATCGTGCATATACTAGTATCCTATTCTAAGTCCGTACGGCACATCATCAAGTAAATCCGGCAAGGAATTTTTTAAGAATTCCAAATTCCAATTCCTGAAATCGAGCATCAAACACGTTGTAAATGGTAGATATTTCAAATTGTTACTCATGACAAGTCCCAGGTTCTATATAGTAGTGACACGAGGAATTGTTTCACCATCTATTGACAATTCAAAGTTGGCCTTTGCCTGCAAGCTACTACTAGTGCCAAGAGTAATACATTTACTCTCTTTAGGATTGAGTACCAATGATTATTTCCTGGTCCAGTTGTTAATTAAGGAAAGATCATTATTAATCTTTCTGACTGCTTCAGACGCGTCTTTTGGATTAAAATGAAGGTATAACTGAATATCATCAGCATACATGTGAATTTGACAGGAATTTGCAATAAACTGTAAATCAGCAATGGAAGTGATAAAAAATACGGGGCCCAGGATGGATCCCTGAGGTACGCCAGATCTTATTACTCTTCTTTCAGAGGTATTAGTTTTGTTAGGCGAGTTTATACGGTTGTTACTGTTTTCCCTCCGGTTAATGTTAACATTTTTTGGTATTTCCTTGCTTCAATCGTTGTTTATTTTATGGATTCCAGGTGTACTATTTCTTTCTAGCACTAGTGAAAATAAGATGAAATTTGACATATACAGGAAAAACATTAGCACTCTAACTCACGCAGTTGTCCCCAGCACAGAATGGCTGATCTCAATTATTTGATTCATAGTTTATTAAGCGATTTAAACCCAAACAAATTTCCATTCAATTTATTTTTAGGTTTTAGAGCAACATGTAATACATTTCTCAACTTAGCTACATTCTCTTTTCACCTGAGGAGAACAATGTTTTTCTTTTAATAAATGGTTTGCATAGGTTGAATCTCTTTTGTTCTTTAGGTAATATTTTTATGTTCTAAATGATATTTTTTAAAATGTCTTCGTGTTTGGCCAATATATATCCCAGGGCAAAAACCGCCAGGCAACTTATAGACAGTATTACCATAGTTATTTCCTAGATATTAGCCTAACGAATTAGTAGTCTACATCCTATATTGAACCTAATTTTTCTTAAGTGGGAAAAAACTCCTTGCGTCGAATATCCTAAGTAAGTCATGGTCTTAAGTTATTTTTCTTTTATCTCTAGGTACGTTAATTCTAAAGTCATATTCAAATGTTTCTTAGCTAAAAATTTGTCAACTACCAAATGGGGTCAAAATCGCTATTAAAAGCTACTTCATTAGTGATACATAATTCTTTGTTGTAACTATTTTTAGACGTCGAAACAATCACAAGTCATGCTATGATAAGCTGCTAATTTATGCTGAATATGCTGTGTCGAATTATTGTGTATTGTTGCATCTGCATGTCATGGTTTAAAACAAACTGTAAATCATGTTTCTTATTTGTTCTATTTATAGTTAAATCAAGGAAATTGATACTATTATCAGTGTATTCTACTTCTTCCATCACATTGTTAACTGTTCCCTTTATGTGACCCCAAAAATAAATTTAACAACATCTTCCCTCTTCATTATTTATTTATTTATGTATTTATTTATTTATTCATTTACTTATTTACATTTCCAAAATACAATTTAGAATTTGGAATAGTGTATACAAAAATATCAAAGTTAGTGCATACAAAGATATAAAAAATAATGCATACAAAATATAATAAATATAAAATGAAAACAGTGCCTACAAAAATATAGAATTTACAGTATACTAGACTAAGACAAATATTTAAAGTAGGCTTATACAACACAAATGTATATGTAAAGATGTATGTCAAAGCAAAGTAAAAACCGCTGCCCAAGGAATCACTACTTCCACATCCTGATTTTCTATCCAAGTCACTCACAACGAAAAAATTTTGGAAATAAATGTTTATGGAACTTATATAATATTTGAAATATTTGAAATCCTCTACCCCAAAATCCCATAAAACGATACTCCACATCGGTAGTGGGGTGGGGGTGGTTATAGGGGGTGGTAGTGGGGATGGATGAAGTAAAAAAATATTTTGAGGTTTCTGGTTTTTGTACACACACTAAATCACATTTTTTTTAATCCCTTTTAATAATGGGGTGGGGGTGGTAATGGGGGTGGCTAATGCCAAATTTTTTTTTGAGACCTTAGGTTCTCTTGTATATACTAAATACCAATTTTATGGACTCTTACCTGCTTATTTACCTATTTACCCCAAATTTACCCCAATTTACCCCCCAACCCTTCGACGGAACAAGATGAAAATATAATCTAGTTCTAGATCTCGTTAAAGTACATATGTGTACCAAATTTCAATATCTCAAACGGTTCCAGAGTAAACGGTTCCAGAGTAAACGTGCGCACAAAAAAAAGTTACAGACAGACCGACAGACAGAAATTTTTTTTTCGCTCAAACTTAAAATCTCGACATTTCATGAAATTCTAAGGCTATTTGAACAATAAAATTTTTTAAATTTTTTTTGTCGTTACTATACTTCCACTGGATGTGGAAGTAATAAATACTGTAATGATTAGCTAGTCTGGAAGACCTAGCAACAAACGAATTGAACCCGTAATTTTTTCTAAGAGCTGATTCAGACAATGTATTAACTGATTGGATAGTTCTTAACGGAACATGAATGCCAAATCTTTCCAGCAAGTATGGACAGGAAACACCATGTGATAAGACTATTCGGTTCTGTTTGCAATCTGTTGCAATCTTCAGTAGTTGTTATTTTAAAAAACAATTTAAAATCGAGGAAACTACCATTAATAAAACACCTCATAGATGTCATTGATGAATATATTAAAGAGCAATGGTCTCAAATGACACCCTTGTGGTACACCTGACATGACTTGAATTTCTTTTGATTTGAAATTGTTAACTCGAGCGATCTATGTCCGATCAAGTAAATACCTTTCAACCCATTTCAAAAGAGAACCATTTATTCCCTCCAAATTCAACTTGTTCAACAAAGACTGATGGCTGACTCTATCGAAGACCTTTGCGAAGTCTGTATAGACAGTGTGAACCTGAAATCCATTCTCCAAAGCAAGTGACAGGAAGTCAGTGTAAGTAAACAAATTTAATTCTTCGACCTCGACTTCCCGTAGTCCAGTCAACGAAAAAGTTGGAGGACATAGAGGAGGCCTCGAATAAAATATGTGAACATGAGGAGATGGCTATATCCGAGCAACACTGAAGTCTAGATCAGTTATGCCTCATTTCGCCAAAATGTGTTGTAGATATAAAAAAGAAAAATTAAAAAACCCAGCAAGTCAAAGAATCCTACTCATTGTACTCATATCTTTGGCTTACTGTGTTACCTATGGAAAATGTTTGTAAATAGTTGTAAATATAATGTAAATACCACATCCAATAATTGGATGGTTGGTTGGGTAGGGTGTGGGTGGAAATTGCGAAAAATTGATACATTTCTGTTTTTTCTAAGACGTTGAGCGAACGGAAAAAAGAATTATTGATCAGAATTTAATGTATTTAAGTTATTTAAACCATACAACAAGCATAAAAACTAAAGCGTGTTTATTTTAAAAGTTTTAACTAACAGAAAAAATTACAAAAATATCGTGATTTTTGCAATTTTTCATAAATCTTAAGTACGATGCGCGAACGGAAAATGTTAACCAATTTTAATTTTCTTTATGCCGTTTTTCTTTTTATTACAATAGGCAACTTTTCCGCTCTAAAGCGTTCCGAAAAAAAAAATATTTATTTTTTTCGACCCACCCTACATATAATATTCAACTATTCAACTTATTTGTACCTTTATAAATGTACCTGTGACATATAATATCCTTGAGATAAATAAACTTCATTTCATTCATTTCACAAATACCAGACTGTTCCACGGCGAAAAAAATTTTTTATCTCCTCTGTGATCTGGAGCTTGCAAGTCTGGAAGGCTTTCTTACATTTTAATTCATTTCTTATCCAATATTTACTTACATCTTGGTAAAAAACGTATTTCATTTTGTTCTCTCGTAAGAACAAATAAATTAACTTCAACTGAATTACCTCAGCTTTTGTAAGAATTTAATTTACTGACTATTGATCGAGTAGAATTTATGTCTCCATCACGTACCTATGAGGTTCCGAGAATAGTTGCTTCGAAAATGATAACAGGCAACATACAACGTGACAATTATTTTTGCGATGATTTTTATTGCCTTCTTCCCTTCCTCGGGACTGACAAAGGATTTTATATTCAATACCTAACGACGGTAAAAAATATATAAGTCTTAACTAAGAATGAAATTCAGTAATGTTCAAGCTTACTCTCAATTTATATCCCAAGAAATAATGTTAAGCCCATTCATTCTCAATTATTGGAAATATAGAGAACGGAGTTGTTATGATTTATTCATAGAAAAAAAAAAGATGCAACATAACATTCGTTATTTTTCTTTCACCTAAGCTCTACAGAGTCTAAGTAATTACAAGCTATACTATTTACTCGACGCTAACGAGAGAAATATAGTTCTTACAGAGAAAGAGAAAGAAGAGAGAAAAAAAATCAATTAAAGCAACTTTATTTCAAATCTTATGAAATGCGGTTGGTAATTGTGCTTGTTGTGAGTTAGAATATACAAAAAAATTAACGAAATCGATATCTGCAAGCATTGTAATTTATTAGAGTTTCCATATGATCATTTTGCATTTCGAGTCTTTTGACTGTTATTTAATTGGCTTAAAGAAGCAGACAGATAATGGGGATATTTCATAATTTGTATTTACATTGAATTGGCATTCTCTACTAATAATAACTAATATAAGTATATATATGTAACGCCAATTTTTTTTTATGGACGTTAAATAATTTTAAATTCAATTATAATCTGAAAATGGTAGTTCCCGCTAAAAGCCGTGACGTGAATGGTTACGCATGCGCAGTATAGTTCAAGCAGTAAATTTGTATGGCAGCCGCAGCCATGAAATGCAAACTTCACCATTACCTATACTGACTGACATTTTGTTTTGCCGTTTTCGCTAAATGTCAAAAAATGCCACTTTTGATTCGTACGTGCCGAGCTGAATGTTCGATTTGCTTTTTGCAATTTACGATGCAGGTCAACTAGAACTCTTCCTCTTTGCGTCTCGACATCGTACGGCCCTCCCGCAGATGTTTTTTCCAAAAATATGAACGTTTTAAGGTCGCATGTTTTTGCGCTATTTTCGGTTCCGAAATGCAGGCTTTTTTTAATTATTTTTCGCCGATATCTCTGAAACGGTAAGAGCTGGCCCAAAATAAAAAATACCGTAAAACGAGTTTGTTTCATTACGAATCTTTTGGTTCTATTAGAATTTTGATTTTTTTTTTTTTCGTTTCGGAGATGTCCGACAAAAATCGCACATTTCTTGTTTAAAAAGTTGGTAACTCCTTAACCTTGGTTCCTAGGCCAAAAACTACTCTAACGAATTTAAACAGAATTAAATTTGCTAAAACTCTTTTTTTTTCTTTTTTGTCTTGTGACAAGAATGAGGGAAATAGAAGGAAGCGAGAAGGAAGGGAAGGCGGAAGTGAGAACTTTTTTTTTCTGTAAAATTTCGCTATTTTGTCACCGTAATTAATCGGTAATTAACTGAAATTGATCTCAATTACGATGTGCTCTGAATATCATGTATTACCTAGACACTCCATTAATCTCGGCCCTTCAAAGCAAACGTTTCTGGGAAAAATGATTTTTTTAATATTTACATGCATTTTCTAGGAAAACGTGAAATTTCTTCCTTTTTCCCAAGAATCTCGCTAATTATCAGTTTTATCAAAACATTTGTAGACAGCAATTCTAAAGAAAATTGATCGAGCTTTCCGACGCTATTTTTATTTGTTCTCTAACATAAAAAACAAAGTTGTCCAACACTATGCGCCTGTTGGCACTTCCTAAAATTTATAAAAATATTTATGTGCAAACTGGAAAACCAGAAGTTAAAATATTAGTATTATATTTGGTATTGACAAGGCAGCAATCTAACAACAATAAAATTACCTCTAACCATTGACATTTAATAACATTTAAAATGAGTAGTATAGTTTTTGTGGATTTATGAATAATTAACAAATATCAGAGTAATTTTAATTGCTATTGCGTTATCCTAGTATATTTTACTGTTCAAATTAGTAGGTATTTTTAAATTTTTTACACATGAAATAACCCCATTTAGTAACGCCAAGTCCAAATAATTTACAATCCGCCGACGAGAGGCGCCGCAAGCGAACAAACATTTTTTTCGCTCAGAAATAAAAATTGATGAGCAAGGGGGAGACAATCACAAAAAAAAATTTTCACTCAGCAATAAAAATTAATGACCGGAGGGGGAACATTTTTTTCGCTCAGAAATTAAAATTGATGAGGGCGGGAGGAGAAAATCACAAATTGTTTTTTCACTCAGCTATGGAAATCAAAGAGCGGGGGAGGGTTGAGAAAATCACCAATAATTTTTTCACTCACAAATAAAAAATCAACAAATTTTTCATACTTCGGCGCGTACAGTACATATGCATTTATAATACAATAACAATTAACATCGTTGTTCAGAAATCATATTATTATTATTTAATAAAAAAACGAATACCAAAATAAACGACCCTGCGCCACTGAGTAGAGTGATTCTTAAGACGGACACTACAATTTTTTCCTTCATTTAATTTTTCGTCAGAGTAAAGTTAAGGAATCATGTTTGTTTTAATAAAATATTAAAAAACTTTTTTTCGCCCAAATAAAATTATGTCTCAGGATAATAGGTCGACTATTAGACTACGTACATAAGAAAACATGACGTTAGTACCAATAGTTAAGGCAGAATAACAAAATTTGTGGACAAATTTAGCTAAAAATACACGCAAATCTAAATAACTAACAACAAAACTAACAAACTTTGTTAACATACAGGGTGATTTAAAAGAAAGTGCATTAAATTCAACTGTAGATTAGGGTACCCCAGAGTTGAAGATTTTTTTAATAAAATTTTTTCCTACCACGCCTCACAACCGAGTTACAGCCTCTTAAATTGGCTGCCTTTCAACCGTTTTTTCCTAATAGCCTTCAAGCAGATTGACATACGATGATCAAATTGTGGATCCGGCTCTTTTCAAAGTCAAATATTTTTTGTCTTGTGTCCAATATAGAATTTTGATTATTTATTGAATATCTTATTAAATTAGAAACTTTTTTACTCTAGTGATTTTTCATCCGTTAGGCTGGTTTCGAGCAAATTGCAAAAAACCAAAGGCATGCTAAAGCAATTTTACTGAAAATTTTATTCAAAAACAAAGACAGCGTTTCTCAGCTTCTGAGTTGTCAGATTTTGATTTGTCTAATTAAAGTAGTGCTACTTTTTGACAGTTATTGATGTGAAAATGGTGCGCTATACTGCCAAATTTAATTAATTTAAGAACTTCTCTTCTCTTCTCTTGGCATGATGTCAAGATAAAAAGCATATTGGTATAATCTTCGGCAGTATAGCGCAATTTGACCTTGAACTTTACCGGACCACCCTGCATAGGACACAACTTGCCGCATGTAGCCCATCAAAATAAAGAGTCGGATCCACAATTTGATCATCGTACGTCTATCCGCTTGAATATTATTAGAAAAAAACTGATTGCTAGGCAACCACTTTAGGGGGCTTTAACTCGGTTATGAGGTGTGGTAGGAAAAAAAACTATTAGAAAAATCTTCATCTCTGGGGTACCCCAATCTACAGTTGAACTTAATGTACTTTCTTTTGAATCACCCTGTATATGGGGGTCAAATCGATGCGTATTTGGATCCGTTCTCACCCTGCGTTGACTGCTCCATCATCAATGAAACACACTGTATAATTAAAACGATTATAGTATTATTATCGAAAAATAATTTTATCAACATTTTTAAATCATTTATTTGGAGAAACAAGCATTTGCTTCTTTTAATTTGTATTTTTTAATGCAATTCTCAATCTCTTCTAACACCGAGTTGGATATATGCTATAATAAAAATACATTCGTCAATACTAGAATTTTCAGGGCCTTGGAAACGTGGGCATAAAAATGGAAACGATACATGTTGGAGTAAAATTGAGTCCATTGTCGGTTTGCGTTACATTCTTCATTAATTTCTTTTAACTTATTAAGTGTATTTCTGTAGTATAGTAAGACGGTGTCAGATTCCCAGAAGATTGGATTACAAGGCTTCAAACATAACTTTTCGCAGGTCAATACGAAATCCAAGAGCAATGGCATCTTTTTAATACATTTTGTAGAATATTATTTTATGTCCGACAAAAAAAATACGTATAATTTTTTATCAAATCTGGCACACTTTTCGAATTATTTCAGAAAAATTGCGTTTTTTTGTTCATAAAATTGTTGAAAATTTTTTATTTCTGATTGAAAATCCGGTTGACATTTTTTTTCCAAATATTTTGCAACTTCTTGTCATTTACAACATCTTGCTAGACTTTTTCCCAAGAAAATAGAAATAAAAAGTTTTTAAATTCGTACGCCAGCTATCTCTAGATCAGTGTGACCATAATGATCTGCGCCTCAACGTCGAAAAATGCACCGTGATATCATTTTCTAGAAAAAAATGAACGTTTCTCTATGACTATAATCTTGACTTCACATCACTAAAATGAGAGCAAGTCTTCAAAGACCTGGGTGTCCTGATTGACAACAAACTGGCATTTAATAGACATGTTGAAGACACAGTTTTGTTTGCAAATAAAAGTCTCGGATATGTTATCAGAAACTCGTCAGGTTTTACTGACACTCACTTGTTAACTTTATTATTTAACACATTTGTTAAGTCTAAATTGGAATATGACTCATTAATATGTCACATATGCTTGAAAGTATCCAGAGACGCTTTTTGAAATTTTTGTCCTACAAAATAGATGGTGGATATCCTCCTATTGGATATCCTCATGATGCACTTTTGGGTAGATTTTCAACTGACAGTCTGTACACTCGGAGGGAAAAACAGGCAGTCATATTTTTATATAAGTTAATAAATAACAAAATCAATTGCCCTGAAATAACGAACAAACTCTTATTCCATGTACCACGTACCAGTACACGACATCATACAACATTTTATATTACTAGACCCCGAACGAATATACCGAATTTTTTTCGGTACATTTCATGTGTAACACTTAACCACCTGCAAGATGAGGTCGATATATTTCACTGTTCTGTATCGTCCGTTAAGCGCTTGAATTTGTAATTATTTTTGTATTCATTTTGTAGTTTTTACTTGTGTTGTACTGTTGTATTGTATTGTTTTTATTATTTTATTTTTGTTTCTTTTGTTTCTCTTTTCTGTAAATATGTATGTGTTCTCATCCTGTAGTTGGTCGTACGACTGTTGTATGATGTATCTAAATAAATAAATTAAAAAAATAAATAAATAATTTTCGTTTTGTTGTAATTTACATTTAAACCATCATAAGAGCTTATTGCTAAGGCCTGTCCAGCAGATATATGAGCTCATCCTCGTTTGCTGTAACTAAAGTAATATCATCTGCAAATCTCAAGTTGAAATCTTGTTCCCCCTCTAGCTACTCTACCTTACCAGTCCTCTAGCACAAGTCACATCATGTGTTCACTATAGACGTTAAAGAGGATTGGTGACGAAACTCAGCCCTGACTGACGCTTTTACCAACTTTGCATTTGTCGGAGGATTGCCTACTTTCCCCAAAGCATAGTTTTCGGCGACTATTTTTAGTCGCCGAAAACTATGCTAAAAATACCAGATGTGTGCGTGTCCCCGTATCCAATAATATACCCCGTTGTACACCAGACCTTATTCATTGTAATTGCAGCATGTTGGTAGTAACTGAGGACACGAATATCTAATATAATTGAAACAAAGTAGATAAAGCGAAACACTCTCAAAAGATACCTTAATTAATCGGAAAAGTGCATTTATATGCATGAGCGTACAGCAATTTAATTAGAGTATACTTCAATGGCGTGACTGTAAGACAGACAATTTTTTGACATCATGTTAAATGATAATGACAAATTCATTCATTATTTTAAGTACATCTGAATTATTTGTGAATTAGAGAGCAATATTGTCATTCTGAATAGTCCTGTTGACAACCTGTTTTTATAATAATTACCGGTTTCTTTTTACCCTTGTGCATTAATTATCACTTTCATGTACTGGCATTATTCGTATCTCTCAAATCAACCAAAAAGCAAAATATTTTTCTTGTTCCCTTCAAGAACGTTATTTTATCTGTCAAATGGTGTGACACTGAATTACTTCATTGATTTTCCTAATAATTTCTTATTCAATCCTTATTTTCAATTTATAAGTTTGAAAATGAAGTTGTTGTTTAGTTAAGCAGAGAGAGTACTCTCTGTAGTGTTGAGTTAGTGCTACGAATTATAATATCCAGTATGTCGTTTTGATAGAGATACATTTCTAACAATCTACTAAAAAGCTATAGGTACTTACTTTTAGTATTTGAAATTTTTGTTCGGCTTCTTTGTTGCCTTCATTTTTATCTGGATGAAACTGGAGTGCCCGAACCTTAAACTCGGCGTTGATTTGTTCTACCTAAAAAATAAAGAAACCTTGATATACAGAGAGTTCCGAAAATTGCTTAGATTAAATTAAGAATGTGAAAAGTTCATATAAAAATATAACGTAAATGATATAGTTTTTCGAACTAAAAACTGTTAAAGATAAGAAAAATTCCAAAAACTTCGTAGTGCTTTTTAAAAATTAAAAAAAAATTGTGTAAGTACTTTTATAATGCTTAGGCGGACATGTTTTGCTTGCATTTAAAATTTGATTAGAGCGCCAGGGAATCAGTTTAAAATAGGGCTGGACCTACAATAATTCTTTTAACTTTTGCGTTCTTTGGAACATTATGCTAGCTAGTATTTTCCCAAGGTTACAATGTTCGGCATAATGATTAGTGTAATTTAGTGCAATTATAAGTCTCTTAATTACTTATTTTTTAATGTGGCCACCCCGTGTATTTTTCACTAAAAGTATATTATGTTTAATTCTTGGCAATGGCATCAACTGCCTGCCAAATACAGATCAAAACAATAGGAAAGGTAGCAAACTAGCGAGCTCTTAACCTAACGTAAGCTGGTGGTGATAATAGTAGATTATTCAACGAGCATATAATGATGGCTATTATTCACGAGGGTGAAGTTTACGACACGAGCCGCAAGTGAGAGTTGTAAATCACCAGAGTGAATAGTAACCATTATATGCGAGTAAAATACTATACTTTGTCCACGACCGTTAAATATTTTTGACTGAATTGTTTACTAAAGAAATTAATTAATCAATTAATTAATTAATTAACTAATTATGTTATTCTTTTTGAGTAATATGTAAAATTATTGTAAATAATGATAAAAAAGGGTCTGTTTCTGAAACATTATAGTGGATTGTGTGAGTCGGAAAAAGACTCGAAAAACCCGACTTGTCTGATGCAACCAAAGTAGTTCTCCCTCCCATTTTCGAGGATGCTGAACACCGTGGTGGTGGCAAAATTTCTCGTTGAGGTGACCCAAGCCCGCAAACGGCCAAAAACCACCATCAAACGGGGTCAAACGCGTATTGATCATGTTTCACGCAATTTAACTTATTGATCCCCCGTTATGTGGAGGACCCTGAGACGCGTGCATGACACCCACCCACCCCGTCAATGGCCAATAACCATCCTCCAAAGGGCCGAGAGAGCGTTCTCATCATACCACTGGAAAAAAGGCTTCTCTCCTATTTTCGAGCATGCCGAACACGGAGAGGACCACGAATCGAGTGCTTGACACCCGTTCATCCCCTCAATGGCAAAAAAATAACCCTTCGCATTTTCATAATCATTGTAACTGCATGGGTTCAAAGAACGTAAAAAATAAATTTAAAATAAGAAATAAATAAGTAAATGTATTGTTTTAACTTTTTTTTTTATAGTCATAGTATTTTATAACGCAAGAAAAGCCGGCGTAACAATATATGCAGTAATTGCTGCCGTCAATAAAAATATTTTATATAATATAGTATAAGTAATTAAATAAATCAGATGTTTCAATTATTATATAAACCTATTTTTCCCAAAAAATATGTACAAAAATGAAGATGACTAATTTGTTGACGAGATCGAGGTGACATCTTAATGTTTTTTCCTGTGTAGCATCCTCAAAAACGGGGGGGCGGTAGCTTTGCCCGGGGGTATGCTGGGAACGCACTCTCCCTTTGGAGGGTTGTTATTGGCCATTTACGGAGGTGGGTCACCCCGGGGAGGAATTCCACCATCACCACGGTGTTCAGCATCCTCGAAAACGGAGGATTACCAAGTAAGAGTCCCTCAATTATAATTCGCGTTAACCCGCGTTTGGGGATGGTTTTTGGCCGTTTGCGGGGGTGGGACACCCCAATGAGAAATTCTGTCACCACTACGGTGTTCAGCATGCTCGAAAACAGGGGGTCATCAAGTAAGAGTCCCTCAAACAATTAAAAATCGCGTTAACCCCCGTTTGGGGATGGTTTTTGGCCGTTTGCGGGGGTGGGCCACCTCAACGAGAAATTTTGCCACCACCACGATGTTCAGCATCCTCGAAAACGGGGGGAAGATCTAATCTGGCTGCATCAGACAATAGTCGGGTTTTCGTCCGACTCATACAATCCACTATTAAATAAAGTTATCTATTCATAAATTTCATAATATCAGTAAAATTGTTCACAAAATTGTAGCTGTGACAGTTAACGAATAATTGCATTTAACATTTCAGAAACTGGCTATAAATTCTACTAAAAACTTGCGAGATTACATTCAAATTGAAGAAGTACCTGCCGGTGATTAATCATTAATCACCACTAGATAGTGGTTAATGAATAATCACTGGTAGTAGTGAATATTATATATAATTATGATTGAATAAACACAAGTATAACTGGTATATTATAAAACGGACATGGACTAAAGAATACATGTTCCAAACGAAACCTACAGAAGATAACAAACGAATGAGCTCCTTAACCTTACATAACCAGGACGCGATAGGAAAATACATAGATGAAATATTATATTAAATTCTTTTATGTTATTGATGTCTGCGTTAGCGTAACCTATGTGAACCACGGTGAGGTCGCTCAATTGGTTTTCGCACATCATCAATTAGGTTGTATTTGAATTATTTTTAATTACACTTTTGTCTTGTAAAGTATGTTTCGACACGATTTAAAGAGAAGAAATATATATTTCATATTTTCTGTCACGCCTAGGTTGCATTAGATTAAGAGTTTCTTATTTTTGGTGAGGAAAAGAAAAAAGGTTTGAACTAACACTATTAAAGAGATAAATCAGCTCACATATTCTTTTTTTAATATAAAAGACATACCAATCGCCCTCATCTTTCCCAAATAACTATTATTGTTTTCAAGATTTTTAAACTTTAAAGTGTTTTAGTTTTAAAATTAGCCATAGTAGAATGTTGCGCCTATTGAAACTTTTGATCAGGATGACAAAAACTACATGTCAAAATTTTATCGAAATTAAATAATATAAGTCCATTTTCCATTGAACTTAAGTCCTTCAAAAAATAATAATTTGACCAATGGGCTATGAACCAATGTCATTCTAATGTTCTAATGTTATTTTGGGTTTTGACCCAGAAAAAATATTACAAATCTGTAAATCGGTAGAAATATTGTATTTAGTATACTAAACAACATACTGCAATGGCCTCCGTTCGTTACATGGTGGATATTTCTATAGAAAAAGGACTAAATGCAAGAAAGATGTTAAAAATAAGAAATACATCATGAAAAAATTCGAATATCACTAAGTGATGTTATTGAGGAAACTGATTACGTCGCGAACGTTACTAAAAATAGTAACTTAAGTTCATTGTTGTATACATCAATTAATATCAAAAATTAGCTTCTTGTTCCCTTTTTGCCACATAAAATCAACCATTCATAAATTTTACAAACGAGTTACTGCTTTGTATGAATCAGCAGAGAATTGTTTGTAAATCTATTATTATTTTCTGCTAATGACTTTGTACCTGGAACTGGAATTTCCACAGAACTGGTTTAAAATCAAGCGTTAGCTTTTAACTTTGCATTAAATTAACAAATGCAAAGCATAAAACGTCTGCAAATTAATTTGAGCATATTGTTCCCTCGTTTTATTTTTAAATGTTTATTAATAAAAAGGACAAAGGAAAAATTAGAACAGGTTGAAGCTCAAAGCGACCCAGGCTGGTGCTAATATTCAGAAAAGTATGTTTGCTTCTTTTTGATTCTTTTGTATAATGAAGCAGAACAAACAAAAATTATTTGAAGCGGGTAGTCACGCACAAAGTGGAAAATTAAAAACGTTAAGCGTGGGATGTGTATTAAAAAAATCTATTTTATATGAGGGATTAAAAAGTCCTTGAGAGATAGAAATTATTCTTAAGAAATTTATTAATATGAAATATGTAACGATAAGTTATAATAATATTTCTAAATTCAACTCTCTCCGCATTTGTTTTGGATAATTCCTTCCACATCCAGTGGAAGTACAGTGAAAATTTTTATTGTTCAAATAGGCTTAGAATGTCATGAAACGGCACAAAGAAAGTCTCACTTTTGGCTTTTTCGCCGAAAACGGTGCATCGCAGGGAAAAATCTTATACCAAATGAAAGCTTATGGAATTCTCTACAACTTTCATTTTATATCCTTTTTTCGAATTCGCAACCGTTTTCGAGCTATACGCTCCGAAAATGTGAAAATTTTCGAAAAACAGATTTTTACCTCACATTTTTCATGAAACAATCCCTTGGCCTTCAATGAAAGTGGAATGAGGAAGACAACCAAATCTGTCCTGTACACCATGTTCGAACCTACCGATAAGGCTGTTCAACTGCCTCAGATGAACATAGTAGTAGATGGAGGATTCCTACTGCACAAAGTAATTTGGCAAAAGGATGCCTCCGTTGTCACCATTTGTGATGGATATATCACCTCTTTTTTCTTATACCACATGGAGAACATCGATACCTGTGAAACAAGAAGATTTTTTGTCCAATCCTACCAACAAAAGTCAGTTTATCTTCTTACTACAGATAAAGCTTCAGGAGAATGGAATACAGACTCTCCAGGCCAAAGATAATGCTGACGTCCTTATCGAAGACTGCTGTGGAAACAATCCACTCACAGTTCTGTGGCTGTCGTTGGTGAGGATGTGGACCTCGCTGTCCTTTTGATAGCTTCCATTCCTCCCATCCAAAACATCTTGCTGCTGAAACCCGGCCGAGGGAAAACCAAAACAGTGGCACTGTTCACCCAAGAGATGCAGCAGCATGGATTTGAACACATTCTGTTCTTACATTCATTTACCGGCTGCGACACAACATCTTCAACTTTAAGGAAAAGCAAGGTGGGCTTCTCAAAATTGTACTTAAAGTCAGAAATGATCAAGGAAGCGGCAGTGATCTTTTACAACCCCTCCTCCACTCCTCCACTCAAGGCGAGGTTGAAGAGGTTGGGCAGATTTGCTTCCTCAAATGGTATGGGGCACCAGCAAGACAGACCCCCCTCAAACAGTACCGCTTCCAGTCGTTCATGAGGTCAGTGGCAAATATTGACATCAGCTCCCTCCCACCAACTGAGAGCGCATTGCCGGCGCACCTATCACCAAGTGCAGCAGTGGCTCGGGAATGGGCTGCCCCCTCAAGAGTGGGGGTGGAAACATGTAGGAGACACCCTGGTGCCAATTACAACAAAATATCCACGAGCACCGAAGGTTCTACTGAAAACGAAAATTTGGCGCTGCAACAAGGATTGTGGTAGTGGCAAATGTGGATGCCAGAAAGCAATGCTGAACTGTTCGTCGGAGTACCTCCACTGCCAAGGGAAATGCCTCAACGGCGTGCCTGTTTACGACGAGGATGACGATGAAGACGACGTAGAGCGCCTTCAGCAAGAACCACTCACCACTGAGGATAAGGTAAAAATCTGTTTTTAGAAAATTTTCACTTTGCCGGAGCGTGTATCTCGAATTGCGAATTCGAAAACAGTATATAAAATTAAAGTTGTAGAAAATTTCATTTGGTATAAGAAAATTTGTCCCTGCGATGCACCGTTTTCGAGATATAGGCGAAAAAACCAAAAGTGGGACTTTCTTTATGCCCTCTCCCCTCCGGTTCACCTCCTAGACCTCAGTACTTTCAGTATGTTCACTCCCTAATCACCCTGAACAACTTTCTAAAGGAATTGCTTAGGTCCCTGATCACGCACTCTACACCTCCTTTATTGACTGAACTACATGTACTAAATTTCATGTACATTTTGCAATTAGAGCAGCCATATTGGATTCGACATTTTAAATTTTTAACATCTGGCATTAGATTAGGTATCAACTACTCTGAAAATGCTTGACTCTAATGTAACTCAGGCGAAATTTAAAGAACAATGTTAAAAAAGTACTTTTTTGGCCCATCAGCGATAAAGTGTGGAAGCCATCTTTTTTTACTAATTTTGTGGTGCTGAAAACGAATCCGTCACCCGTTTTGGCGAAAAATCTCGGGAGCATATTAAAAAACAACCCTTATTTGGGTGCCATAAAGTGAAGATTCTCATTTTCCCAACCAAAAGTCATATCAATAATTAAAGAATTGTTTAATATAAAAAGCAAGTAATATTTTCTGGATAGTGCTATGCACACCGAACACCCCAACCACAAAAGTTTGAGAAATATTCAGGGGTAAGAAATTTTCATCTGAATTGACTAAATCACCTTATTATGGTAAAAAAACATCAAACTGGGTGATTAGGGATTTCTTTTGCAATTAAAACCAATAAAAACTCTACAAAGATAAAATCCACCACCTTAATTGATGGGGATAGGTGTAAGAGTATTTAGAAATTATCACACTATGACCTGATAATAGCCATTTAACGAGGAATTTTGTTTTTTTTAAAGAGAAATAAATAACCGTATATTACATATTGTAACTTACATCGTCCTTATGGGTGGTGAAGGGTGAGAGAAACAAGGGGGGGGGAGGGGGTTCATTTTCTACTAACCTAACGAAGCTGAATATATTGAAAAAATTTCCTGTACAAAAGAATAACTTTTTCTTGCAAGTTCTAATATCAATTTCAATGCCACCCCCCAAATAAGGGTTGTTTTTTACTGTCTTCCCGATGTGTTTAGCCAATTCAGATGACAGATTCGTATTCAGCACCTCTGAATATTTCTCACACTTTTGGGGTTGGGGTGTACTGTGTGTGATTTTTCGCCAAAACGGGTGAAGGATTCGTTTTCAGCACCCCAAAATTGGTAAAAAAAGACGACTTCCACACTTTACCACGGATGGGCCAAAGAAGTCCTTTTTAACAGTCTAGTTTTTGAGAGTCATGTCCACTGTGCACCGATCGTAGCTTAATGAAATAACTATAATGGAATTACCCTACAGATTTAAAAGAAATATTATTATAAATCGTTCTTTATTATTACTAGCACATTCGTCAAATTTGATATTGAGAAAAGTTGTTTCAAATTGTTGCTCAACTTACGCTACACGTAGTTTGTTTATAATGGGACCACCTCGGCCTTACCCTACAGTTCGCACGAGAGTTCGCATTTTTGCAAAAGGTTTCATAGGAATCGCTAAACCCAATCCATCAGCTGAACAAACAAAAAAGCATGTTGAATTAAGAACCGTCTCCTTTTCAAAAAATTTTGAAGTCACGGAAAAACACAAACCCATAAAGAATTTACTGTTGCAACTACAAGAATTATTGTTAGGAAACATAAATAGTTAAGAGCAGTTTGTCTAGGAAACATGTTAGACAATTTTATAAACAAAGCATATATATACATATAAGTACTTTAAATTGCAGAAATGCTAATCATATATCAATTTAACCATACGGCAGTTATTACAACTGGTATATTGAAAACTTCGAAAACAAAGTACTTATAAAAAGTGCATATATATTCATTTAAAAATTGTTACTAAACACTCGCATAATAAAAACGGAAATAAAATTTAAACACTTACTGAAGAATTTTCATCACACCCCAGGATGGCATAAAAATCCTCATCCCCTTTCTTTTTGTAATCCAAAATATCGTCTACACTAGTCATTCTCACAGCTCGATCGACTACGACAACAAATATCAAACTGACCCGACACGACCACCTCACGGCACAGTCTGAAAATTCAGGGAAGCTAGGAAAATCCAGAGCGTGCGAGGAAAACCCAAATACACCGTTTAAAATCCAGTAGCCATCGACGGGAATTAACAAAACACTGTCGTTCACCGTTTAAGCCATACTACATCGGACAAGGTTGTTCTTTATCTGAGAAACTAATATTGTAAAAGTGAAAGTTCACAGACTTGATTTATTCATATTATTCTGTCGGGAATTGTAAAGTATTTTAGAGTCGCTGGGTTTGAATCTGGGGCATGCGCCATCTAACGAATTTGTATCTTTTGTCGGGCAGAATCGATGATCGTTTCAAGGGTTGCTGCGTTTATTAAACGTAATGTATGCAGTTTGGTGGAAAAGAAGCATTTTTGAGGTGAGAGCAAAGAAAATGGTCATAAACATGATTATATCTAGAATATATACATAAATGATCTTCTTGTTCTTAGTATTTATTTATAACATTAGTTTATGATTTGTCAATGTTTTTGGGTACATATCTTCGATAGTGAATGATTTATATAACAATAACAATCTCAACAACAATAACAAATAATTTATAGTTATAAAAAGTGGCAGTTGATTGTGATTTATCTATTTATAAATTATCAGCAATTATTGCGTCAGATATCACGAAACATATCTGTGGTATTTGTGGTTTAAATTAAACTTATCTTCAATGGACAATATACAGAGTGAATCAGTTTGGACTAGCCATGCTTTATCAGATGATAGACAATATAATGTGTAAGCAAAGCAATTTCCAAAGTGACTCTCGACTAAGCTTTTTTTTGTTTCAGGTCCATGATATCTTTAAATGTTCTAATATAGTCCGCATTTTTTAAATATGGAAGGAAATTCCACCTTAAGTGACTATCCAATATACTGGGGTATTTTCCTATTTTTTTTTTTTTTTATTGAATAATATCATAGAATATGTACAAACAAGCCTTCCAATACAGATTTCCGCGAAAATAATTATCAATTTTTTGAGAAAACAGAAGTTAAAATAAGTGGCGCAACAGGTGTTTTAAATTGGTGACGTAGGTAATCTGCCAATGCCGTAGGTAGTCTGTATGGATTTGTTGATAGAATGGTTTTATACAAAACAGTGTGGTGTTGCCAAGTTGAAATTCCTTCTCTAGTTCTAGTAAGGATAATTGAAGAAAACAGGAGTATAAAGCTTATTTATTAAATCAATGTTAATATATTTATCCACGAAATTTAATTTTGTGATGTATAAAATAATAATAGGCCTGAATTATTAAATAATTTTTAATGCCGATTAGATTTTTAAAAACGTATTTAGCAATATGTGGCAACAATGTCCACGGATAGTCGAATGTCAGATGTGATTTAACACGTCGCACAGTGGAAAAAAAGAGCCTTTTTTGGACAAAAATCTGCCTACAAGTCAAATCTTAATCAATTTTGATCTACCTTGGCTTAAAATGTAGGTTATTGGCTACACTTTCAGAGTATACTGCCTAAATTGCAAACCCCGATTTCCTAACCTCAAAAAATGTATCAAAAATGACTCACTTTTTTCTATTTCTACAAGTCAAATCTTGATCGATTTGGACAATCCTGGGCTTAAAAGGCAGGTTATTCGCTACCCTTTAAGTGCATACTGCCTAAATTGTGAACCCCGATTTCCTAACCTCAAAAAATGTATCAAATATGAGAGTAATCACTTCTTTCTATTTCTACAAGTCAAATATTAATCAATTTTGACAATTCTGGGCTTAAAATGCAGGTTTTAGCTACCCATGCAGCGTATACTGCCTAAATTATGAACCCCAGGATTGTCAAAATTGATCAAGATTTGACTTGTAGAAATAGAAAAAAAGTGATTACTCTCATATTTGATACATTTTTTGAGGTTAGGAAATCGGGGTTTGCAATTTAGGCGGTATACTCTGAAAGTGTAGCCAATAACCTACATTTTAAGTCAAGGTAGACCGAAATTGATTAAGATTTGACTTGTAGGCAGATTTTTGTCCAAAACAAGACTTTTTTTTCCACTGTGCGTCGTGTTGATTTGAAGAATTTCAGTTTCTTTTCTCCAGGTATTTGCTGTAATTTACAAATAATAGATAATGTCATTTAAAATGTGTTTTTTTTTTAATTGTGGAAAGACAAATGTGCTCCGGAAAAAATATGGATATTCGAAGAACTTAGCTGTTTTCTTTCGTACATAACGAACTGATTACAATCACTAAACAGCCAATCAAATCGAGTTATTTTTGAAATCCTTAATCTCTGTTGGTTACTTACTGATTGTATTCACTTTGTTCAGCACGAAAGAAAACAGCTCTTGGTGGCAAGCTTCCAACATTTCTGATCCCATCTCTTCAAAAATTCAAATTTGTTTATAGAACGAATATATCATGCCATAATCAACTTTGCGCAAATTGGATGAATCTCCTTTCACAAAATTCAATTCCATCTTAATAGTTTATTGATAAAATATAAAATAACACATAAACAAACAATAAATAAATCTAATCAAATATGCCTCTTTCACTTGTATTGTGACAAGAAGTGAGCAGCATGCAAGCAAAGTTGGAAAAGGGGGAGAGCCGTTTTTATACAATGTGCCACATAATCCTCGCCGCGAGTTTTGTTTACATTTTTAAAATAACTTCTAAATACAACAAACATAAATACCTTTTTTGTAACGTCATATCCTAAAATGACATTTATTTCACGGTTTCAATGAATCAAAACAATGTCATTATTGACAAGTGTAAAATAAAGAAAAAAGAATGAAATAAAAAAAATTTATTTCACAGTGTGAAATAAAACTTATTGGTTTCTATGGAAACAGCAATAGAATTTAGTCTATTTTTACAAAATTATATTGTTTTCTAATTTCGAATGGCGATATATAAAATACTATTATCTACGATCGTGTAAAAAGTAACAGTTTTTTACATAATTTCCAGTGTAAAAAGTGGCCTTTTATAACTGCAATAAAAAATTTTATTGCACGCTTTTATTGCACGATTTCTAAAAATTTATTAGTAAGGACAACAGTATTTTATTCATCATTAATTTTTAACAATATTTACTTCTACTTTGCAATTAGCACAATTTTCAATATGAATTCTAGACTCCTCGATGTAGTAGGCAGTATATCATTAGCGTCAATAGCATCGTTTGAGCTTGCTTCCTCAGATGGTTCTTTTTGCAACATTTGATATGATAATCTCAATTTTGTTTTTAATTGATTCTTCAACGTAAGATTCTGCCACCGTCGATGACTTCCAGCCACCATGCCTCTTCAGCTGTAAAACATCCCCTCCTGCATCTGCAAGCATGGTGGCAGATGACCTTCTGAAACTATGACCAGTATACTCATGTGCATTGGGCAACCCAAGATATCTCGCAATTTTGCTTAGTATTTTCCCAAAGGTATTAATACCTATCGGCTGAAGAGAACACTTCCATTACGGTAGTTCACAAACAGTCGATCATGTTTTGTTGCTGGTGATCTAAGAGTGGAGTAATTTCTATAAATTTCAACCATATATTCCAAGTCTCTCGTTTTACGGTCAATAATAAAAGTTCCAGGTTTATTTGTTTTTGATGTTGGAATTCACACTACCAACATATTACTAATATCTTGCACATCACCAACGCTCATTTTATAAAACTCGTCTCTTCTGCATGCACCGGCAATGCCAAAAATTGCTACAACCTTCATCATTAAATATCTATCACTAGATGCTTCGTTTATAAATGTGTATATTTCATCTTTGCTAAACACTTTAGATTTCTTGGAAAGGTATCCTACAGACTGCCGCTTCATATAAGCGGTTAACTTAGAAAACTGTTTAAGATCGATGTCCTTTTCAGCTATCAGTAAAGCTTTTACCATTGAATATTCCGACCAAAGACTTGAAGGTTTTATATGCTTTGCTCTTTCTGAAAAATACGCAAGGAACACATTTTTCATAAGATTCTTCACTATATTCAAACCACATCAATCGTTGAATCGTTTTAGTCCAATCAATGAATGCCCAAAAGGGGATTGTAGAGAACATTTTGGAGGGGAGAATTTTTCTCTTCAGGGATGTGTTGGTGGTAGTCAGAAGGTAAACATACTAAAAGTCCCCGCCCCTAACCCCGCCGCTTCGGGGGGGAGGGGGGTGGAAAGGTTCCTCTTTTCGATTCTTCGCTTATAACTCGGAAAAGATGCGTCGTATGGGAAAAGGTAATCTATGCAAAATTAAACGTAATTAAATTTTCTACAAGAATGTTTATATTCATTTTCTTCCTATGTGTTATAGTTTGCGAGATGTTCGCCAGCGAAAATCGATAATTAATAAAAAAAAATCAATTATGTACCTTGAATATTTCTATCAAAGCGGTTTACCGTGGTCTGCTAATAAATCACAGTCACAAAACAATCTTTATTTTCCAACACTGGACGTATTTACTAACGTAATATTTTGTCGGAACCTATACATTTCCTTAAATATACAGTGCGACTCACTTAAAATGAAGATACCCTTATAACTTTTTCATTTTGTTTCCGATTTGAATCAAATTTTACTCAAGTATAGAACAAATTAGGATCTATTTATGACCAGAAAATCATTCACCTGCTATAAAGGCAAAGCCACCTGCGGTACCAAAATATGCTGAAAAAAAATAAAACATTTTGAATGTTAGCAATTCTAAAAAATGCATCCCATCGGCGCCACAAATGTACATACACCAAAATTTGATTTGATTATTGATGGGGGATATCTCATACATAAGCTCATCTGGCAAAGGGGGTCCTCAGTTTCCGCAATTTGTGGTGGCTACGTAAAAGTCATCGTTCGTAAGATAAAAAATCGGTATGATTTTTAATCTTTTTCCACATATTCTGGTACCGCAGATAGCTTTGCCTTTATAATAGGTGAATGATTTTCTGGTCATAAGTAAATCCTAATTTGTACTATACTTGAGTAAAATTTAATTCAAATCGGAAACAAAATGAAAAAGTTATAAGGGTATCTTCATTTTAAGTGAGTCACACTGTATATTTAAGGAAATGTCTAGACTTCGACAAAACGTTAGTAAATACTTTGAGTGTTATAAAATAAAGATTGTTTTGCGACTGTGATTTATTAGCAGACCACGGTAAACCGCTTTGATAGAAATATTCAAGGTACACAATTGATTTTTTTTTATTAATTATCGATTTTCTCTGGCGAATATCTCGTAAAATATAACACATAGGAAGAAAATGAATATAAACATTCTTGTGGGAAATTTAATTACGTTTAATTTTGCATAGATTGCCTTTTTTCGTACGACGCATCGTTTCCGAGTTATAAGCGAGGAATCGAAAAAAGGAACCTTTCCACCCCCCTCTCCCACTGAAGCGGCGGGGACTTTTAGTATATTTACCTCCTGACTACCTCCAACACATTCCTTAAGAAAAAAATTCTCCCCTCCAAAATGTTCTCTACAACTCTTTCATTGACTGGACTATTATACACCAACTCATATTGTTTTCGTGACTTCTCAGGTATTAAAGTTGACGTTGCCGCTTGTGCCATCTCCATAACTTCTGGGGGAGTATTTTGAAACTCTTCTACATTACTATAATCACCATTAAACATTATTAACTTGATATTTTAATTCAAACATTCAAGAACAACAATGACGACTTCAACTACGCCAGTTTATTTATAATATCGTTTCCTTAGTTACTATCATCACAGATTTTCAATCACGACCATGAAGTAACATAATTAGAATGGCGACTTCAACTACAACTAGAATAATACTAACCGTCAAAGTGACATTCACAAAAAGTTGGTACAGTTTTACAAATATTCATAAAAAATTGCCCTTTTCTTACAATAATTGGCACGACCGAAGATAAAACGTTGTAAGATACACTTGTAGTAAAAAGCCTCTTTATTGCACCCATGGCTTTTAAAAACACTCGCTTCGCTCGTATTTTTAATCTAGCCATTCGTGCAATAAAGAATGGCTTTTTACACTTGTATCTTAAATAACTATTGATTCCCTCTAAATATATGTATAAAATATTTACTGATTTTTAAGATATTGAGCAAAATAAAAGTGGTATAGGTAAAATAATGTAAATACACAATTTGGCATTCATATAAGATAGTTACAGTAGGGTGACCAACTGACCATACGTCCGGAATTTCGCTGGAAAGTCCAGCATTTTGGAGTACTGTCCAGCATTTACAAGTGTCCAGCAAAAGTCCAGCATTCAGGTTATAGTGAAGTTACGTTTTGCTTGAAAAAATTTTTTTTTCCGCCAATCAAAAAAATTTTGAGATCAAAAAAATTTTTCCCTCCGGTCATCAAAAAATATTGAGATTAAGTAATGATTTTTCGGATTTCTGACCCCCCCCTCATCAATTTTTTTCCCAGCAGAAGTGTCCAGCATTCACTTAACAAAATCTGGTCACCCTAAGTTACAGTCTAAGTTACAGTCTATTATTAGTTAAATTATTTCCCGCCAAATAAAATCATATGTCTAGACGGGCGTATTCTTATTTCTTATTTTTATTTAAGAAATTATTGTTCTGGTTTAAATTGATTATGCAGTAATTGTTAAAATAATAACATTACTTCATATATGAATTAAAAAAATGGAAAATTCCCCATTCCAAGATATTTCATTTTATTCACTGGTAGCAACACGAACGAAGATGGCGACTTCAGCTACAACTACAGTGAAAATTGCGAAAAATTGGTAAATTTCTGTTTTTTCTAAGACGTTGCGCGAACGGAAAAAATTTGATTATTGATCAGAATTTAATTTATTTAGGTTATTTAAACCATAAAACAAGCAGAAAAAACTAAAGCGTGTTTATTTTAAAAGTTTTAACTAACAGAAAAAAATTACAAAAATATCGTGATTTTTGCAATTTTTCATAAACTTTAAGTACGATGCGCGAACGGAAGATATTAACCGATTTTAATTTTTTTTATGCCGTTTTTCTTTTTATTACAATAGGCAACTTTTCCGCTCTAAAGCGTTCCGAAAAAAATATATTTATTTTTTTCGACCCACCCTACTCAACAGTTGAGTGAATTCAAACAAATAATTAGTATTCTTCCTTTTAGAAATCTTAATCAAATACATTACATTAATAAAACACAATAACAATCAGGGTTTGAATCTAGTCATAAGTCTAGTCTAGTCATAACACTACTTCGGCATTCTGTCGAGTAACAAAGAATTTAATCTTTATTTGAGTAAAATATATCATGCTTTTCATTAAAATTGTACTTTCACCTTCTCACACTGTCCAAACGAAAGAGGGCTTTAGGGCTTTAGGTAGCCGACACCTCTACTTCTCAGTGACATCGTGGCAATTTCCTTTTGTATTCTGTACTGAAAATTTACAAAAACCTATTTTAAATAATTTTATTCGTCCCAATATTCAAACATTTATGTAGGATATCTACAGATACTTCTGTGCTTCTGATAGTTAGTGTAGAGACTGTAGACGGATTTAGGGCATTTGAATGATTTTAGTATCAGAATTGAGTAATTTAATATCATCTTCACTTAGGCCCCGTAGCATTGGGGGAGGATACAACACACAAGAATTCCAATTAATAATTTCAGTGTAACCGGAGGACGCTTGAGAGTTTAATCTTCGGTGGTACGAAATTTCTAACAGTCTTCATCTTTGGGACGGTTTATCTTGCTTTTAAGATCCTTCCGTAACCAAGCTGCATCACATACATGCCTGTGCGGTTTGCCATAAAAAAGAGAAAATATTTTACTGACGGACCAAAACATGTCTTTCAAGCAATCCAAACATCACGGTATTTATCCGACGAATTACTTAAAGTTGTTGATCCAAGAATAGAACGAAATGCGTTTTTTGCACACACAGTGAATGTTCTATTGACGATGCTTGTCGAAGAAACAGAACATATTCGGGAGCTTGGTTACAGAAGGATCTTAAAAGCAAGACAAACCGTCTCAAAGAAGAAATTTCGTACCACGGAAAATAAACCTTCAAGCTTCCAATTACAATGAAATTATTAATTGGAATTCTTGTGTGTTGTATCCTCCCCCAATGCTGCGGGAGTGAAGATGACATTAAATCACTCATCAATTCTGACACTAAGCCCATCAGAGAAATACAAAAGTATCCCTGTCACACCCAGGCTGTGGAGAGGTGCGTCAAACTTGTGACAGAGTCTTCGAATGAAGTATGTGGACATGAAATTAGAGATGACTATATCCGAATAACACTGAAGTCTAGATCGGCCATGCATCATTTCTCCAAAAAATCATACTTTAAATGTGTGGTAGATATAAAAAAAGAAAAACTAAAAACAGAGTAAGCCAAATGATCCTACTCATAGTACTCATATCTTTGGCTTACTGTGTTACCTATGGAAAATATTTGTAAATAGTTGTAAATATAATGTAAATACCTCACCCAACAATTGGATGGTTGGTTAGGTAGGGTGTGGGCGGAACTCGACGTGCAACCACCTCCACGTGGTGAGTTTTGGGTCGTTTTGTTCTAGCAAGACGAGCGAAAAGTTGCACAGTGAAAATTGCGAAAAACTGGTAAATTTCTGTTTTTTCTAAGACGTTGCGCGAACGGAAAAAATTTTATTATTGATCAGAATTTAATTTATTTAGGTTAATTAAACCATAGAACAAGCATAAAAAACTAAAGCGTGTTTATTTTAAAAGTTTTAACTAATAGAAAAAAATTACAAAAATATCGTGATCTTTGCAATTTTTCATAAACCGATTTTATTTTTTTTATGCCGTTTTTCTTTTCATTACAATAGGCAGCTTTTCCGCTCTAAATCGTTCCGAGAAAAAATATATTAATTTTTTTCGACCCACCCTACTCAACAATTGAGTGAATTATGACAAATAATTAGTATTCTTCCTACATAATCCAAATTTTTAGAAAAATTAATCAAATACATTACATTAATAAAACACATGTTAAATAAATAGCAGTCAGGGTTTAAACTAGTCACAAGTCTAGTCTAGTCATAACACTACTTCGGCATTCTGTCGAGTAACAAAGAACTTAATCTTTATTTGAGTTAAATATATCAAACTTTTCATTAAAATTGTACTTTCACCTTCTCACACTGCCCAAACGAAAGAGAGAATGTGCCTTAGGGCATTAGGTAGTTGATACCTCTACTTCCCAGTGACCTAGTGACAATTTCCTTTTGTATTCTGTACTGAAAATTTACAGAAACCTATTCTAAATAATTTTATTCGTCCTAATATTCAAACATTTATGTAGGATATCTACAGATACTTCTGTGCTCCTGATACTTAGTGTAGAGACTGTAGACGAATTTAGGGCATTTGAATGGGGTTGAAAGATGATCCCACCCTCTTTGGTCAGTGGTTTTGGTCTTTGGTCAAACGGTTTGTCCGTACGTCTATCATTCTTCGTTATTCGTAAATTGGTAGATTTAGAAATATTATTCAGTGAGTATGTACGTGGTTCTTCACAACCTGAGTTTCCGAGCTCAAATCTGGGTGATGGAGTTAGGATTTTGTCAGGCAAAAAATGCGGTGTGGTGTTTCAATTTCATTTTAAGAAAGTGAAATTTTAAAATTTTTATTTGCTATGGTATATAGTATTATTGAAAGCAAAACTTCAATAAACAGTAAAGTAGTACTATATATAAGAGGACAAAATATGACACAACTCACTACCGCATTTTATGCTGCGATTCCCGTCGATTCTGCCGACAGATTTATCGAGCTGGCTAGGCAACACACAGCTTGGTTCACTGGACAATATGAGCAGTCGTCTCATGGCTTCCAAAATTTCCAATGCATGTTTGGAACTAAATATCCGTCAACTTTATCTGATATTTGCAATACACTTAAAAACAATATGATTCAAACAATTGACAATCCTTTATCCGTACTTAAGTACGTCACAAAGGCAGATACACGCTTAGCTGAGTTAGACCGTGTGGCGTGGGGTGAAGTACCTGTCTTTAATCATTCGATCAAGACACAATATGACATACCTCAATTTAATATTGAAGCTAATAACTTAGGTGATACGAATTTTAGCAATTGTGATCTTCTCCTTCTGATCCACAAAGCGATGGCAGACGCATTATCTTAGTTATTAGAGATTGGTTAATTATTTTTTTTTCTCGATTGAATTAGACGTACTAGATATTTATATGGCTGGAAGATTCTGCGGTTGGCTTCTTGTAAAACATTATTCAACATTTTAAATATACTTATACTTAATAGAAAAGATGGGCTTCTAGAAAGTTTCTCTTTGATTTTCTTGAGTATGCTGGTATAATATTGATAATGACAGAGTCTAAAGACATATTATTTAAAAAGTTATTCTCAAGAAATTTTTTAACCAATTTAGGAAAAAAGTAGAGTTATATAACTTGATAGACGCACGGACAAGCTACTCCATTACTAACCCCCCCCGTCAACCCCATTCAAACGCCCTAAATCTGTCCACAGTCTCTACAGCAAGTATCAGGAGTGCAGAATTATGTGTGTATGTATATCTACATCCTAAATAAATGTTTGACTATCAGGACGAATAAAAGTATTTAAAATAGGTTTTTCTAAATTTTTCTACATAATACAAATAAATTGGAAGTCACTTAGAAGTTGATAGGTACGGGCTAGATAAAGCCCTAGGACGATTTCTCTCTTTCCTCTGGAAAGAGAGAAAATAATTAAACGCCCAAGTAGTGCTATGACCAGCTCTAAACTCTAATTGTTGTTTATTCAAGATATGACTTTCATTAGTGAACTGTATGTTTGTGCATATGTACATAATAATAATGGCAGACATTAGAAAATACCTACAAGCATTAACACATCAACCTTAAATATGCATATTTGTAATACTGCAACTATTTAATATACAGACTTCTCTAATTGCCTTGTAGAGTAGATTTTTTAATGAATTTTAGTTTTTATTTCACTAAAAGCAAATAAAGTTTAAGATAAGGCCCCTTTGACACTTTCTGCTAAATGATCATATTTGCTTGGTATACCTCTGGTATACCCAAGTAAAATTTGAGAATTAAATTAATAACTTTGTAACTTGCGAGTGTACAGAAAATTTGTCTGCATTTGCTTTGTACCGTAAATTTTTTAATAAATTTTGGTTTTTGTTTCAATAAGAACGGATAAAGTTTAAGGTGAGGCCCTTTTGACACCTTGTGCCAATTGATCATATGTCATGCCTGGTACATCTAAGTTAAATTTTAGATACATCGGACATCATGAAATTTAAATGTTAACGTTATCAATGGTTCGAGTGATTTCGCTAATACTGTAGGTATCGTTAGGTGTCTATTTCAAGTTTTATTAAAGTCCGACATCAACAACACTTAAATATGACTATTTGTAATCCTGCAATTTATAATAACTTTTTTATTTACGGATGTACAGAAAATGTGTCTCCAGTTGTTTTGTAGAGTAGATTTTTTAATGAATTTTAGTTTTTGTTTCATTAAAAACAGATCAAATTTAAGGTAAGGCCTTTTTGACACTATGTGTCAAAACTGCGAAACGATCATATTTGATGCCTGGTAAAATTTTAGATCGATCAGACATCGGTAAATTAAAATATTAAAGTTATATATGGTTCGACTGATTTCGCTAATACAGTAGGTATCTTTAGGTGTCTATTTCAATTTTAAACAAAGTTCGACATCATCAACACTTAAATACGATTATCTTAAGCCTGGAGCTTTTAAAAAACTTTTTTATTTACGGATGTACAGAAAATTTGTCTCTAGTTGTTTTGTGGAGTAGATTTTTTAATGAATTTTAGTTTTTGTTTCATTAAAAAAGGATAAAGTTTAAGGTAAGGCCCTTTTGACACTTTGTGCTAAACGATCATACATGATACCTGGAATATCTAAGTAAAATTTGAGATCAATCGGACATCATGAGGAGGAAAAAGTAAAGCTATACAGGACTCGACTGATTTCGCTAATACAGTAAGTACCATTAGGTGTATAATTCAAGTCTTATTAAAGTTCAACATCATCAACACTTAAATAAGAATATTTGTAACATTTTATAATTTCAATGATATTTAGGCATCATTAGGTGTGCTATTTTAAGTATTTCATTATTTACCTAACGATACTTGCTTTAGTATCAAAAGTTGTTAGCCTTATTCATAGCATTTTTCTTATCTTTAGGAATGTAGATCCCATTTTTTAAATTAATACCCCATGAGCACAGTGCATCTAATTGTATCCAAATCTGAGCAAGTTGGATTTTTAACCTCAATTTCATCCCCCTAGGGATACTTTTGAAACACCTCAAAACGTATTTTATTAAGCTCCGTGAACAAAACCAACAAATCAAATTTCACTCTAATCGGAGTAAGCTGATTTTTCAACCCCCTTTTCACACCTTTAGGGATGGTTTCAGAAAATTTTCATATCTAAATATTTATTAGTGCCTCATCAAACAACATTGTATCAAATTTTATTCAAATCGAAGCAAGTTGAAACTTTCATCCCTTTTTCACATCCCTGGGGATGTTCTCGACGTACTTTCTATTAGCGTCCCATAAACAATACCTGTACAAAATTTTACTCTAATCGGACCAAGTTGGCTTTTCAACCCCCCTTTTCACACCCTACAATGTCTTCCCATATTGCATCCATGTATCTCTGATAGGTCTTTAAAATTTATTGTATTATTTATTATTTATTTTACGTACTATTTTTTGAGTAGAGTAATGGGCTTATGTCGCTCAAGATGCACTGCATTCGTCGGGGCTGTTACGTCCCCAAAAGGGCTAACGTGGTCCATAGCTAATAGCATCACCCGACAAGTGCTGTATCATTCACAAAATGCCGCATCCAAATCTGTCACCTTGCATCTGGTTTACCGACCAAGACACAAGCATACGCGGGAAGGCCTGCTTTTCGTCCCCAAAAGGGCTAACGTGATGGTGCACTGCTAACACCATCCTCCGGTAAATGCTCTATCATTCACAAAAAGCCGCATCCAAATCGGCCACCGTACATCTGGTTTGCCAACCAAGGCACAAGCATACGCGGGAAAGCATGATCGTTTTATTTACTGCGGTATATAGTATTCCAAATTACTGAAAGTAAAATTTAATAAACAGTAAAATAGTACTATATATAAGAGGATAAATTAATATGACACAGCCCGCATCTATATTTTATGCTGCGATGCCTACGACTCTGCCGATAGATTTAGGGCCGTTACTTTCGGTCCCGATTAAACCCGATTAAACGTTAACGGTGGGTCAAACCAATTCAGTTACCATGGAAACAATTGTACTTTCAATGATTTGGCCGACGGTTAAAGTTTAACCACGTTTAACGTTGACAGAAAGTAACGGCCCTTATCGAGCTAGCTAGGCAGCACACTGCTTGGTTTACTGGGCAATAAGAACAGTCGCTTCGCGGCTTCCAAAGTTTCCAATGCATGTTTGGGACTAAATATCCGTCAACATTATCTGATATTTGCAATACACTCAGAAATAATATGATTCAAACAATTGATAGTCCCTTATCTGTATTTGAATACGTCACTAAAGGAGACACTCGCTTAGCTGATGTAGAACGTGTGGAGTGGGGAACAGTACCTATGTTTAACAATGCGATCAATGCAAGATATGATATATCCCAATTTAATATTGTATCTAGTAACTTAGGTGATACGAGTTTTAGTAGTTGTGATCTGCTTCTTCTTGTCCACAAAGCGATGGCAGATGCATTATTCTAGACACACAGCCTTTATAGTTAGTTAATGGCAGAAATTGGTTAATTAATTTTTTGTACATTGAATTGGACATACTGGATATTTAGGTATATATTTAGCTAAATGTCTACGGTTGCCTTCTTGAGAAACATTATCCAATATTTTAAATAAGTGGAATATAATATATGCTTTTTAATGTCTCAAATTTTTTTATTAAACCTCTACACATATTTTATCTTTTTAAACCAATGCCAAAGTGCAGAGTACAGTAGTTAATAAACTGCAAAGTATTCTTGCTATATTTTACTGTTACATTTCAATACAGTATTTACATGTGAAAAAGATGCTAATGATAATTTTTTTGGGTGATTTTTGTAGTAAAAGGTATCTTCTTCAGTTTCTATACAGTACGGGCACTTGCTTTTACCCCAAAGAGTATTACTTTACAGTTTGTTAAATTTTTACTCTCAACTCAACAATTTTAAATACTGTACACCATAATAGATAAAACAACGACTTCTAATGGTACTAAAAGTTACGAGAAAATGTATTAACAGTTCCTATGGACCTGAACAAAGAATAGGCTCAATATGAGTAAATCTCAAAGGGTTATGTAACCTTACGGACCACTGTTGAGACACACGGACAAGCCTCTCCACTATCCCACCACCTTCAACCCTATTCAAATGTCCTAAATCTGTCCACAGTCTCTACCTCAAGTATTAGGAGTACATAAATATGTGTATATATATCTTACATAAATGTTTAAATATTATGACGAATAAAAATATTTAAAATAGGTTTTTGTTTTTCCCACAGAATACAAAAGTAAATTAGAACGACGTTACTGAGAAGTTAATAAGTACGGGCTAGATAAAGCCGTAGGGAACATTTTCTACTGCTTCTGAAAAGTGTGAAAAAATAAAAATACAATTTAATAAAGAGTATGATATATTTTCAAATTGTTTGTTAATTACAGAATGCCCAAGTATATGTATGACCAGCTCTAAATCCTGGTTGGTATTTATTAAAGACACTATTTTCATTAGTGTAACTATATATTTGTGCATATATTATTATTTTTTTAAATTTTAGATAATGTAGATAGAAAATTAGTTGTTTGTTGCTTATTAAATATGCAAAATTTGGTCTTAAACTTCATATGTAAAGGGATTTTTTTAATTTGTAATTTTTGTAATAAAAAGTATCATCTACAGTATATGGTTCCGACACTTGCTCTTTAATATTTAAAATAGTGTTGCAGATTTATTTTTGAAACCTAGTATACTGGGTGTCAACGGAATCATTAGACAAGCCATAGTTTCCAAAGTTTTCCAAGATATAAGTCTAAAATTTGGCAAGGGTAATATATACTAAAAACGGCAAATTTTTCATAATTTTACACTTTTCCATCACTTTCGGTTTCCCCGGAAATGAACTTTGAAATTCTAAATGGAACACTCTGTATACTTTTACATTTTTGGATTCTGGAGACAACTTTCAGTACGATCGCGTAGTTTCAAAAAATTTTTGAAACTACTTGATTTTTTAGGGCTATTTTTATTTTTGCATCTAGAGTATAGTGAATGCACTCAAGGTAACCAAATAGGCCAAAACAATAAGAGAAAAATGTAAACGTGAGATTTTTCGAATTGGTTTAGTAGCTACGACAATTTGAAATTATGTCAACTTTTTCAAATGGCAACATCTTTTAGACACAGTGGTTAAATACTAATTTTCACGACAAATCCATTGATACTTTCAAATCGAAAATCGGTTTGATATTAACCCAAATACCAAGTTCTTTGGTGGATAATAATTAAAATATCGAGAAAATACGCTTATCAAATAAGTATGCCGTGGAAATTGAATAATAATAGTAATAAATAATAATAATGTTGATTCACCACACTTCGTATAATACATTGTATTACATAAAACATAGGAAATTCGGTGTTTTTACAAATTTTAAAATCTCATTGACTTTGAAGGTAATACTTAATTATAACTAAAAACATTTGAATTTCCACAACCAGTTGAGTAATATCCATGAAAAAGTATTTTTAAATTTGAATTAAAATTTTACCGCCTAAATCACTAAGCTATATTGTTGACGTCATCGGTCATAAACACCTAACCTCAAAAATACATATCTTTTAAAAATTTCCGAGTAATATACCACTATTATGAAAATTTCTGCTTGGTTCTCGTATTTTCAACTAAAATCTTGTTCAATGTAATGTTCATAAAGTTTTAAATATCTTCTCCCAATAAAATAAGGCGACTTTTGTAGGTTGGAAATCCAACCTATAATTAGCAGCCCATTTTTAGTAATCAACAATATTGAGACATCATATGCGTCAATTTTTAAATGTTTGCTTGGAGCCATACTGGTTTCAAATGAGAAGTGCGGATATAATCATTAAAACTGACAATAAACTTAAAAAACCTAAAAGTTGAGGTTATGTTAATGCAACCGATGACGTCACAGCCCGTTTTGTATAATACCTGTTCAGTTATTCAGTTTTGATATTTATTTGTTGAAATTTTAAGTTGATAGATGAAAGAATGGTGTTTAAATATTGGTAAGTGCTTTAATGTATGGAGTACTTCATTTTAATAATGTCAAAAAGCAAATTTGCATACAGTGAAAACACCTAATTAAGTGAACAAACATAAATAATCACTGAAGTCGATAATTCTACTTGATCAACAGTAATAAATTTATTTTTTTTTTTGCAAACGTTCAAAGTGCATCCCCCCTTCTTCTTGACATATTCTGGCTCGAACAATGGTGTTTCGTATAACATTTCGCAACATAGCATTTGCAAAATTTGAATTATTTGAGGTGGTGTATAAAAAACTCGTTCTTTCACATAGCCCCACACACAAAAATCTAAATATTCTCCAAAAATTAATAAAATGTCCACTTCTTCATCTCTTGTATACATGTTAAACAATAATAGCAATAATTAACAAACAACAACAAATTTAAAGATAAAGAGCAAACTTATAACAATATACACGTATTATTGTCTGCCAAACTTCTTTATGTTTTCACAGCACCCTTCTTTTATTACAGTTGTTAATAACAGATCATTTATTTGTGACGTTAAAAAAACGGTGATATTAAAAATGTATAATTAAAAATCCCTGTAACTCTAAATTTTGAATAGAAACCATACTTCTTTCCTACACCCAATCACTTCCAATAACGCTGTTCTTACCGAATTTGCTTAATTTAAACTCGCCATAGTACGAATTGATTAATCAAGTGTGAAAGTATTAGTTGGAAACCCAAATTTGAACTGCTCTTATTAAATTTGCGTTTTTACGAACGGAAAGTTATAATTTTAATTGTCTCCGAATCGATTTGCATAATAAAGGCCAATTACTGTAATTGAGATTTTATAATTAGTCGACATAAGTCAATTAATTTGATATTCCCATCAATATGCTTTGAAAGTTAATGTATCCATTGGGCATATTAATTTCATTTCCGGAGTCATAACGAGTTGAAATTATATAATGGCATTCTGTCTTTACCGCTTCAAAGATGGACAAACGTTGACAATAACAATTACTAGTATGTGCTGAATTAAAACTATGATATTCGCTATTATAGTCCAGGACAAAAAAGAAAAATAAGGTTTGAAAACAAAATACGTTTGATATTGTTATTTATTTATTTTTATACCCACCTCAATATCACGAATCGTACGAATTAAAAAATATACCTATTCTTTATGGTCTCCGAAAAATTCACAAAGAAAAAAATCCTACACGTCCTGTGGTATCCTAGAGGTTATGCAAAGAATTAAATCACTTGTTACCGAAACTAACCAATTTCAAATCGAAAAATTCTATAAAAAACTGTTTCGAATTTATTGAAATCACTAAAAATCTAAAATTACCTAATAGTTCAAAATTTGATGTCAAAAGTCTGTCCACTTCAATCCCAATCAAAGAACTAAAGTTAATTATCAATAAGCTAATAGACGATGCACAAATTGATATAAATGAAAAATTAGTTTTTAAAAATCTTCTAAAAACTTGTATTGAACAAAATTACTTTCAGTTTAATGGTGAATATTTTGAACAAAAAGACGGCTTTCCAATGGGTTCTCCTATTTCTCCTTTATTGGCTGAGATTTTTATGTCTAATTTAGAATTTTCAATATTTGATAGTGATAACTCTCTTAACTCAAATATCTTTTATTGGACTTACTATGCAAACGATATTTTTTGCATTTAGACTGGTACAAAAAGAAGCTTAAATCTTTACCTCAACTCTTTGAACTCCTTTAATAGTAAAATCCAGTTTACTGTGGAGAATGAAGAAAATAGCTAATTAAATATACCACTATAGCGTAACATTAGATTTATTCGTTCCTTTTAAAAAAGCGGAAATTAATAATAGTGAAAAACATGAAATAGTTGATAATTCTAAATTAATAAGTTTTATAAAAAATGAAAATTGGAAAAGTATATATGATTGTGATAATCCCGAAACATGTGTGGAAATTTTCCTAAAAGTAATAAAAGAGCTAATTAAAAAAGCGACAATAAAAAAATCATATACGAGTAGGAATAAAAAAAAGGAAACCATGGATGACTAGCGGCATCGTAAAATCAATAGGCATAAGAGATACACTTTTTCAACAACATCTAAAAAGTCCACAGAATATTGAAATAAAAACTAAATACATTAATTATAGAAATAAAATAAACAGTCTTGTTAAAAAAGCAAAAAACAAATACATAAAGAATCTTATATATAATAGTGAAAAGTTAGACAGCAAAAAATTATGGGAGGGAGTTAAGACGATCACAAACAATTTGAAAAAACACCGTACAGAAATTAAGTATATTTTAAAAAATGGAACAAAAATTACAAACAAATCTGAAATGGCTAAACAATTTAATAATTATTACATAAATGTAGGTCATAACTTGGCACAAAAAATTGATTACTACCCTCCATTACCGAGTACAACTGAGATTACTAGTTCTTTCTTCCTTTATCCAACAGACGAACCTGAAATAAAAAAATTTATTAAAGAACTAAAAATGAATAAAGCTCCTGGTAAAGATGGAATAACTCCCAAAACAATTAAAGATTTACAAGACTATATAGCTAAACCCCTATGCCATATTTTTAACAAAGTTTTAGAAACTGGTATATATCCATCGTCTTTTAAAGAGGCTATAATTAAACCTTTGTATAAAAGCGGAGATAGAAATTTGATAGAAAATTACAGGCCAATTTCTATTATTTCAAATTTTGGTAAATTATTGGAAAAAATTATTAAGGTTCGAATTGTAAACTATTTAGACAAGCATAATCTCATATCTAACTGTCAGTATGGATTCCAGGAAAAAAAATCAACTAATGATGCCATAGCTAAACTTATATCTTTCATGTATAATGCTTTAGATCAATCGAAACCTTCGTTATGTGTCTTTCTAGACCTAGCGAAGGCATTCGATACGGTCTCACATGAACAATTATTATGCAAATTGGAGTCGATAGGTTTCAGAGGTAATGTACTAGATTTATTTAAAAACTACTTAAGTCATAGAAAACAATTTGTCAAAATTGATGATAGTTTAAGCCCCTATGAAATTGTTACATATGGCGTACCTCAGGGAACAGTACTTGGACCTATCCTCTTTATAATATATATGAATGATATACTTACACAAAATTCAGCAGGCCAAATTATATCATTTGCAGACGACACTGCAATATTTTACTCAAGCGAAACCTGGGAAACGTTAAAATCTTTAGTTGAAAAGGACCTAAAACAAATAAAAAGCTATTTTGACAGTAAAATTCTGACAATTAATTACAATAAAACATATTTCTTACCAGTAACATCCTTAGCTTCTAATCTTCCTCATTATAATACATTAAAACTTCAATACGAAAATAAACTTCTAGAAATCGCATCAGCTCAAAAGGTAAAATATTTAGGAATCTATATTGATCAGCACTTAAGATGGCAACCTCACATCCAAGCTGTGGTACAAAAACTACGAGGATTAATTTATAAATTTTCTCAGCTCAAACAAGTGCTTAACATAAAAGAACTAAGGACTCTTTATACAGCCTTAGTAGAGTCAATTTTAAGATACGGGATAATCGCTTGGGGTGGAGGGGGGATCACGTATCTGAAGCCATTAGAGAGTATACAGAAACGTATAATTAAAATAATATATGGTAAACACTTACGTTTCCCGTCAGAAGCTTTGTTTCAAGGTTCTAATCTTTTTAACATTAAACAATTATATTACTATAGTTGCCTTATTCACCAATATAAAGTTAAGAATAATTCGGCATATGTCTCTCATGATTACAACACTAGATGCAGGGAACTGGGCTATTTAAAAACAGAACGAAAGGTGAAAACAATAGGACAAAAGTTTTTTGGATATATCGGTATTAAACTATACAACAGGTTACCTAAATGTGTAAAGGATAGTAACAATATACACAAATTCAAAACATTTGTAAAGAATTGGATTAAAGCATAAGGGACAAGTATTTATACAGAATAAAGAAAATTAAAAAAAAAAAAAATTAAATAAAAAATGTATATATCTACATGTGGGTATATGTATGTGTGTATGTATATATATATATGTATATATATATGTATATATGTGTGTATATGTGTATATATGTATATGTGTGTGTATGTATGTATGTATGTATGTGTGTATGTATATATGTGTGTATATATATATATATAATTAAACACCAAAAATAGGTTTAAGTTTTTGTCTTTTTTTTTGTATGTTTTTTTGGGGGGTTTTAGTTTGTTATTACCAAAACATATTTTAGTTGTTAATATACTTTGGAAAAAATGTAAAAAGAAATATATAAGTATATAAATAAACAAAAATAAAAAAAAAATAAGACTAAAATTATATTAGGTTAGAAGTTAGTTTAACAGAGAATTGGATTGTAAACACTTCCAAATTGTTGTGTATGAGTGATTGGGTAGTGCACTCAAGTTTTTATCTAAAAACTTCCGCACTTATTGAATTATTTATATTCATCAAATCTGTAAGGTAAAACTGTTTTTTCTGTATTAGTATATCTATTGATATTCATTTCATTTTTTGTATTATACACTAATATTATATATATCTTGGAATATAAATAAATTATTATTATATTATTATTATTATTATAAATTTCTTAGATATTAATATCAAAAAATATAATGATAAGTTAAAATATAATATTTACCGGAAACCAACTACTACGGACACAGTCATTCATTATAAATCACAAAAATCGTGGCAAAATAACCTCTCTCCCTTTCATAGCCTAATACAACCTCGCTTTAGATGGAAATGATTTTAACGTTGAATTTAATGTTATTAAACAAATTGCAAGAAATAACGGATACAAGGGGTCCTTAATAGAAAAGATGGTGAAAAATAAACAGAAAAAAATGATCCAACAAGAATTTTTCAATACAACTAAGGAACCAACTAAATTTAATTTTATTAATCATATTCCAAATTTTAGTAACAAGATATTCAATAAATCAAATGACTTAGGTACGTCAACAATAAACGTAAATAAAAAATTAGGAAGACTACTTTAACAATAAAGTAAGTAAATCTGGTGTTCATGAAATCAAATTCACTACTTTTGGTTTCAGTTTATATTGGTCATAGTGGTAGGAGTATTGACAAGAGACTAAAAGAATACAAAAATTCAATTTTAAACCATATTAAAATCACGGGGATGTCTACTCATTGTATTAATAATAACCATTTTATAGACTCTAAAAATGTAAAGCTAACCCAAGCAGAAACAAAGGTAAACGTTTAGATCTCCTCGAGCAATTAGAGATTAAAAAATCCCTTAGAAATAATCGCTGTACCGCTAATGACCAAATAAATTTCCCTAATACCCCTATAATAGACTAAGTACTAAGAACTCTTCATTAATTATACAGCCCCACAAAAAAAAGGTCATGACCTGGATGACTGACCATGGTATTTCTATGTATTTTTCGACGCTGAATTCGAATTCGAGGTCAAAAAAATTCGTATACCACTTAAATTTGTGTGCAGAGCCTTAAATATCAGTATCATTACGGAAAGGAGTATGAATGGGCAACTCTCGTGCTTTCATTTATTATTGCCAAGGGTGTAACAACCCCCCCGAAGTAGTTGGTACACCTTCTACAACCCAGAGACATAGGTCTGCGTTATGGAAGCTTCTAGCTTACAAGCTCTTGAGAATGCAAGGGAGACAAGATGGAAGGTGAACACAGCCAAGGAATCAACCCCCTAGAAGGGGTTGGTTCACTCTCTCTCCTTCTTTCTTGTTGCTATAGCATATATTCTCTTTTTTTGTAGTATCTCTTGCTTTTGTTTTCATAGGATCTTCTAACTGGCTGGAGCTTATGGTGTTCTGTTGTATCTCTCTTCAATGACCAACGGTAATCCGTTGCACATTTCACCCCCCTTGACAGCGCATCTCCATTTCGGAGATGTCCTGGTGAAATCATTCACCTTGCTCTTTACTGTAGTCGCCTAAATTATCTGGGAAAAATCTAGATAAGAATGCAGGAAATGTACCTTCAAACTCATCCTACACCCAAATTTTCTAAATTTTTCCAACATATCTTCCTCTACCCCTTCCAGCAGAGGGTAGTTTTACCCCTCTATGGGGTTGGTTCTTTGGATGTGTTCCCTTCACCATGTCTCCCTTGCATTCTCAAGAGCTTGTAATCTAGAGGCTTTCGAAAAATATATAGGAATACCATGGTCAGTGATCCAGATCACGATCTTTTTTTTGTGGGTCTGTGTTATTCATGCCCGGTCTTTTAACCTGCAATTTTCTGGATTTAGTATCTTTATAAATTGTAGAATTTTGTTCTATAGCTTTAGTAATCTTTGTATTTACTATTGAGAAAGGCCTAATAAGCCGAAACATATGTACAGTATCAATATACTTATTTTGAAACATTAAAAAGCAGTTTTTTCTTGTAATTAGAATTATTTATAAAATGTTTCTCAAGGAACCAACCACAAATTCAGTTAAATGTATCAATATTAGTATTAGGTAATGAGGTTCGATTAACCGCTGAGCGACAGTGAAATTTTATTTTTTTGATGGCGCTCTCTATTTTCAAAAGTAAAAAAGTAAATAATATCTTGGTAATATCTATTTTTAATTTTTGACTGGTTCATAAACAAAAACTTAATAAATATCAATTAATTAATTACCTTACATCTTATCATTGAACATATAGTAGAGTAATTCGCTTGTTTACCAAAATATGAAATACAGGAACTTATTTTTCCATTTTCCTATTATTCTTGAAAAATATTAACGCTTAGAAAAAATTGTTGTCACAAGAATTATGTAAAATTACAAACCAAAAACTTTTATTCGAAGTATTAGAAAATCAATTAATTAAAAAGTAAATGCAAAAAACTGAGTTTTTGCTGCTTCTTGCATATAAATAACTTCTTCATAGGAATCCTAGAAATAAAGATTAATGAATCACATCTTGGATTTTTTACATTTGATTGTGCATGTAAATTGACAATTAATAGTGTACTATCACATAAAATATGAACTGATTCTAGCACGTAATTCAGAGATATGACCTTAAGAAGTATTGGATAAAACTCATAAATCACCCTGAGTTCGGTAAAAAAAGAAGCTTAGACATTTTTTTAATACACTCAAAGAAATAGTATGGGTAAATTCAACAAAAAAAAATGGTTAACTAACAATATCGTTAATTTTGTTAAACCAAACTATATTGATGGTATTTTTAAACAAGAGGTGATTGTTATTTTAATTAATAAAAAGTTGCCGTACAACAAAACAAACATTAACTTAAAAAATAGATGAATAAAACTATTATTTTGTTCGTCTGACTATTATTTTGTTGAATTCTGTCAAATTAAACTAGATAATAGTATATTTTATTTTTAACTATTATCGAATTGTAATTCTAACCCAGTATTAGTTCGCTGTATTATTGTACTTGTTAGACAAACCAATATTATTGTCGTCTTCTAGAAGTTCTAAAAGAATTACCATAAAATTGTCTTGCTTACCACGTAGTCTATTACAGAAATTATTCCCAGATGACTACACACACAAATCACTGACAATAATCAATCATGCATTATCTTATACTCTTATGAATTTATAGAAAATTAATAACATGATTGCAATGTTCAAATTCTCTCAGGGATCATCGATATATTTGGATGGATCTTATAAACGATCTCTAATCTTTGGTTTGGGTGGTCTGATGTCTCAATACTGAGATTTTGGCTAACCAAAAAAACTTCATCATACAATAAAGTGTATCAACCTAAAAATTAGTTGGTGAACAAAAAACAAAGTCGTTGTACTATTTAATTTTAAACCAAATTGAAACTGGTTAGTGAACATAAAAAAATGTCATTGTACTATTTAATTTGTTAGAAGAAGATATGATTATTAAACTACTATTTGTTTACGAAAACAAATAAAGTTGTATGACTATTCTTTTCTGATTGATTTAACTATGAAACTAGATAGGCGCGATTTCATATGCTCTTTTTGGTTGAATTTACCTTTCATTTTCTTTGAGTGTAGCGATTTCTAATTCACCAAATCTATCTACCGTAACAGTATGTCCCTTTCCTCTTGAATCACTTTGTATATTCAACCAATTTTCCATAAAATGAAGATATTGTCGTTTGTGTAGACATATTAGCCCTAGAACCGTGTAGTTTGTGATAATATTATGTTTGTCAATGAATTTAAACAAGCGATCCAAGTAGCAATTACTTCCACATCCAGTGGAAGTATAGTAACGACAAAAAAAATTTTATTGTTCAAATAGGCTTAGAATGTCATGAAACGTCGAGATTTTAAGTTTGAGCGAAAAAAAAAATTCTGTCTGTCTGTCTGTAACTTTTTTTGTGCGCACATTTACTCAGGAACCGTTTGGGATATTGACTTCAAATTTGGTACACATATGTACTTTAACGAGATCTAGAATTATATTTTCATCTTGTTCCGTCGAAGGGTTGGGGGGTAAATTTGGGGTAAATAGGTAAATCAAGCAGGTAAGAGTCCATAAAATTGGTATTTAGTATATATAAAAGAAGCTAAGGTCTCAAAAAAAAAATTGACATTACCACCCCCACCCCATCATTAAAGGAGATGAAAAAAAATTGTGATTTAGTGTGTGTACAAGAACCAGAAACCTCAAAATATTTTTTTACTTCATCATCCACATTTACTACCACCCTTATCGCCACCCCCGCACCACTACCGATGTGGGGTATCGTTTTATGGGTTTTTGGGGTAGAGGATTTCAAATATTATATTATTAAAGTTCCATAAATAATTATTTCCACATACAAAATTTTTTCGTTGTGAATATCTTGGATAGAAAATCTGGATGTGGAAGTAGTGATTCCTTGGGCAGCGGTTTTTTCTAATACTGTGGAAAATCAAAACGGAACAATTACTGGTTAGTAATTTTGCATAAGCGTGATTTAGTACAGTATTTAGAGGTAAAAAATATGCAAAATTTCGAAATAATTTCATATGTAATGATAATTTTTCTTTATAGGTTATTTTTGTAGTAAGTCGTCTTCAGTTTCTATATAGACTCTAAAATTTACATATTTAATATTTAAATTTACATATTTAATATTTAACAAAATATTACTAATTTATTTTTGAAACGTAGGATAATTATGTTTTTGAGGTCACTGATTACGAACCTGAAGTCGAAATTAAAAAATTCAAAATGGTGGCTCTAATATGGTGGATGGACATTTTTGACTAAAACAAGTGTTTTAAACAAACCAAAAAAATTAAGCATATAGGTGATGCTATCTATTAACCAAAAACAGCATTTAAAAAAAATTAATTACTGAGCAGTTACAACAACAAAATGGCGACATTTTGTTAGAAGAAATTTGAAAATGCACATTGAATCGGTCATAACTTCTTTATTTTTTGTGATGTAGAAACAAATAAAAAATCATTTTAAATGTTGATTAATTATCTTTAATTTAGTTCCTTAGAATTTTTTATGGAAATGTCACAGTTTCTAAGATATTCAACATTTTAAACTAGATAGTTCATCCTAAAAACGGTCGGATGTCATCTATAAAATTAAATATTTTCGAAACTATCAACCCTACACAAGTACATAAAAAAAACATATTCATCCTGAGTGATATATTTTTTTAATTACTAACTACTTACATTAACAAAATGGCGACATTTTTATTAAAAAGAAATGAAAAAGTACTTTGTTTCTGCTATAACTTCTTTGTTTTTTATGCTATAGAAATAGACAAAAAATCATTTGAAAGCCTAATTAATATTCCTTAATTTTGGTTGTTAGCGCTTTTGACGTAAGTGCCATAGTTTCTAAGATATTTAACATTAAAACTAAATACTTCGTCTTATGAACGTTCGGACGCCACATTTATACTTCCAAATCTCCGAAACTATTAACTCTACAGAAATCCATCTTCAATTTGTCTATTCTTATTTGTCTCTAGCATGTTTTCGCTCAGTGTAATACTTTTTGAATTATTTGACGAAAACCTATTTTTTCAAGCAATAATCCCAATTTTCAAGTCTTTATAGCCAGGTCCGGTTTTCTGACTAGGCATCATCCCGGGCCTAGGGGCGCCACTCTGGGGGGGCGCCTTTGCCTTTCATGTTATTGATTAGTGCCCATAAACTGATAGCAAGCATAGAAATTATAATACAAGACATTTAACTTATTCCTATTCCGGGGGGGAGGGGGGGGGGGGGGGGCGCAAAATTGACCTGGGCCTAGGGGCAATTTTTATCTAAAACCGGCACTGGTTATAGCTTAAAGACTATCAATTTATGTGAAAAGTTGTATAGAATCTTTTCTTCTTAAAATTTGATTATCTTTTAGCTCCAATGATTTTTTTTTAGTTGCCACCCCCTGAAAAGGGGTGGCATCCACCCCCTATAAATTAGCAAGCCGCCGCATAATATAGAAACTTTTCTTTGATGCATTTACTATTATGTTGCCAAAAATGAACGAAATCCGTTTCATATGACATTATTCCGAAGTTAAAACCTCTAGTTACTGTACTAATTCAGTTTTTTTATAAATTGGAATCATTTTCCTACTTTTAAATTTTTCGGAAAAGTTCTGGTTAAAATAGAAAAATTAACAAATCAATAAATTTTTTCAATATATTAACATTTATATCAACACTAAGTGCTTTTGTGGGTAATTTGTTCGCCCACAAGGAGGGGCTTGCTAATCTATGACTCTAGCAAGAAATAATAATTCTGTATCCCAGCTTGAAAATTTGTTGAAACTTAGCATAAACTTGTCATAAAGCAGTTCCTTATCGAAAACGACCACTTTTCAACGTAACTGTAAGCGAGCATATAAACCAGGCAACACATTTCTGTTTGGATATGAATAAATGTATGAATTCCATTATTGGGAGGGTTTTTATAATATCTAAATAAATAAGGAAGATTTCTCTCGAACGACATACCCTATATACCAAACACATAAAATTTGTGGGCAAGTATAGAGTAATAAATGAACCATTTGTATATTGGATACAAAAAAACTATCAAACAAAATACAGCCACTCATTTGTATTCCCCATTTTATTAAATGTCAACTGTAAGCATAATGAAAGAAACCTATAAAAAACTTGACAGACAGATAATTACCAGAGGCACGTTCTCGTTTCACCCCTTATTTTATGCGACGAAAGATTTAAATTGTCTCCAGATGAAGACTTACTTTCGCTTTAGCCGGTATGAGTAAATTGCAAACTTTTCTGGGTGGAAAACCCAGCACGGCTTGGCTTTAGTTGTATATGTTAAAACTGAAATTTGTAAATACATTTATACTTTTCCTGGAAGCTGTATGCGTATATCTCTGTAAGACTACTAATGTGATTTATTTTAATGTCATTTACCCCCGACCTTGGAATGTTACAAAAAAATAAGGGCGAGGAATGTTTTTATAAATTCGAGTTTGACAATAGTGAAAGTTGTTAGGGATATAGGTTTCTACCTAAAACTTTTAGTATCTTTTCTATACACAGAGTATAATTTTAAGAAGGTATTATTATCACTCTTTCACTTAATAACATGGTAGCCAATGGAAGCCCATTCCTTGACAATATTGCTTCAATCAAATGTCATTATTAGTGTTGTCTAAATGTCGATTGTGGTATTTCCTTAATTTTTCTGTGTTTCTTGTCGGGATCCTCTGCCACGTAGATTTAATTTAATATTATACGCTCCGATTTGTGTCGGTTTTTTGGCCACGAGTCAAAGGGAACACAAGCCGCGAGGCCGAGGGCACCTAGTATATTCTCACTTGCTCTCGTCTGGGAGAGCTGAATTTTTGCAAAAAGGGCAATTGTTAATTAAAAATTTGTTGCAACTTACCTAATTGACGAAAAATTTGAAAATTATCGACCATAAAGATCTTCCAGATGAATTCAGAAAAAAATATTACGTCGAAACGCGACAAAACTCAAAGGCAAATTTTTACTCTAGTGCTTATCCAATCGTTCTAATTAATCGTACTAATTAACTAATCGCTCTAATTAACTTCTGTTCAACAAAAATCAAGTATTGTGAGAACGTGAACAAAAATAAAAACTTATTTTATTTTCTCTCGTGAAAAGTGACTTTTATTTCAAACTTAACTCATATACAGGGTGTTCAAAATTCACGGAACAAAAAGTGGGTGATAGTGCAGTGTCTTCTGTGCACGAATTAATTACAGACAGACAGAAATTGGTACCAAGATTCTTGTTTCGTTCATGGCCCGAAACAATAAAACTTTCATTTAGCCCAATAAGGAAGATAGGCAGGAGCTGGAGTGCACTGGATTTTGAGCAAATTAAAAGATGCACCGGTTCCAATTTCATCAAAATATTTTAAAGATTTAAATAACGATGAAATTGACACACTTTTTAACCAAATATTTAATAAGTAGTACGTAGTAGATTTTGCAACTTCTTGTTTTATTTCATTTTTTTAAATAGGTATTAAACATTACAATTTTGTTCTATTTTGTTTTTATTTGTTTATTTTCATATCAATTCGAAAGTTTATTATACTGTTAGTAATTAGGTCATTCTGATGACGAGAGTCATTCTGTGTCATTCCGATGATGCATTATTAACATAATTTTTGTACTACATTACACAAAAAAACGTTTGGAAACCCTACTTCTTGGAGAAAAATTAAGTAAACTGAACCTGAGAAACCTAAAATCTGGTGCCCTAAAACATCATACATAGTTTAGAAGCATTTATAAGGCTAATTTGCTTATTAATTCATTAATTTTCTTTAAAAATATGGTCTGGCTGGGTTATTAGACTACAGATGAGGGGGTTGATTGCCGTTCTGCAAAGATTAGCTCATAACTAACATATTCTGAGAATTTTATCGACTTTGGATTTCTGGAATAATATTGTAACAAATATTTTTTTACAGTCAAGGGAATATTTTGATGTCCATTTCATGTAATTTCCTTTATGGGCATTTTTCATATGCTTAACCGGCTACACCCTTTATTAATTCAGGCATGTTTCATTGTTATACAGTGAGGTAAATAATAATACTTAAAATCATATTTAAATTTTCAACACTCACCTTGTTCTATTTCGATGAATTGTTTTCTTTCACCATCTTCTTGGTTTCCAAGGATTTTCAATTTTATATTTTTTGTATATATGCTCATAATTAAAATATGCAAACGCACAATAAGCTGCAGTAGCGGCAATTTCAGCAACGTCCATGTCATTATTAGAAAATATTATTTTCAACATAAATTTTTTTCTTTAAAATGCTAGGAATCATGTCATGTAATTCAATACTTCGTCAGTATTAGCTAGAAGAGTAGTTGTTTTGATTGATTCTCCAATAATGAGTGTTTTTAAATATTTACCTAATTAGTATATTAGCGTGCCCAGATTAGGGCAACAATATACAGAAAGTAAGTAATTTCGTAATAAATAAAAAACCGCTGCCCAAGGAATCACTACTTCCACATCCAGATTCTCTATCCAAGTCACTCACAACGAAAAAACTTTGTATGTGGAAATAATTGTTTATGGAACTTTAATAATATAATATTTGAAATCCTCTACCCCAAAAACCCATAAAACGATACCCCACATCGATAGTGGGGTGGGGGTGGTGATAGGGAGGTGGTAGTGGGGGTGGATGAAGTAAAAAAATATTTTGAGGTTTCTGGTTCTTGTACATACACTAAATCACAATTTTTTTTAATCCCCTTTAATAAGGGGGTGGGGGTGGTAATGGGGGTGGCTAATGCCAAAATTTTTTTTGAGACCTTAGCTTCTCTTGTATATACTAAATACCAATTTTATCGACTCTTACCTGCTTGATTTACCCATTTACCCCAAATTTACCCCCCAACCCTTCGTCGGAACAACATGAAAATATAATCTAGTTCCAGATCTCGTTAAAGTACATACGTATACCAAATTTCAAGTAAATATCTTAAACAGTTTCAGAGTAAACGTGCGCACAGACAGACAGACCGACAGACAGACAGAAATTTTTTTTTTCGCTCAAACTTAAAATCTCGACGTTTCATGACATTTTAAGCCTATTTGGACAATAATAATTTTTAAAAATTTTTTTGTCGTTACTATACTTCCACTGGATGTGGAAGTAAAAGTGGGTACGTTGTGATTTGCTTAATACCTAAATAATATTTTCCAATCATGATAAAAGCAAATAAATAAAATTAATTAATTGTAAAAATATCCATGTCTTTCATTCACATTACTGAAAACAGAGACATTCGCCGAGCGGTCTCGGTGAGAGTGTACTGCAGGCATTAGAGTTTACTGACCTTTATTTTCAATTTCATCATTTACGCAACATAAAAATGTATTTTTCTCTCTTTCTTATTGGGATGCTTTGCCACATGTATTTTCTTCTAAACAATGTCGTGAAATCTACAAAATAATGCAATTATCCAGTATTTTACTGGAAAATAACCTCTACCTGTGACTTTTACGTCAAAGGATCAGTTAGAGGGTGGTTTTTGACAAATAATGAATAAGAACGAAAATATCTGTGTATATTAAATACACAGCTTTAATAATATATTTATTATATTCAGTATCCATAAATAATTACTGCTTACACAAAACTGTTGATATATCTAGTTGATAATTTTATTTTAAACAATGTTGAGTTTGTTAAGTTCTTCTTTTAACATCGGCAGCCAGGTTGTGCAAACATCTACAGAACAATTAGACACGCATTTATCCTCATTCAATGGTAATATAGCCGCTTCTTTAATTTTTCTTTTCTTGCTATCTGTCTCTTTTGTTAAAATTTTTGCCGAGTCCCAGTTTATTCTATGCAGTTCTCCCAAGCATGTTCGCAAATCTTCTGAATCTCATTCTTCCTAATGCAACCCCCGGGCTCACCCAATCTAACACTGAATGGTCTGGATGACTCATCCACATAATGTTTATTACACTCACACGGAATACTATAAATGAATTTTTTTTAATTTTGCTCATGATTTAGCTGTTTTGTTTTTGTTAAAATAGATCTCAATGTATTGCCCGTTTGAAATATCGTCCTAATATTAAATCTATTGCCTATACGGCGTAGCTTTTCAGATAATCCATATACATAAGGAGTTAACGTTGTGTACACAGTTGTTCAGGTTTTTATCGTACATGATTATTCTATATATGTGAAAGTTCTATCAACAAAAGCTTCAGGGTATTGATTGTTTCTAAGAACCTCTTTTGTAAAGCGTTTCTCATTTAAATCAAGAAAAACGAAATACTTTGAACCATAGGTATTGTAATGCATAGACTGGTCCAAGACTGCTGAGAAGTCTTCACCATAAAGAGTGCTCGAGCACGCTTAAACCAATCGCATTACGAGTAAAGGCAGATTTTAAGTTTAACATTTAAGTTAAGGTTTGCTTGTTTAAGCAGAGAGAACTTTAAGTACAACGAATTATAATGTATAGTGCATAGTCTTGATTTTCCGAATTATTGTGTATGTAGAATGTAAGTACATTTTTAGTTTATTTGATTCCAGAGCGAGTGTTTAACTTGTGTGCATGTAATAATTTATTTGCCTGCTTGGTAGGCATTTCTATCTAATTTTAGTTGCGGCAGTGACTAATTATTTTGTAACTACGTTATTATAAGCCATTGAAAGTTGCGTTAACTTATCCCTAGATTATATATTCCAGATAGCCTTGACTTTGGAATTGAGAGTAGTCTACTTATGTGCTGTGGTTACGTTATGTATATATTATTATATTACTACATATACAATCATACATTAATAACACAGGTCAACATTTGGTCTAAGAACAATCATCAGACTTTATCAGAGTATATATAGGTTTTTTGGGTCGCTGATTCCGAATCCGAGGTTGGTTAAGTAAGCTTCATCACGGCAGGTTCTTGGTCATTTGAAGGTCAAACTTAAGTGTCGTAAAAAATTTGAAAAAATTTATGTTTATGCTTCTGAGGTCGCTGAATTCAAATCCGCTGTTATTTTTACCATTCAAGAACATTTAAAGGTAATTTCAAGGCATTTTGAGATCATTTTGAGGTCAAATTGAGAAAAAATCTGGAAAAATGCTTACATGGGTTTTTTGGCTCGTTGAGCTCGAATCCGTGGTTGGCTGGACTCTATCACATCGGATTCAAGGTCATTTGAAGGTCAAACTGAGAAAAAGTATTGTAAAAAATTTGAAAAAATGTTTATGTTTTTGGGATCACTGAGTTCAATTTTGTCGTTATTTCATCTCAAAGTTTCTTTAAGGCCATATCATGATCAAATTGAAACAAGAATGCTGAAAACCAAAATAAATTCTTGTCTGTAAAAGCCTACTTTATACGACCTTGAAACAAAACAGATTAAGCTCCAATCAATAGAAGCAATGCCTCTTGGGCAGAACCCAATTTTCATAAGAGGGGTCCTTTTTAGTCATCATTTTTTAATTTGACCTCATATGACCGCGAAATGAGTTTGAAATAACCTGACAACTGATTCGAACTGAGCGAACCCAAAAACATACAAAAACTTGCTTTTCTTAGTTTCACCTTCAAATGACCTTGAATCCGATATGAGTCCAAAGCGACCCAAAAAATCCATTTAAGCATTTCTACAGATTTTTTAGGCGCTTTTTCTCAATTTGACTTCAAAGTGATCTTAAAATGACCTTTATATGTTCTTGAAGGGTAAAAATAACAGCGGATTTGAATTCAGAGACCTCAGAAACATAAACATAATTTTTTTCAAATTTCTTTCAACACTTTTTCTCAGTTTGATCCTCAAATGACCTTGAATTCGATATGATAGAGTCCAGCCAACCACGGATTCGAGGTCAGCGACCCAAAAAACCCATCTAAGCATTTTTCCAGATGTTTTTGTCGCTTTTTCTCAAATTGACCTCAAAATGATCTCAAAATGACTTGAAATGACCTCAAGATGTTCTGATGTTCTTGAAGGATAAAAATAACAGCGGATTTGAATTCAGCAACCTCAGAAACATAAACATACATTTTTCAAATTTTTTACTTTTTCTCAGTTTGACCTTCAAATGAACAAGACGTGATGAAGCTTAACCAAGCTCGGATTCGGAATCAGCGACCCAAAAAACCTATGTATACTCTGGTAAAGTCTGGTGATTGTTCTTAGATCAAATTTTGACCTGTGTAATTGACAAAAATCAGAACATGCCTGGGCATAACTCAGAGATATGTTTTTTATTTATTACAATGGACTCTGGGCACATAAATATTTGCGAAGATTTCCAAAGAGATTGCAACCCAGTCATCGACTATTTCAGAATCTGTTCAGAAACTCAACGAGTAACTCTAAAGATATACCTGTAACATCTTTAAAATATTCCCATTGATCTTCAACAATATTTGTAACTAAATCTTTGTGTATTCTGTGATACCATATCAAGGGGGTTGTAAAGAAAATGATAATCCGCCATCTTGGGGAGGCCATTTTGAACATATCATAATATTAAGTATACTATATTGTATTGTCATCAGACCTACATACAGTTGCCAAGTTTCATGATCATGCAACAATTAAAAGTGGGTGAAATTCAGTTCCTTAGACGTCTTACTTACATACATACATACATAGATAATTAGTTACAGGTTGACCTAATAAAAGCATGTTAAAAAACGATTCTATTGATATGCTAGATGTACTACCACTGAATTTGAGACAAAGTATGTTGTTCATGCAGGACGGTGCCCCGTCAAATTTTAACAATCACGTACGAACCTATTTAAACATCGATTATTATGAACGCTGCATGGATTGGTTGTGGTAGCCAGTTTCCTTGGCCGACACATAGTCCAGATTTTAACCATATAGATTTCGGTATGTGGGGCGCAATGAAAGAAATTGTTTACAAAAATACTATGAATACCGTGCCCAACGTTGGCAAGAAATCACGCAGCAGCAGCCTTTTTTGATCTCTTGGTATTATTCAATATGATTCATTAAGTGCATCGAGGTGAATGGTGGACATATTGAACATTTACATTATAAACATTGCTTATGTGGCGCCCTCTAGGATGCACACCAAAAGTGGAAGCAGATTTGAATTTCCCATCTTAAAAAATACCTATTCACCAATTTCATATTGTATTTTATGGTATTAGCAAAGACAAATATTATATTATCAGTCTTTGGTATAAGATGCTTTACGCCTCGAAAGCTTTTAGTTTTCATTAAAGTCAATACGAAAGTTCAGTGTAACATGAACAACGTTTGAAACCAATCTCATTACTGACAGTTTATATTTCCTCTACAGGAATATTGGAAAACTTCGCGCCTTATTCCAACTTTCAGTTCAGTTGTTAGTTCGGTTACCGTGAAATTCCACTACCTTGAGATAGACTGCGTACATACTAATAAGCCTTATTTAAATTTGTAATATACGTATAACCAACAGGGGGCGGATAAATTTACGATAAACGTGAGGAAGGTTCAAGTGGATGGATAATGGTGGAGAAATAAAATTAGTTTATTTAATCAATAAGCCAGTCAGAAATAAAATAACTGGTAGGAAGTTTTTGAGAAACAAAACTGAAACGTATTCAAGAAAGGTTGCTAAAAGGTATCATATAGATTGTTGCTACTGTTGCCCAGCTAATTCAACCTTATTACCTAATATTCATACTTAGTAAATCGTAGAATAATTGTAAAGATTGCTACACACATCACAGAAGAATTAAATGTATCCCGAGAGGTCCCTCAGGGGCCAGTACTAGGGCCCTTACTTTTTATATTATATGTTAACGATCTGCCAAACCATATACAAAGTGGGTCAGTGACTATGTTTGCTGACATAACACTATAATATGTAGCAGACTCAAATATTGATATTCTCCATAAAAAAATTAATAATGTTCTAGACGAATTTTTGCCTGGTGTGACCGCAATGAACTTATATTAATTTCGTCCACTTTTACCATAGTAAACCCTGTATTATACAGAATTTTAAATTTTACTACAAGAGTAAATTCCTAGGAGTCTTCTTGGACGCAGATCTATCCTGGAAATCCCAAATTGTCATAGTATGCAAGAAATTAATTCAGGCCTATTTTGAAGTTATATATAAAATATATTTAATCTTAAAGCATTACTAAATTCTTATTATTCACTTGCATACTTAAATATAAGTTTTAGTATATTATGTTGGTGTATGACGACCACTGAAAGAGACAGAGTTTTTATTTGCCAAAAAACTTATACGTTTAATATTTAACTAAAATCAGATGAAAGCTGTAAACACAGTTTCAAGTCGAATAAATTACTTACAATTACTTCCACGTCCAGTGGAAGTATAGTAACGACAAAAAAAAATTTAAAAATTTTTATTGTTCAAATAGGCTTAGAATGTCATGAAACGTCGAGATTTTAAGTTTGAGTGAAAAAAAATTTCTGTCTGTCAGTCTGTCTGTAACTTTTTTTGTGCGTTCGTTTACTCTGGAACCGTTTAAGATATTGACTTGAAATTTGGTACACTTATGTATTTTAACGAGATCTGGAACTAGATTATATTTTCATCTTGTTCCGTCGAAGGGTTGGGAGGTAAATTGGGGTAAATGGGGGTAAATAGGTAAATGAAGCAGGTAAGAGTCCATAAAACTGGTATTTAGTATATACAAGAGAAGCTAAGGTCTCAAAACATTTTTTGGCATTAGCCACCCCCATTACCACCCCCATTATTAAAGGGCATGAGAAAAGATTGTGATTTAGTGTGTGTACTGTGTACAAGAACCAAAAACCTCGAAATATTTTTTTACTTCATCCACCCCCCCACTACCCCCTATCACCACCCCACCCCACTACCGTTTTATGGGTTTTTGGGAAAGAGGATTTCAAATATTATATTATTAAAGTTCCATAAACAATCATTTCCACATACAATATTTTTTCGATGTGAGAGACTTTGATAGAAAATCTGGATGTGGAAGTAGTGATTCCTTGGGCAGCGGTTTTTTTATTTATAAATGCTGTGAAACGTAAAAAAGAACTTACAACTTTTTGATAAAGTTTAATCTCAATTATCTGCATTATATCCAGAACGGTTAAATATACCAAGTTGAAATTTGGCTTCATCTATAGCAAAAAATAATATTTTTTTAAAATTTTCTTCAATTTTTCAAGCAAAAAAATACAAAATTATATACAAAATTGTATGTGTCTCTTTAATTGAATAAAATTGAACCTAAGCAAACAATAAGAAAATATTTATTTATTTATTTATTTTTACATGCACATTATTATTTGCAACGTCAACTAAAGAACAAAAGGAAGAATCAAACTTTTTATTACTTCCACATCCAGTGGAAGTATAGTAACGACAAAAAAAAAATTAACATTTTTTATTGTTCATATAGGCTTAGAATGTCATGAAACATCGAGATTTTAAGTTTGAGCGAAAAAGAATTTCTGTCTGTCGGTTTGTCTGTAACTTTTTTTGTGCGCACGTTTACTCTGGAACCGTTTGAGATATTGACTTGAAATTTGGTACACGTATGTACTTTAACGAGATCGAGAACTAGATTATATTTTCATCTTGTTCCGTCAAAGAGTTCGGGGGTAATTTGGGGTAAATTTGGGGTAAATAGGTAAATCAAGCAGGTAAGAGTCCATAAAATTGGTATTTAGTATATACAAGAGAAGATAAGCTCTCCAAAAGAATTTTGGCATTAGCCATCCCCATTACCACCCCCACCCCATTATTAAAGGGGATGAAAAAAATTGTGATTTAGTGTGTGTACAAGAACCAGAAACCTCAAAATATTTTTTTACTTCATCCACCCTCACTACCACCCCCTATCATCACCCCCACCCTACTACCGATGTGGGGTATCTTTTTATGGGTTTTTGGGATAGAGGATTTCAAATGTTATATTATTAAAGTTCCATAAACAATTATTTCCACATACAAAATTTTTTCATTGTGAGTGACTTGGATAGAAAATCTGGATGTAGAAGTAGTGATTCCTTGGGCAGCGGTTTTATTAATGAGGCAATAAAAATATCAAGGAACAAGATATTTATTCACCATGAACTAAAAATACAAAAAATGAACTTAATAAAATGAAAAAAAAAATTGTCGTCATCACAAAATTGATGAGCAAGGGAGTCAAAATCACAAATAATTTTTCTTTGTCCTCGTCTCAGAATTGATAGGCGCAGGGGAGCTAAATGGTAATAGTATATTACGTAATGAGTGATGTAAGAAGCATATTACGCACGAATGGAAAAGTTACGCACGATGCCGCGTAGCGGCGAGTGCGTATTTCCATGAGTGCGTAATTGCCTTACAACTCGAATTATGTACTATACTTTACCTACGATCATATTTATTTAGTTATTTAGTAAAATCTGGATTTAGTTTACTAGTCAACAATATTATTCAACAAATATTATGTCAGTTTTGACAGCGTTTGAAAATTAAGTAGGCGCATTTGTTTTTTTAAACCCCGTGTCAGCGATATAAGCCACCTATCATTGTGTGTCCCGTGCGTTTTGTTTACCGTGCGATTTGTTTACAGTGCGTTTTGTTTACAATATGCAAAATTCAACTTACATAGATGGCAGGTAGTGTGTTTTTTACTATTTACAGTAGTGATCGTAGGTAAAAAAATATTTTGATGTTCTACCCCCTTATCTACGCCCCTGTTAAATTCAACTTAAAAAATTCGCATGGTTCGTTTCAGTTGGCCAGCTTATTATCAACATTGTACATCATAAGATAACAAAGGGGAAAATTATTTAAATAAAAGTTGTAGTCTTTTTTATTTTCTGCAATATTGGTAGAACTAACGGAAAAGGAGGTATTCAAGAAAAACTTATTTTGACCGTCATTCTTCTAAAATGGCGGCGGTAACGTCAACGATATTTTGTGAAAATATTGATTAATGATTGGGGCAACCCCTCCCCCTAAATGATGAAAAAATCTTTGTAGGGTTTATTTTCTGGTACCAAAACCTACAGATGATACCACAAAAATAGATAAAAAGTAAAAAACACAACTAAATGTAGTGTTTTCAAAATACTAATCAATACGTCGTCAAAACTTTTTTTCGACCTCTTGCAGAAATTATTCACGCTTTTGAATCTCGCCATAAAATTGATTACCTAATTTTTGTTTAGGATAGCTAAAAATAATTCCAATAATCCTGTTTTAAAACCTTAATGTAGTGGTACAGCACACCAGAGGGAATAACATTTAGTGGAAATCATCCTCCAGTGCCTTTACCAAGCAACATATCCCATAAAACTTAAAAGAAACGTCAAGACTTAATTGAAACATGAAGCTCATATTAAAAACGCTGTCGTACCACGCTCCTCAACCCTCGCCCTACCAGTAAAATCACAACTGATTCCGAAATCCTGAAACTATTTTAATTTTTTCAGCTGTTGTCGTAAGTCGTGTTCCCCTACTCCCACACAACGTCCTAAACTTTAAACTGCACTCATGGCCTGCTAAGCTTTATGGCTCCCATCAGTTTCTATCTAACACTCTTATAGAAACAGCTGAACGTGCTGTGAAAGCGTCGCGCGTGCGCTTAGTTGTTTTTCGCTCCATGCTGAGTACTGAAAATTATGACGAAACTGTTTTCCTAATTAATTAAGGTAGGAGGTTTTATGCTCGTTTTTATTTTGTTGTAACTTGTAAGCAAAGTGTTTTGCTCTGTGTGGACTAAATATAGGAGTAAGCGAATTGTTTTTGTCATAAATTTCCAATTTTTGTAATGCGGAAAAGTTGCGTTGCTTGAAATATAAAGAAACAGATGGGATAATTTTTTTTTGACATAATTCCATTGGCTATAATTTAGATGACCTTTATTAATAATAATAATAGTATGGTTTGCTGTGGACAACGAAAGGTATACAAATGGGATATATTTCGGCATTACTGCTCTTCAACTTTGCCACAAAGAAAAGAAAATGCTTGTTACTTAATTAATTACACTTAACTATGTATGTATAAAATGCACAAAGTTAGCATTACAACAAAATGTCAAATAGCTTATAAATGTATACTAAACATAAATTTACACTAAAAAAAATAAAGTTATGTCTGAGTGGTTTGTTAGTATAAGAAATACAGCAGTTTAATTATGAAAAAAATTGGTCCACTTTGACATATAGAACTGTTTATTAGCTACCAAAGAATATATAAAAACAGTTTACCGCCCATACTCAAATGGGGTTTTTATGGGAGTGAGAAGGTAGGACAAAACGGTTTTTCGTAAACAAGTAAAAATAACGGTTATGAAAAAATGTTTTGAGTAAAAGCTGTAGCTGCATGTATTTTGTTTCTTTAGCCATCTCTCCACGATAAAATCTCTTCGAGATACACATTTTGAAGTTAAGGTGGTTTCGAAGATGAGTAATTGCACATTAATCGTTTAATAAGTTTGTCACTTAAAATCGCATGCCCAGTACTTCTTAAGCAAATTATTGGAACTTTATTTATATCTGTTGTAATGATTTTATGTACATAATAAGCACTAAGTTTTTTTTTTAATCTTCTAGAATCTAGTCTAGGCTCATCTAATTGGAATAAAAGTTTTTCCATTTTTGTTAATAAAATATAAAATCTTCTCGTCCCTTTAAAAGCTCGTTTTATTTAACATCAGTAAATGAATTTCTATCGATTATAATGATCTTACATTCATGGAATTTATATCATTAATTGTTGATAAATAGAGATAACTGCAAATTTATCTTCTCACTTTTTTGCTCGAGTTCTAGAAATTTTTTATTTCCTATCGAATGCAGAGAATTCATCGTCATATTTCTTATTTGGAAAGATCACTATTTGGTGCATATAAAGCTGCATTTTTTCAAATTAATTAATTCATCGTTTCTTACCTTTTTGGAGAATAACTTGTTGTGAAGCTATTCTTCTTCAGCTTTTCTACAACGAACACTTTTAACATATTTTCATATTTTTGTAATGAGTTCTGCATTTTTATGAGCTACAATACTTTCTTTTAAAAATTGACGTTTGCCATCATTTCTTTCTTTTAGTTTCAATTACTACAATTCCAGGGATAACTTTTTCATCAATTGGAGCAAATTTTTCACAAAAGAAATGCATGTAATTTCCCTCATTCGTTCCGTTCGTTTTAGAGAAAAAATTTATTTTTTGATCTTAATATGTTAATTATGTTTGAAATTTAGATATACACAAACTTACACCGAAACACAATAAACCGATTATTTGTATGCATAAATTTGTTACTTAAACGTTAGAAAAAACATAAATATGTGTAGAATATATTAGAAATCAGAAAGTTTCAGAACACCACATGGAAACAAGTCATAACAGCAAAAAATGTTTATACTGTAGTATATGTGAGTGGTACATTCTTTTTTTTCTTATGTATGTCATTTTTGGACTTATTTTTATCAAATTATATACATATATATTATACATCAACAGAAAAGACGACGTTATACACCCATGTCATTTCCAGACAAAAAGGACTCTTTCTTAAATATACTTAATTAAATTCTAGGACACAATTCAATATTGTTGGACAGATTTATGTAAAACTCCCTTCAAATTTTGCAGTACCTATGCCTGATGTAACTAACATCTCTAACAATCACAGCAAGCTTATCTGATCTTAATATTATTAAATATGAAAGATGTTGTGGTTGTTTACTTTTAACAAGTTTGTATAAAAATATACTACAAATGTAATTAGTACGATGCTTAATATTCAACTCACCTACATTTTGCAAGTATGGTGTTACACGTGGTTATCTGACAGACTCAAGCAAGCCTTTTGAATTTGGTGTATTTTATATTTATTGTACTGTTAGTCGAAAATGACAGAGTGAACTGCAATATTCGATTTCTTGACACATAATTGATTTTATGAGTTTTGGTAGATAGAGTGGAAATGGTTTTAAATTATTGCTCTTTTTGGTGTTTTGTCTTTAAGTTTAAAGAAATAGTCCAAAAATAACATTGCAAATTGGCTGTAGAGTCATAGTTTAGGGGGCAATACCTCAAAATCAATTAACAAGAGTAAACTGTGAGCAAAATTCTAAGAATTCTGTTTCCGGATATTCTACTTCAGAGAAATAACATGAGTAGGATTATGTGGGTCAGTTATTTAAACTTCTATGTGTAGTGAGGTAGGAGAACACAAAAATTAAATCAAAAAGTATTAAACCCAGATTTCAAAAATTTACGAACGGCATTTCAAAGTGAGAAAAGTAAAGAATTCCAATGAAAATGTTGCCTATAATTAGGTAATCATTTGTGGCATATTCATGCTTTCTTACTGTTTCTTGGATATTTTCTACAAAAATATTTAAAGATTTTGATGAAAGAAACCCCGGACGCAAATTTTTAAATATTTTAACAGAAAGTGCCAAAATATCCAACAAAAAGTAAGAAAAGAAAAGGTAAATGTTGTGTAAATTATTATTTTTATTTCCATGGCTTACCGAAGGAAAGTATTGTAATCCTGAAAAATTACTCTATACTCATATACAGTGTGTTTCACTTGAAATGGTAATACCTCAATAACTTTTTTATTTTTTTTTCTGATTTGAATCAAATTTTACTTAAGTATAGAACAAATTAGGATCTACTTAGGACTAGAAAAACATTCACCTCCTATAAATGCAGAGCCACCTGTGGTACCAAAATATGCAGAGAAAATCAAAAAATCATATTGGGCATTTTTTATGGGCAAATTTTGTTAATGAAACTTGTTTAGAATTTACCAAACACCTTATGTCCAAAATTTAATCGAGATTAAAAAAAAACTGTAACTTGCTTGACAACTACCTAGCAGCTTGAGTTTAATTTCAAACAAAATTGTCATAGTACAGTTTTCTAAACAAAAAACCCATTACAATGATATTTTCGGACTTGAACATTATTTTAATCAAAACTTCAATATTTTTTTTATTTTGATTAAATTTTGGACTTGAGGTTTTTGGACAATTCTGAACAAGTTTCATTACCAAAATTTTCTGATAAAAATGATGCCTAATATGATTTTCTTATTTTTTCCGCATATTTTGATGCCGCAGGTGGCTTTGTATTTGTAGGAGGCGAATATTTTTCTGGTCATAAGTAGATCCTAATTTTACTTCCACGTCCAGTGGAAGTATAGTAACGACAAAAAATTTTTTTTAAATTTTTATTGTCCAAATAGGCTTAAAATGTCATGAAAAAAATTCTGTCTGTCTGTCGGTCTGTCTGTCGATCTGTCTGTCGGTCTGTCGGTCTGTCTGTCTGTAACTTTTTTTCGTGCGCACGTTTACTCTGGAACCGTTTAAGATATTGACTTGAAATTTGGTACACATATGTACTTTAACGAGATCTAGAACTAGATTATATTTTCATCTTGTTTCGTCGAAGGGTTGGGGTGTAAATTGGGGTAAATTTGGGGTAAATAGGTCAATCAAGCAGGTAAGAGTCCATAAAATTGGTATTTAGTATATACAAGAGAAGCTAAGGTCTCAAAAAAATTTTTGGCATTAGCCACCCTCATTACCACCCCCACCCCCTTATTAAAGGGGATGAAAAAAAATTGTGATTTAGTGTATGTACAGGAACTAGAAACCTCAAAATATTTTTTACTTCATCCACCCCACCACTATCACCCCCCTATCACCACCCCCCACCCCACTACCGATGTGGGGTATCGTTTTATGGGTTTTTGGGGTAGAGGATTTCAAATATTATATTATTAAAGTTCTATAAACAATTATTTTCACATACAAAGTTTTTTCGTTGTGAGTGACTTGGATAAAGAATCTGGATGTGGAAGTAGTGATTCCTTGGGCAGCGGTTTTTTCTTTACTTAACTGAAATTTAACTAACTGTAATTGTACAACTGAGCGGTTTGTAAATGAAATTTTGGCAAATGAAGTTATTTATAAAATTCAGCGGAATAAGATGGAAATATAATCTAGTTCCAGATTTCGTTAAAATACATACGTGTACCAAATTTCAAGTCAATATCTCAAACGATTCCAGAGTAACCGTGCGCACAAAAAAAGTTACGGACAAACCGACAGACAGACCAACAGACAGAATATTTTTTTGGCTCAAACTTAAAATCTCGATGTTTCATGACATTCTAGGACTATTTGAACAATAAAAATTTTCAAAATTTTTTTGTCGTTACTACTTCCACTGGACGTGGAAGTAAAATTAAATTCAGTACATTATGTTCCCTTTTAAATAACACGCTGACACGTAGATAGTTAACGAGACTTGTAATATTCCATTTTTTATACTTAAATATATAAATAATGGAAGTGGTAATATTTATAGACATTCCCACATGAAAATGTACCCATTTATTTCTTAAAATATCGACTGACGAGAACTTCGAGAAATATCGTAAAGTTTTTTATTTTGGTCATCTGGTCGTGATTTGTAATAAAAATGGTAGTTTATATATAAATCGGGGAAAATGCCAATTTGCTCGATTTATCAGTAAACTGTCAAGGTTAATGCGACTATACGCACTATCCAACTAGCAATATAGTAATTTTTTTATCTATTTATTTAATGTCGGCCTATTTCCGCTACCAGGGCCTATCACCAACGTCAGGAGACGAGCTACCCCCTAACCTGGAAATTTTGCCGGACCTCTTCTCGTAAGAAGAGCATCTTTTACTTGCCTAACATTTAATAGACAAGGGTCCGCCTGCTTTACATCCCCTCCGAAGGATGGTATATCCAATACGTAACCCTCGTCTCGAAATTACATAGCTTCCGCGTATACACTGATATACAAGCCGCTAGAAGATGGGACGAGATCGCTGTGTTTCCCAAGTACTAACCGCGCTGCACGTTGCTTCACTTAATATAGTAATTATTAATAATATTATTAACAAACTGATTTCTCAAGTTTTATATCGATAAAATGTCATTTTTCTTATACACAGGTTGGTTTTACCGACTTGATTTTGTTTTTATTAGATTCAGCAATCAAAAAACCTAGAAAACGACACCCCACTTGCATATTTTATTAAGTGTTTGGTTTTTGATAATTCCCCTCCCTCCATTCAGCCAAAAACACCTTTCCAATTTCTAGGGACTCTTTAGATTTTTCAAACTTACTCTAAAAATGATATATCCCCACATTTTCATGAAAGGACCAATATTTTCATTCTTGAACCTGTATTTTACCTGAATTATAAAGTTAAAGTAAAGCTAAAAGATAATTTGAAAAGCTTGAAAAAACTAAAAGTAATATTTTCGGAGATATTTTATTACGAGTACGATATATCTTCTAATTTTACCTCGGTCAGTTTTTATCATAAAAAACAGGAAAAAAAATTAAAGATAATTTTATTGACTACTATCGACTTATTGACTTTGCAAAAAATTATACTTAAAAACATATTTACTAAAACACTGGCAAAAACGCATTGCCACCTCTGTTTTATCCACCCCTTACATCCAGCAAGCAGGTGATTCACTTAAAAAAAAAATCACGTTAAGTATACTTAATTACCTATGTGACTCCAAAGTCTGAACTAGCCAAGTATTAATTTGTAAATTTTTTAACTTTATTTTCTGTACTATTAACATTTCACATTTTATATACACTTTTTAAACCCACGTAATTACTAGGACGATATCGGAGTTTTAAGTTACTCGCGTACTGATTAATAATCACCCTTATATTCTTTTCATTTTATGGATTAAAATACTGCGCAAATAGTATCGATGTATTGACGGAATTTTCCCCACTTACTTATTTGTTCTAAAGATTTCATAAGAAAATGTACGAATGAGTGATATTTCTGGCTTACTTGATGATTTAAGAATAGGAAGGCAGGGTCAGATATCCCCAGCATAGGGAGGTATTTATGACTGAGAACCAACCCAACAATTGTTCTATTTTTGAAGTTTATTGCTTTGCCAAGCAAAGAACTTTACTCTAAATAAGAGACTTTAGCTCAGTTGATGAAGGTATTTACCAACAAAAAATTGCAGAATGGGTAATTCATTTTTTAATGAGTTCGTGAAAGTGTATAGAATAATATCCTGAAAAGTTTACATTTCGCTCGAATGCAGAACATAAAGAAAAGTGAAAACAAAATTTTTTCATCCATTTTTTCAAAATATAGAAATTAAATCAAGCTAAGAAAAAATAAAAAATACAGATGGATACATCACGTATTTATTAACAAAAAATGTACTAACAAAATTTATTGCTAAACCCACGGTTTTCCTGGAGAAAAATAGTCAAGTGTAACGTTATAACTCGGAGCGAGATCCATGCGTGCGCGCGTTTGAATACGCATGACTGTGATACCGACGCACTGAATTACATGTCACTAAATCAGAATTTGTTCAATCTACATGAGTGCTGGTTCATTTAAAAGATGGAAATTATAGCTTACTGATGTTTTTTTTGTTTTAAACAATACAAGCAAAGGATGGATGGGAAAAATAAACTTATATATATTACCACGCCCGAACTCAATCGTCGCAATAAAAAAAACCGCTGCCCAAGGAATCACTACTTCCACATCCAGATTTTCTATCCAAGTCACTCACAAGGAAAAAATTTTGTACGTGGAAATAATTATTTATGAAACTTTAATAATATAATATTTGAAATCCTCTACCCCAAAAACCCATAAAACTATAACCCACATCGGTAGTGGGGCGGGGGTGGCGATAGGGGGTGGTAGTGGGGGTGGATGAAGTAAAAAAAAATATTTTGAGGTTTTTGGTTCTTGTACACACACTAAATCACAATTTTTTTTCATCCCCTTTAATAATGGGGTGGAGGTGGTAATGGGGGTGGCTAATGTCAACATTTTTTTTTGAGACCTTAGCTTCTCTTATATATACTAAATACCAATTTTATGGACTCTTACCTGCTTGATTTACCTATTTACACCAAATTTACCCCAATTTACCCCCACTTACCCCCACGGAACCTTCGACGGAACCAGATGAAAATATAATCTAGTTCTAGATCTCGTTAAATTACATATGTGTACCAAATTTCAAGTCAATATCTCAAACGGTCCCTGAGTAAACGTGCGCACAAAAAAGTTACAGACAGACAGAAATTTTTTTTCGCTCAAACTTTAAATCTCGACGTTTCATGACATTCTAAGCCTAATTGAACAATAAAAATTTTAAAAATTTTTTTTGTCGTTACTATACTTCCACTGGATGTGGAAGGAATATAGAAAAAAATAAAAGCCCTTCAAAAAAATTATTTCTTCATTGAGAACAGTTAAAAAGTATGTAGACTTCATGATTATTATGGTTTATTAAGTTGTAGTAACGTGGATTCACAAAAAATGTATATCTCAAATCACTTTAATTTCCTTGCTTGATGATTTTCTTGATAAATATATATATTAGAGGCTGTAACTCGCCGAGAACTTGACCCATTGGAAAAATAAAATATCACTATTTCGGAAAAAAAGTATACTTTTCGAATGTTCAAATACAAATTCGTTTACTTGTATGCATTTTTTCGAAAATATTATCAAAATCAGATCATGATAAGAAATTGCGATTTTCACGATCTTATCCTTATAACTATGAAAATATATTTGATTGTTTTGAATATAAATTCTGGAACTTTTCCAATACATTAACAAATGTATAAGGAATCCATTGGATATAGCTGAAATGTGGATAGGTGTAGCGTAATAAATAGGCACGTAAAAATTCATGCGAGCGATTCAGCGGCTGTGTGGTGTCTGTGTATGCGTTCACAATTATTTATTTTCCCTCCATACTCACTATTTATCCTCCTACTCCCCCCCCCCCCCCTATTCACTAAAGAAAAAAAGGTTAAAAATGTGGAATCAGAGAGAGAAAAAAGCTTTATTTTACTCGTTAGAATTGCCAAGAATTTTTAGAGGTTCCATAGTATGCACTTAACCGCGCAGAGTGACAAAGTTACTTCACTATTTTTTTCCAGGAATACCGTGACTTTAATGATAAATTTTATCAGAACATTGTTTGTTCAGAAACACGTGGTCTATCCACCTGTATTTTTCATTTTTCCTACCCTGACTTAGTTTAAAAATTTTGAAAAAATGGATGAAAAAATAGTTATTTTTGTATCTAGGGTGCAAAATACTACTATCTCGAACGATTTTTTGATTCGGCTGCGCCTCGTCAAAAAACTTTCGTTCTCGATCAAAAATTTTTCACTTTTTTTTTATGTTCTGCATCCGAGCGGAATGTAAACTTTTCAGGATATTATTCTATAGACTTTCACGAACTCATTAAAAAAATAAAATGTCTTTTTTATTTTTTTTAAGGACCTTCTATTGATAATACCGATTTTAAAAAGTTATAAATTATAGAATACTATCCCAAGATGCTACAAAAAATATATGATAATTTTAGCATCAACGGATCATAATTATAAAAATAAGAAAACATTTTATTTTTTTTCAAGTACCAAGTACCTTTAGAAAAATTATGTGTAGTAAAATACCATCCCAAGATTCTACAAAAAAAAAAAAAAATTTGGTAGTTGTGCCGAAACTTTATTGGGGTTAAAAAAAATCCATAAAAATTTATGTTCCAGTTGTCAGATTCTATTCCAATTTATTCCACGTTTATGTTCTGGCAGTATATATAATTGGTTAAAAATTTATTTGAATCGGTTATTCCAATCAATAGATAAAAAATACTTTCGAAAATTTCTTATTTTTTTTTACTCGAAAACGGTTTAATATTAAGGGCTGAAATTCAAAACTCATTTTCTACGTTATTAATAGTATTTATGTAAAATCCTTAAAAGGTCTATTTTTTAATTTAAAATTACACTTTTTGGACTAAAAATTGACCCCCACTTCAACCTCCTCCCTGTGCCACTTATAACCGGGTGCTTTTGGTACCTCATTTTAAAGATAATATTGATTCTCTATTCGGCAACATCAAGTTTTTCGAATTCTGTTCACAAGTTATCGAGAAAATCGATTTTGAAAATTGACCTGTTTCGGGATTTTGCATAAATTCTATTAATAAGAAAATCAATTTATTCACTACCTATGAACCACACCATAATTTTACCTTATAATTCTAAATGTAAAGTTGAAAATCGTTGTCATTTATTGGATACAGCACTAGAAAAGTAAAAAATTAACAAGAAACGAATAAAAAATTCAGCAGAGTAACTGTAGGTTAGTACGTGCGTTGGTTTTGTTCCAAGTAAATTGTACTGATAAATACAAAAAGTTAAGCCTCTGAATTTTGATGACTTGGTTTCGGTCAAAAATAGTCACTGTTATAAATTGATTTGTTACTGCTGAGGCACGCTTATTACTTGGAGTTCAAATTAGAAGCAAAATATTACAAATCGAAATAAAAGCCACAATTCTATTTTAAAAGGCAGACTAGTAGAGGGTTCTCGGAAAGGAATATGACACTGTCCTTTTTCGCGAGGGGCAAAGCCACTTGACTTTTATTATGGTTGCCAAATCTCGTTTTACCACTCAGATGGTCGGGCTGCTAGGAACATGTGTCGAATTTCTAAAATTGTTAGTTTTCAGGAATGCCCCAGTGGTTTATTATCTGTAATAGCATTAGAAGTACTACTAGTCCAGGGAAATGAGTAAAAAAAGTACCATGTTCGGGACTGTGACTCATCCAGGCAGAGACCACGATTTTTAGGTAGTATAGGTGTCAATAAATGAAACCTATATAAAATCTGCGGTCGATTTTCTGCATATGTTTATTTACAGCCATTTTAATGCAAAAAAATGGAAAAAACGTGTTTTTTCACACTTTTTCACCTGCCAGTAAAAAGTAAACTATCTTACAGATAAATCAAATGAATCACCTTGTAGGAAATTAAAGAAGCTTTAAAATGGCGGTTGTTAAATGTCGATATAGTTAATTGTTGCTAAGATAATTGCAAAATGCGGAATTTTATTCAATAAACAATATCTTGTGTAAAAAACAATCTACTGTTTTGTCCTTTCGTAAATAGTTGACTCTCATAGTGCTTAATATCTGGTAAAAATTTCAAATCGATTCGGCAAATAGTTTTTGCAAAATTGCATTAATTTATCCCTGAGACCTTTATTTTGCAACCCCACCACGTCCAGAGAAATCAAAATACAATGATTCTACGGCCTCCACCTGAAAGGGAAAGACTTGATTTACCAAAATGCTTTGTTAGATATCGAAAAAATTAATTTTCAGACCTGCAAAATGACGTTGCAAAAGAACTCAGATTTTTACCTTATAAACAAATAGAATAATTTTTTAACAATTTATTGTAGAGCATCGGTTTTTCGATATTTGAAAAGCTGATATTTTTATATGAATTTTGAAAAAAAAAAAGAAGGTCCTAGGTCAATTTGGGGCAAAGTTAGCAATTTTTTTTCAAAAATTCATAGCTCCTTTGTTTATAATAATTAAGAAACGTAACAAGCGCTATTTTAAAGGGGAAGAGTTCAACTTTTAGTGTAAAAAGTTTGAAAATGATTGTGAAATTAATTGTAATGACGACGATGATGATATTGAGAATATTAATTTAATGTTAGATAACTTTGATCATTCTAATGTTGATGATAATGAGCCGATCCTAAAAAAAATACGAGTTGATTGATTTTACCTTATTAGAATGTGTATAGGTATATTATTAAGTAAATTTATATGTGAATCGACAAATATTCTGTATTATTATAAATTACAGCGTTATTTATATCGAACAATGTGTTTCTTTTCACACTTTACAAATTCTATTATTTATAACGTAATATAACAGTAATTTATATATTTAATTGTACACAAACCTTTCCTATAATTTTCAATAAGAATAATACAAAAATTTTGATAATGTATAAAAATATTTTTTTGTAAAATGTTTAAACAAATTACAGGTAATTATTACTCTCTTATTATTTTGGAGCAGATGTGTTGAACAATAGAAAGTTTCTACTGTATCATACAAACCATTATACATGACAAACGCTGTCACTACATGTACATTCACACGCGTGTTGTATACTTCTACGAAGAAAGTAATGGTTTGTTTTATTATTTGTTAATAATTAATAATACGCAAATTATTAAGAGCACTTTTTATAAATTGTATGGTAATTTTGCATTTGAAAAATATCTTAAAAATGTAAATTATATCGAATAGAGTGTTGTTATTTTATAAATCTGAAAAATTCAATTGTTTATAACAATAATATATATATTTACGTGTACATAAGCCTTTTCTACAACTTTCAACAAGAACAAAACAAAAAATTTTGATATTTTGCAAAAAAAAAATTTTTTTTAAATGTTTAAACAAATTACATTGTTAATATTAATGTTAATAGTTTAACAGATTGAATATTATTAACGTACGCAAAAAGGTACCCCAAACTGAAAAAAGAAACATCAAAATCGGTTAACAAACACCAAAGTTTGACTTATGTGGTCAGTTTGAAGATGCTGTTTCAATTTTTGAATGCGCGGATTTGAGGGTTCCTCTCCACAACCTCCGAGCTAAGTTGATTCGAGCCTCATTTTAGAAGCTTTGCCAACAGTTTTGAGAAAGTGCAATCATTTTCAAATTTTTTACACTAAAAGTTGAACTCTTCCCCTTTAAAATGGCGCTTGTTACGTTTCTTAATTATTATAAACAAAAGAGCTATGAATTTTTGAAAAAAAATTGCTAACTTTGCCCCAAATTGACCTAGGACCTTCTTTTTTTTTTCAAAATTCGTGTAAAAATATCAGCTTTTCAAATATCGAAAAACCGATGCTCTACAATCAATTGTTACAAAATTATTCTATTTGTTTATAAGGTAAAAATCTGAGTTCTTTTGCAACGTCATTTTGCAGGTCTGAAAATTAATTTTTTCGATATCTAACAAAGCATTTTGGTAAATCAAGTCTTTCCCTTTCAGGTGGAGGCCGTAGAATCATTGTATTTTGATTTCTCTGGACGTGGTGGGGTTGCAAAAGAAAAGGTCTCTGGGATAAATTAATGCAACTTTGCAAAAACTATTTGACGAATCGATTTGAAATTTTTACCAGATATTAAGCGCTATGAGAGTCAACTATTTACGCAAGCACAAAATAGTAGATTGTTTTTTACACAAGATATTGTTTATTGAATAAAATTCCGCATTTTGCAATTATCTTAGCAACAATTAACTATATCGACATTTAAGAACCGCCATTTTAAAGCTTTTTTAATTTCCTACAAGGTGATTCATTTGATTTATCTGTAAGATAGTTTACTTTTTACTGGCAGGTGAAAAAGTGTGAAAAAACACGTTTTTTCCATTTTTTTACATTAAAATGGCTGTAAATAAACATATGCAGAAAATCGACCGCAGATTTTATATAGGCTTAATTTATTGACACCTATACTACCTAAAAATCGTGGTCTCTGCCTGGATGAGTCACAGTCCCGGCCAAAACCTCATTTCCCTGGATTATACTGAATTGTGTTACTTATCGTGAGATGCAAAACTAGTAACAATTATCAAATGCACTATTTATTTGACACTACTATGATATTCCAAGTTATTTAATACAGTTTCGATAAAAATGGTGATAGTACTCAAATACAAAACTATAGACCGATATCACTAACAACCAGCACTGCAAAAGTATTTGAAAAGGTAATCAAAAAAAGAATAATACAGTTTTTAAATAAATATAAATTACTTTCAAGCAAACAGTTTGGGTTTAGAGAAGCTAAATCGACAGAGGATGCAACGGCAAATCTAACCAATAAAATATATAAATCGTTAGATTGGGGCACGCCACCGCCGCGCATCATCATCGATTTGGAAAAATCATTCGACACAGTCAGCCATAAAAAATTATTATTAAGACTACAAAACATCGAGGTATAGCACTTGATTTAATGGCTATCTTCTAACAAATCGAAAACATCAAGTAGTTATAGACGATATAAAAAGCACCACAAGGACAATAGACTACGGTGTACCCCAAGAAACAGTTTTGAAGCCCGTCCTATGTAATATTTATATCAATGATCTGTTCACTCTCTCTACAAAGGGCGAAATAATTTTTGCGGATGATACCGTATTGTATGCAAGTAATAATTAGACAAGTCTAAAGATGAAGGTTGACAAGGATATAAAAAAAACTGCTTTATGGATGGATCATAGGCTCTTAACTATAAATTTCACTAAAACATTCTGTATGCCGTTCACCTGTTATAAAGATAAATTACCTAGCTACACGCAACTTGAAATTGACTTAGGTAAAAAGTAATACATGTGAATTCAACAGAGAAAATGAAATATCTGGGTGTAATTATAGACTCATATTTAAGATAACAATTATATAACCACATCGACCACGTGGTAAAAAAATTAAGAAGCCTATTAAGTAAATTAAAACAGAGAGATGTTAGATATTAAACAACTCAAAATATTATACTATGCCCTAATACATCCACACATTAATTACGGAATACTCGCATGGGGAGGCATAATGAATAACTATTTAAAAAAAATTAGAATCTATACAAAAATGGTTACTCGAACTTATGTATAAAAAAAACTAGACTTACCCAACAATAACATTGTTTGAAGAAACCGAAATATTTGACTAGAGACAACTTTTCTTCATAAGCATGGCCATTAATTTATATAAAAATAAGGAACACATTAGTCTTGCCACCCATAGCATTGAAAAAAAACAGGTCAAGAGGCAGTTTGCAGCCTGTAGTCCCTAAAATGAAAAAAAAACAGTTAGTCAAAGAGTTCATTTGTGTATGCAAATATTCCAATAAATTTATGCCATAGAATATATAATTTTAATGGCTCATAGAAGTGAGTGAATGTTTTTTAAAATTCTACTTGTAAATATATATCTGTTCTTTTCTTGCCACTTTTTAATTATAGTTAGTGGTAATTTCTTGTTTGTTTGTCACAATTTCTATATATGTAATTTACTTTTATTTTATTTTTATTAAATTGATACAATTTTAAGAGTAATTGTTGTTATACATTAAAATAATTTAGCTGTTGCTGTTACCCACGACAAGGATAACCTTTGTGGATTTGCCCGTTTCTTTTCCTTTATTTATATTTTTTGTGTGTGTCTGTATTTTATACACTGCTCTTTTGGTAAATAAATATTATTGTTATTATTATATTATTGTACATATGTGAATAAAATAGAACAAATATATCTTCCAAATAATGGAGGGAAGCTCTGGTTCTGTGTTAACCCTATTAACAGTTTAGTCAGCTATTTTAGAAAACATTTTATGGGAACAAATAAATGATTATTTATCTTGCACTAAATTTCTTCCTAAATATGAATCGGATTTTAGGAAGGACACAGCTCTATGCCTGCGTTGATAAACATGACGGATAATATAATTTCCACCTTGAATAAGAAAATAAGTTACAACTTTGATGCTATTAGAACAAAGTCTTTAATGAAATAAATTATAACGTAGCTGAATGCAAACACTTTAACTTCACTAACATTCCCTCATTTTCTTTAGAAACTGTTTAAGAAACAGAACCCAAAATGTCATTCTGTTTCTTCTAGTGGATATATTACCTATGATGTGCCCCAGGGCTCCACCCTGGGACCAATTCTTATCGCTATGTACAAATCAGATCTATACAGAAAATATTAATTTTGTACTGGTTCAGTTCTTTGCTGTCTATCCACAATTTAGCTACGCTGAAAAGTCACAAAACACTATTGTAATAATTAACGGTGAACTTTCTATTCTTAATAACTATGCTTAACACAATATTTTACGTTTAAATGCCACAAAATCTAAGGTGATATTGTTTTGGTCTAACAAACACTTCACACTTCCTATTAATATAATATATTAAAAGGAAGTGTGAATATTTCAACGAATGATGAATATATTCCCTTTACCGATTGAGCAAAATTTTTTTTTGACACTTGGCCACTAATCATACTAACACACCACAGATAGTAGACAACCCCCAAATCCAAAGCCAAGGCTGTCCGGAAGGAGGTTACACATTCGGAAAAACGCAGACATACATCCACACCCACCGGTGTTGTCAATACCGGGGCTGGGGGTCGAACCCAGAGCGCGGTAGCGAGTTGATCAGCGTATTCGCCACTCAATACGCCTTAACCGATTGAGCTACCGTGCCGGTAACTGCCAACTAATACCTTAAAAGTCATTCAATCCATCTAACCCCAATCGACAAAGGAAAAACAAATATTGAAGACAAACAAAGAAGAAGAAGTTTTTGTCCTTGGATCTGTTCTTACATCTGGAGTTTTATTTTGATGAGCCAAAATGTTACTATACTCAACGAGACAAATACTAAATTACGTAATCGTAATAATCAAATGCATTACTCCTAAAGTATGGTCATATTTTCTTAGGTAAATTATCAAATGAGGTTTTTCAAGTCAAAATTGCGCTCGTTGTTAAGTTAAATATGCTACATTAAATTCTACACTAAAAATAGGGTTACAGATGAAGAACAACAACCGAGAGGATCATGAACAAACTGGGAAAGGACCAAACATACTGAGAAAGAAAAGCGAGGGAAAAAATGAATTACACAAAAAATATGGAACGATATATACTCTACCAGAACCGGAAACCAGAAGAAGAAGATTTGTAAAAGCAGAAATACAAAAAGAGGATCACAAACACTCCACATCATGACACGATGCGGCCACGCATTTCACAAATACCTACAAATATATACTCTACCTACAAATATATACTCTAACCAGAAACGGAGGAATCAGAAGACTCAGAAAGAGAAGAAAATCTGTAGAAGCAGAAACACAAAAAAGAGGAGGCATAAACATTAAATATCACGAACACAATGCTGCAACGCATTTCACAAACACCTACACTCAGAAGACTCAGAAAAAGAAGACTCGAAGAAGCAGAAACTCAAAAAGAGGAGCATAAACACTCCATATCACGACACAACGCGGAAACATATTCCACAAGAGGACTAAGAAGAGGCAGAAGTCCAGAACCAAAAACACAAAAAAGGGAGCTTAAACGCTGCCTCACGACACAATGCGGTAACGCATCTCACAAATACCTACATCTCCCATCCCACGTAGCAGGCCCAGCTGAATATCTGGGAGGGGCAGCAATGACTACCGTACGCTGGTAAATCAATAAATCAAAAAACTAGATTATGTGAAAGTTTAATATTATTCTTGTTGACCTATTGCAATTTAGTTAATTATCAGTGTTTAGACAAGATCACCTGTAATCGCTTACAAAAAGTACAAAATGTATATTGTAGACTAATAAATAATCTGAGAAAATCCCATCTGAGTCCAACCCCCTAGTTTGAAGGGTGGTTCTTAAAAGTGAGGCGGATATTTGCGTCTTGGGAATCTTTTGCTTCTGAAAACTAACTACCTCGCGCGTACAATTTCCAAGCAGCAAAACATTATAATTTATTTCCCGTATTTTTTCTAATATCAATGGAATATTGCTTCACCTAAGCGATGAGGAGAAAACCCCAGATCAAAAGTCAGTATAGGACGCCAGAATTGAAGGATGGGAAAATGCTCCTTGAAACTAGTGAAAATGCACCTTCTTGTTTGCCCAATATTATGTAGACTACAGTCATCTCAATTGATTTCGAATGCCACTCCGCTCAATATTTGTTAGTATTGCACCTGTCAAACTTTCATTTCTTTTTTGATGCAGCAAGACACTGTGACCACCTTACCATTATGTGATAATTTGATTCAATAATAGTTCTATTCTGTTAATAAGATATAAAAAATGACATCTAAGATCTGATGTGTAAAAAAACGCATTAACCTTGTCGCACCCTGAATGAGTATGACACAGATGCATCAAATAAGCAACCTATAATATGTGTAACATCTACTTTACTTACAGCGTAATCTGTTAAAACATTAACAGAGACACGCATATTTTATTATACATATGGTCATTTATTACATTATTTATATCATAATGCTCGCTTTTACGCTATTTCCGAGAGCTGCATTATTAATTTCTCAATTATTTTACCTCACTCCGGATAATGGTAATTATTTGCCAGTTAATTACCAGAGATTAATAAATCAGTAGATAAAAAATTTATTTCCAAAGTTAAATATTTGTTTTTAATTCATATTCTTCACCTGCGTTTTGGTTCGCCGTTATTAAAACCAATGTCTAACATCGTAACCTATTTAGTGCCTATTTTATATTCATCTAACAATTTGCTATAAGATTTCTAAGGCTATGCCGATTCTCAGTAATAATAACTGTTTTGGAAATGAAAAATTTCTGGCTCATTATCATTAGGCTCGAAACAAAAGAAATCAATAAAATAAAGGACCCCCGCACATTTCTTATGAGAAGTGGTCCTTGGTGAAAATGGCTGAAATTAAAATATGTTGTTCCTCTTGACCTGTACATCAAAAGTTCTCATGGGCACAAAGTTTGAAAATAAACAGTTTTCGAGATACAAGGAGGTGAAAAGATGATTTTACAGAATTTTATGGATGATTCTCAGGAATATTTTCAATAAGGTCGTAGGTCTTTACTAGGATCTTTTCGTTGTTTATCAAGATATGCAAGAGTTTTTTGGGCGAATAATTCCAAATCCGTCAACTTTCCCTTTTCTTAATGAAATCACTATCAAGATCGTTAACTGAGTGTTCATGATTACGAATCCAATGTCAAAAGTTGCGATTGACTTTGGCAGCTGTCAACTGTCAATTGTCATTTTTGTCATCGAATTTGGAATTAGTCACCCAAAAACCTTTGCATATCTTGATAAACAACGAAAAAATCCTTGCAAAGACCTACGACTTTATTGAAAATTTTATACCAACCATTATTAGCCAATTGGACACGTTTATTTTGTCATTGTTGCTATGACAACCATAGAATTTTTTGGAAATCACTCTTACCCATGAGCACCTACCTATGTGATTAATAAGTGGAAATTACACTGGTTTGACAGCAACGACAGTAAATAAACGTAAATTAATAACAAAAATTTTTAGTATAATATATTTATTTTAGACATTTCATTTACACCTTATTTTACTAGAACGCGGGGAAAGTAAATGAACGTAAATTAATAACTAAAGTTTTTTTATAATATAATAACAAAATAACATAAATAAGTAGATTAATTTTTTTAATGTCCTACAAGTCTGTTATTTTACAATAACCACCCTATTTTGAGATACATTAAATGAAAAATAACGCCCTAGGGCGTTATGAATATCTATAACGCCCTAGGGCATTATAAAATTATAATACAACCCAAAACAAGCAAATTATGATAGCGTTATTGACAAACAAAATGCGTTGCTATGCAACGGCGGCGTTTACAAACAATTTTGATTTTTACTCTCTTTTAAATCAAATCGTTCTGAACATAATAGATGTCAAATTAATAAATCGTAAATGTCAAAAAAAAAATCGAATTAAATAACAGACTCGCAGGACATTAAACGTTGAAGGCACCACGGGTGTTATAGGATAATAACGCCCTCGGTCGACGTACACTCCCTCGGGCCAGAGGCCCTCGGGTTTGTACACTGCCGACCTCGGTGCGTTATTATCCTTATAACACCCTTGGTATCTTAATAACTATTAAACGTAATTTAAAGTAGATATTACTTTAACTCTTATAATTATTGGAAATATTAAACACACAATTGTTATAAACATTATTCGGATGTATTGTTGATTCTTGGCTTTGTTCAACTTCTGTGAATTCATTTTGCCTATGGTTTTGACTGTTTCCCAAAGAATGTTCACCTCTCATAGCGTGAATTATATTTCGGTGATGATCCATATCCATCTGAAGGTAGGGCTTTATGGACTGGGAATTGCTGTGACCGGTAATCTTAATGATTTGTTGTTCCTGAACACTATTTTTTGCCAAGTTTGATACTGCCGTGGCTCTCGCAGAATGATTTGTTACTTTGATTCTCTTAACATCAATTCCTATTTTGGATGCAGATTCTTTTAACCATAAAGCAATCGTGTTTTTACCAACAGGACTATTCTTATACCATCTTTTCGATAAATTTTCATTCCAGTTTGGATTGGGGGTCACAAATAATCTATCCACTGTTAGATCTCCACGTTTTTCCATTTTTCAAACAGTCATCAAAATTTTTTGTGTTTCTTACCAACCACTTACTATCGGCTAGTTTTCTTGATCCGCCTTGAGTTGTTTTAGTAAACACAGGGTTATATTCAATTCTTCCTGTGAACTCTCCCTTAGGGTCTATTTCTTTATGAAAATGTTCCACTTTAGCCATTGTCCCTTCACCACCTCTCCAAGCGAGTTCGTGTGATATTACGTGAAAAAACTTTCGCTGCAAGCCAGCAGATTCATTTTCATCCCATATTTTTAAAATTTTAGTATACTCTTCATTAGTAAGAGCAGCAGCACTACTTTTTCTTTTTGTGGGATCTCTTTGCAATTGCCGGCGTTTCGCATCACGCGCAGCTCTTGCTGCAGCAAACTCAACGTCTGAGAAAGGATTAAATTTGAGCTGATATTTGTTGAAGCACATTTCTTGAAGTTGTTTTGCGGATGAATTCCACATAACCTAAAATAATATTATATTTGTGAATTCTAACCTCTCCATCTAACAAAAATATTTTAATGGTATATAAGTATTTAAAACAATCAACAATTTTTATCACCTTTACAACAGATTCTTTATAATCTTCCGAGTTTGATTTCTTCATGTTAAACCCCCAATCCTCCAAAACTGCAGCCAGTTCTATGACAGAGGTTCCTCCTTCAATTTTGTATGATTTTTCTTGGCAAAATTCTAAAAATTGTTTCCATATAGTTGCCTTAGATCTTTTCGTATTTGTTGGAATTAGTTTGTCCACCTCTTTTCTGATTATCTCAGTATTTTGCTGTCCAAAACGCGACATTTCTCTCAAAAGCGGAAATAAAATAAATCACACCACCCTATTAAAATTTCTGTCAGTGAATTACGTCAAAATGCCAGTCAAGGCCATCTTATTTATGCATCAAATGCAACACCGGCACCAGCCTACAAGATTTTGCAAACATTTCGAAAGTTCTTTTTTGTCAAGTAATTTTGGTATAAAATTTTCTTACCGAATCTCCCTCGCTCTTGAATTAAAATCCGGAAATTTTTCAAGCACTAGGGAGATTACAAGTGAAAAGATCCCCGAGAATCAATCATAAAATTCTGTAAAATCGTCCTTTCACCCCCTTGTATCTCGAAAACTTCCATTTCAGACTTTGTGCCCATGAGAACTTTTGATGTACAGGTTAAGAGGAACAACATGTTTTAATTTCAGCCATTTTTACCAAGGGCCACTTCTCGTAAGAAATGTGCGGGGGTCCTTTGATTGTGATAAATTACCATTTACACTTCATTAGATGTACGTCCTCACTAAAGTTCCCTACTGTCAGTTTCCTAGTGACATCACCTCAACGATTTGGAGGGCGTCTAAATAACTAATATTTTCATTTAGTGTTTTTTTTCTTGTTGAGTAAAATGTAAATAAAAATCAGTAACACGTAACAAATAAAGTCTCTTTCACTTTGGTACTAATTGCTTTCCCTGTTGTACCATATCTTAAAATATGGCCCAAAACTACCACCCCCTGAATTGCCTCTTGCACGAGCTATTTATAAAACGTGAATTTAAAAATTAATTTAAATTTGCACGCATAGGTTAAAAGTTGCTTTATATCTTGTACTCTTCCCGGTTGATGTAGCCAAAAAGTCAGGATTTAAAACAGTTGGATATTGAAGCATCTCTTCTTCATCGTCTTCTTCTTGTTTAGATTTATGGCTCTTTGGGGGGTTTTAGCCTTTATGGCATTCATTTTTTCCTCACTTTTTTTCCCAAAGTGTTTGATCTCTACCTAGTTTGCACGTGATCCTCTCAACTGTTGTTCTTCACAAGCAGCGTAGTCTCCCTCTATTTAGTCTGTCTCTGATCGGTATTAGCGCTTCCTTCAGTAGATGTGTTGGGTTCCTTCGTTGACCCCAGTGCTTCATTTCCATCTTTTTGTAATTATTTTCCCTCCTAATAATGTCAGTGTTTTATGTCGTTGCTTTACTCTTATTATTTTTGCAATTAGTTGGATGATGTCCTTTTTAGCTCTTCTAAGGCTTTTTCTGTTGGATTTTTTCCTTGGCGCGTTTTTAACTCTCATAGTTGGTAGAATGATGGCGATGTATATCCTCTTGGTGGTGATTTATTTTTCTCTAAGAACGGTATGATTGCTTTTGTAACTTGCTATTTTAATTTTCTCATTTACAGTTCCTCTCCTTTTCAGTTGGATCGTCAAATGTGTTCCTAGATATATATTTCTTTTTGTTCGTCGTTGATTTGTATATAGTCCGGTAGTTTTCGTAGGTTTTTCGTGGCGTTGGTGTGTTTTGTAGAAAAATATTATTTTCCTGAATGAAACTTGTGTTGCGTGTATTTCCGCTGATGTGCTAAAAAAAATCGGTTTTGGCGTGATATACTAATAGTGCGCCAATGATTAGTCCGCGGCGTTTAATTTAGATTTAATATACACTGTCATGTTGCCGCAAGTAAAGAATTTGTTGCCTTATTTTGAGAATTCATTACCTAACTATAATTTATCTTACCTATTAGGAACTTAATATATGGTCAAAGTTTATTTATCTATGTTATTTGTTAGACGCAAATAGTAAAGTAAATTAGAAATTATTGAAAATCAGGGGAGTAGCGAACCAACTTTTTTGGAGGGTTATTTTCAAATTTGCAAACTTTATAAACTTAAGAAGTCTGTAAATAAATAAATAATAATTCCTCTAAAAAATTGATGAGCGGGGGGGGCAGAAACTTAAAAAACAAAATTTCCACCGAACTAGAAATTGATGAGCAGGGAGGAGAAAATCCAAAAAAAATTCCTTTTCGTGTATTTGCACTGATTTCTTCTTGTCTTCGTTTTTGCCAGCAAGTAGAAAATGTCACTATACTATACTATAGATTATTACTTCCACATCCAGTGGAAGTATAGTAACGACAAAAAAATTTTTAAAAATTTTTATTGTTCAAATAGGCTTAAAATGTCATGAAACGTCGAGATTTTAAGTTTGAGCGAAAAAAAAATGTCTGTCTGTCTGTCTGTCGGTCTGTCTGTCGGTCTGTCTGTCGGTCTGTCTGTCGGTCTGTCTGTCGGTCTGTCTGTCTGTCGGTCTGTCTGTCGGTCTGTCTGTCGGCCTGTCTGTCTGTCTGTAACTTTTTTTTGTGCGCACGTTTACTCTGGAACCGTTTGAGATATTGACTTGAAATTTGGTACACATATGTACTTTAACGAGATCTAGAACTAGATTATATTTTCATCTTGTTCCGTCGAAGGGTTGGGGGGTAAATTGGGGTAAATTTGGGGTAAATGGGTAAATCAAGCAGGTAAGAGTCCATAAAATTGGTATTTAGTATATACAAGAAAAGCTAAGGTCTCAAAAAAATTTTTGGCATTAGCCACCCCCATTACCAACCCCCACCCCTTATTAAAGGGGATGAAAAAAAATATGATTTAGTGTATGTACAAGAACCAGAAACCTCAAAACATTTTCCTACTTCATCCACCCCCTCTACCACCCCCCTATCACAACCCCCACCCCACTACCGATGTGGGGTATCGTTTTATGGGTTTTTGGGGTAGGGGATTTCAAATACTATATTATTAAAGTTCCATAAACAATTATTTCCACATACAAAGTTTTTTCGTTGTGAGTGACGGATAGAGAATTGGATGTGGAAGTAGTGATTCCTTGGGCAGCGGTTTTTTTAAATTCATGCTGATACCCTCCAACATCTCCTCTGGACTTGGCATATGGCACGTACAAATTTTACAAATTATCGTCGATGAATATTGTAAAGAAAAGCATCGAACCTTGAGGCACTTCAGATATGTAAAGGAATCTGTCATATTAATAATCGTGATATTCCACAAATTAGTATATATCTGTCAAGCAGGAATTATAATAAAATTAAATCACAAATTTAAAAAACCCCCGACACAAAAATATCGACTAAATAACTAATATAAAAAAAATTAATTAACACAACTTTAAAAATTGTGAAATAATTTTGATTCCATATACGAACTCTTATGATTTATTTAAATCCAGCTTACATTTTCTTTATGTCCTCGAGATTTGCTTTCTTATACGCATGAATATATTGGGAGCTGCTGTTTTGAATATAACTTAACTATTAGTGATGGGTAAAAGCAGTTATTTTTTAACAACAGTTTAGACTGCTACTGCTGTTTTGAAATAACAGTTTAAAATAACAGTCTAAAAATAACAGATCGCTGAGAAGTACTGGCATGCGCATACCGCAGCGCGCAGTTTGCAAATGTTATTTCAGAGACGTTATTTTATACATCGTGCTGCTGCCGCAGCTGCTCATCTGTTATTTTCTCACCTGTTATTTTCGAACAGAAATAACAGTCTGTTAATGTTATTTACAAATAACAGTTATAAAATAACAGGTTGTTAAATAGCAACACATCTCTAATAACTATTTAGTAGATCGTCTTTACAGCAGCCCCCGACATATTCATGCGTATAAGAAAGCAAATCAGGACATAAAGAAAATGTAAGCTGGATTTAAATAAATCATAAGAGTTCCTACATGGAATCAAAATTATTTCATGATTTTTAAAGTTGTGTTAATTAATTTTTTTTATATTAGTTACTTAGTCGATATTTTTGTGTCGGGGGTTTTTTAAATTTGTAATTTAATTTTATTTTATACTTTTTAAACTAAACATATACATACAGCATAGCGTATTATTATATCACGAGTCCCATACAGAACTTTTTAACCATTAAGCCGATGCGGTTCAATTTTGCATTCTACTAGCCGCACACGGTCTACAAGACCGGTTCTATTATAAATATATTTATGTGTTATATTTAATTTTAATAAAAACTGCATCAAAATCGTATCTCCCGTTGAAGAGATATAAAGCCACAGACAGACAGACAAATATACAAACATACGAGTCAAACTTATAACTCTTTTTGGGTCGGGGGTTAAAAAATCGAAAATTTTTAAAAACTCCCGATCAATGTATCTAATCGTACCAGTCTCATATGACCGAATCAAAATGAGGCCGAAATTGTATTCGGCTACCATAATTGTCTGCACATTTTCAATTTTACTTCATCGGACAATTTCTAGAGAAGTTCAACATGGCGAATTCAAGATGAAGACCAAACATCTAAATCTAATATGACCTAGAACCTTCTCGACAAAATACTCTTTCAAATAAAAAAAAGTGCATCAAAATCGGATCACCCATTGAAGAGAAATGAAGCCACAGACAGACAGACAGACAGACAAACATACGCGTCAAACTCTTTTTGGATCGGGGGTTAAAAATTAACTAATTTCAAACTTTTAGTTACTTTTTGGTGGGGACGTTAATTTCTTGGAGAAGTGTATATTCATTGCGACGTTCCTATCCGATATAAAACTTACAGTTTAAAACGAATCCTTCACCATTTCTTAGAATGCAACGTATGAGCGAATACACTATACGATCAAATTATAGTGTTAAAACTAAAAAATTTTGTCCGCCATCTTGGGGCGTCCCCCATATTGAATTTAGTGTGACGTCATTTTATTTTCGTATTCTTCTCAGCAAACTCTTTCATTTGATACCCATATCATGGGTATGCATAAAAAATAACTGGTCCGCCATCTTTGGGAGTCCGCCATATTAGATTTGGAATGACGTCACTTAGCTAACCATGCATTGTCATTAAAACTAAACGTGTATGCAAAATTTCAGCTCAATAGGTTGGGGATAACTATTTTAAAATTCAGTTGCAAGATTTGACCCACAAGAACAAGGCAAGTTAAATAAAAGCTTGTACTCAAGATGGCGACCAAACATCAAAATCTAATATGGCAAAAACCTTCTCGACAAGATACTCTTTCAAATAAAAAAAAGTGCATCAAAATCGGATCACCCGTTGAAGAGATATGAAGCCACAAACAGACAGACAGACATACGCGTCAAACTTATAACACCCCCTCTTTTTAGGTCGGGGGTTAAAAAAACAGATATAACCTTGGCTAAGCATTTTCGTACACGTGTTTCTCTTATACCTGTAGACTACCTGAAGCATTTCCAACACCTTATCATTCGGCGGCGCTCGACTACTACCTCTAGTCATCAGAATTCAGCGTCAAGAAACGCAAGCTGAAAACAGAAACCGCTCGTAAATAAAATAACAAAGATTGGCAGGGAAAATTGATTTCGGTTATAATTACATTAACGCCGTCAATAAAGTCAGTTTATTGCTTTACTGGTTTTGCGGAGAATGTACATTTTAATTTATAAATATTTTCAGGTTCGACATTTCTCATTGCGCGTTGCTCTCAAAGCTTTTCCCAATTAAAATAAGCGCAGGTTTGGCATGCCATAAACACTTTTCGGAAAACAGAATTATGTCATGCAACTAACTTTAAATTCCTGTATTCTTAGGAATTACCTAACAATGACCTAATGGTTTTAGAAAATCATTCCCTAATTAATCTTATTCCTTTTTAAGCAAAATACCTGTTTTTGCAATAAAAACTTTTAAATGATAGTCAACAAGAGGGCCAGAGCTAGAGTGAAATTACTTAGAGAAGATAACATCATCACAAACCGATATCGCTAGCACGTGCCGATTGTCTAAGTCGTGTTCGGTATTTATTGTATATTTATAGTGAATATTCAACCGTTTGTATGTATAAAACAGATGAAATTAAATTTATTTTAATTGCGACTGTCCAATATAAACGAAAATAGTAAACTTAGTAGTTTTAGTATGTTATCTTCTCTAAGTAATTTCACTCTACTTATTTTATTAGTATTTTTGTTTGATTTTAAAATTTATATTTAAAACATTATCACAGGTCCACAGTCTGTGCTGTGGTACTGACCTATCCCTTGTATTTTGAACCGCTGAACACGAATCTGACTTTAGTTTTTCCCCAGCACGTCAGTTTTTTTAACACTAAAAAAGTCTCTTGGAGCGCATTATTGCTTACCCAGCTCATTTAAACCAGACTCCAAAAATGATTCAACTATAAAATTTTAACCTAACAACATTGTGGTACTTCAGTATTGACCACATAACTCAAAGGAAACCGTAAAACCGAATAACTCCTCAACCCAGTAACCCTGGGAATCCGATGAAAATACTGGAGAATCTTGATTGGGAAGTTAATGAGATTGTGACCTCCGTTCCTTGTGCTTGAATATCATACATTCACAACCTCGTGATACCATAACTTCAGCATCCCAATAAAACCGTAACCCCTTAACTCTGAAGATCCAGTGGAAAAAATGGAGATTCTAAGTAGGGTCATGCCATTGTGACATTAGAGTTTTGGAAACAAGCACCCTATGGCGACATAGCTTTCAACGACAATCCCTCTATCCTCATAACCACATGACCCACAACATCAGTTGTGATTCATGGACAAAAATACGTTTCTGATACTGTTACTAATAACACAGCAGTGCCAAAAGGTAGTGTGCTTCTGTTTGTAGTTTATCTAAATGATGTATCCAACGTATGCCCAAACAACTTCAGACTCGTGAATTACGCCGATGACACCAATATCCTCATTAGAGGTAAGAATATCACTGACATAGAACACTTTGCTGGGGATATTTGGCAAAATTTGAGAGATTGGTTTTGTATCAATCAACTGATACTCAACGAATCCAAATCCAGTGGAATGTTTTATAGAACTGACAAATTGAATTTGAACTTTCCTTCTGATTTATTACTAGGGCACTTACAAATACCTGTCAAAGATGGCGTAAAGCTCCTTGGAATAACTTTGGATTCTAACTTAAAGTAGAACGACCATATGAAAAATTTAAGTCAACAGTTAAATTCCGTTTGCTATGCAATAAGAGTACTTTCAAGGTCTTTTGATACATCAGTGCTTAAAACCATATATTATTTAAACTTTTACGGCAAAACTAAATACGGAATAACTATTTGGGGAGGTTCTTCTAATCTTGGGGAAATTTTTACTATACAATAAAAAGCAATTAGAATCGTATATAAAATAGGTTTTTTAGCTTCCTGCAGGGGAATTTTCAAAAGTAACAACTTACTAACTATACCGGATTTATTTATTTATGAATGCATTTTATATGTAAAAAAACACAGTAACCAGTTTCGAGAGCACGAACAATAATACTAGATACAAAGGCGACTATGCATTACCCATTCACAGTCTAACACTTCTTGAAAATTGTCCGCGTTATCAGTGTCTGAAATTTTATAATGCGCTTCCCCAACACATTAAAGAGTGTACAAAAATTAAATAGTTTAAAAATCATACATCTGATTATATATGTAATCTTGAACCGTACAATCTACAGGATTTTCTGTAAGTAAATTATTAATGTTTACTTTTAAACATTTTAATTAACTATCGTAATATCCAATTTTTACATTTTTATATATACGTAACTAGCTGATACAGTAATCCCGTTAACCTAGAACTGCATAGCTCTGGGAATATAATAGAAGATGTGAAGAATCTGAACAGAAGAATTCATGAGATTGTGTTCTCGGAATCTTGAAATTGAGTGACCAGTGACCCTTTGCTCTTGATCAGCAAAACTTTTAGCCGTTTAACCCCGTGATTCTGGAGATTCACTAAAAGTAAATTAGGGAATCTTAATTGGAGAGAATGTAACCTTGAAAGTGGATTATCTTTTCAGGTGATTTATGTTTAGGTGACTTCATATGATATCTTGCTTTTGCAAACTCTTTTATCTTCGAACGACCTATGTCTATGCAGAAGCGAAGAGTAACGAATTTTTTTACGCTTTCTGCTCTACATCACTTGTTCCCTCTTCAACATCCAACAAAAGTCTGTCATCATATGCTCATCCCACCTTCCTTGATATCGTGATAAAAGAATTGTAAAAGCAAGAGATCAAATGAAGTCAGCCCAAACAGAAATCACCTGAAAAGATATTCCACTTCCAAAGTTACATTCTCATCGAGTCCTCAATTAAGATTTCCTAATTTGCTTTTATTGAATACATAGAATCACGGGGTTGTACGGCTAAAAGTTTTGCTGTCCAAGAGCTAAGGGACCACGGGCTACTCGATCTCAAGATTGCGAGCACACAGTCTCATGAATTCCCCTGTTTAGATTCTTCACATTCCTCTATTATATTCCCAGAGTTATACAGTTATGGGTTTATGGGGTTACTGGTTATGTAGTAGAAGAGTTTAATTCCCCAATCGAGAGCATCCCATTTTTTTTCATTGAATCCTCCTGGGGTTATGAGGATAGAGAGATTGCCGTTGAGGACGTATGGCACCATAAGGTGCTTGATTCCGAGATTCTAATGTCACAACGACACGAATCCCCTACTTAGAATCTTCATTTTTTCCGTTGGATCTTCACAGTGGAGGGGTTACGGGGTTATGGGATGCTGAGGTTATGGGATCAATGGCACTCAAGAGCAAGGATCCGAGGTCACAATCTCATTAACTCTCCAATCTTAATTCCCCACTATTTTCATCGGATTCCCAGGGCTGTGGGATTTTATGGTTTCTTTGAGTTATGAGGTCAATACTGAAGCACTACAATGTTATTAGGGTGAAGGAGTCTGATTTACATGATCTGGGTAAGCAATATTACGATCCACTTTTTTGGTATTAAAAAAAAACTGACGTGCTAGGGAAAAGCTAAGGTCAGATTCGTGTTCAGCGACTCAAAGTACAAGGGACGGTATGGTTAGTACCCCAGCACAGACTACTTTTTTTGTGGCCCTGTGATTATTCATACACTCGTAAGAACTCTGGAACAAACATTCATCCTTACAGTAAATATCAATAGGAATAGCTTGATTTTTTAGGATATGACCAAGAATCGCTGATATGACAGATATAAACGATTAACTTTATCAAATAATTTGTTTTCAAATCAACAACAGAAAAGGTACATTGCTTGGATGAAAAAAAATATTTTGCTTCAATGCTAAGGTCTGCTTATTTTAAAAAAATAACAAAATATACTAATGGTCACAATAATACCCTCCATGAGTATTGAGTCAGGAACATTGCAATATTTCAACTAGATATTTGAGTGAAGTAATGGGTTATTTCGTAAAACCTTAAACCAACAGAAATATTTAACGTCCTGTAACTCGGAAGCAAGCTATTCCAGGCACTTGTAGGAAGTTATAATTTCTTGTTTCGTTACAGTCTTTGATTATGAGAAAGAGCACAACATGGAAGAAATGTTCACGATTAGTTTTATTTATGGTTAGCTATTTTCAGTCAGATCACATTATAGTGAATCATAATTGGTAAGAAGTAAAGAGAACAAACTTGAACAGAGCAAGTAATTCGACGATTCATTGGTCCTATATAATCTTTGTGGACTATTGGACAACAGAAATGCCTTTTATGCAACATAAATGCTAATACAGTAAGCGGAGCAGTCAAAAATGGTAAAATTCCCGACCCGAAAACGATGAAAGGAATTTCCTTGATATTTTTTGCAATATGCTTTATAAAATACGTACATCAAAATCTATATTGTAACATTACAGTTCATCTCAAAGTTATAGCAACCTAAGGGTCGGTTTTTCAATGCTAGGTTAAGCACTTTATCATTTTTTATATTTTTTCTGAACGTTTCGGCGCCATTTTGAAAATGCTATATTCCCAAAACTAAACATCGGAGAAAAAAAAATGAAAAAACCATTCGATTTGTTTTCGTAAAAGTTATAATTTTGTGCCCTTGCATTTTTTTATTAAAGTTCACATTTTTCGAGTAATTTGAAAAAAACGTCTAGGGATACTGATTTTAGGGGGTGAAAATGGCAATTATATATATATATTGCAATTCAGTTCGCAATATCTAGAAAAATATGCATTTTAGCAAAGAAGTGTATAAGACCTCTCTTTCTTATAATTTGATTCTCTATCAGATTATGTATATTTTTTTTTCTTGCGACAACCCTTAAGAAAGAGTGGGAACCACCAGTAACCAAAAAACAGGAAAAATTACAATATAGATTCTTATGTACATACTTTATGAAGCCTGTTAAAGAAAAACATTTGGAAATTCATTACTTCGTTTTCGGGCTGGGATTTAAAAGCTTCACTTACTCTACTAAGCAGCAAGTTTAAGTTTTTCTAAACACAATTCTAAACAGAAAAATTTCCTCAAAAGAACACTTGAAAAAAACCGCTGCCCAAAGAATCACTACTTCCACATCCAGATTTTCTATCCAAGTCACTCACAACGAAAAATTTTGTATGTGGAAATAATTGTTTATGGAACTTTAATAATATAATATTTGAAATCCTCTACCCCAAAAACCCATAAAACGATACCCCACATCGGTAGTGGGGTGAAGGTGGTGATAGGGGGTGGTAATGGGGGTGGATAAAATAAAAAAATATTTTGAGGTTTCTGGTTCTTGTACACACACTAAATCACATTTTTTTTCATCCCCTTTTATAATGGGGTGGGGGTGGCAATGGGGGTGACTAATGCCAAAATTTTTTTTGAGACCTTAGCTTCTCTTGTATATACTAAATACCAATTTTATGAACTCTTACCTGCTTGATTTACCTATTTACCCCAAATTTACCCCAATTTACCCCCAACCCTTCGACGGAACAAAATGAAAATATAATCTAGTTGTAGATCTCGTTAAAGTACATATGTATACCAAATTTCAAGTAAATATCTCAAACGGTTCCAGAGTAAACGTGCGCACAAAAAATGTTACAGACCGACAGACAGACAGAAATTTTTTTTTCGCTCAAACTTAAAATCTCGACGTTTCATGACATTCTAAGCCTATCTGAACAATAAAAATTTTTTAAAATTTTTTTGTCGTTTCTATACTTCCACTGGACGTGGAAGTAATAGAACTTCCTTTTACCGCATGCTTTATAAAATATTGATTTTTAATCTAATTAATGGAGACTATTATACACACTTGTAAATATTTGGCGAAAATAAAGAATATAGTAATATTTTTAGCTCAAAATTAAACACGCCTCGTGTTTAGACTCCGTTATGAGAATGTATACAAATCTCAAGTATTTTATGTAAACCGAAACTAATTTTCGGATTGGCGTATACGAAAACAGCGAACAGAAAATTAAAACAATTTGAAATCGATGGAATGTTTGAGAGGCATTTTTAGCGAGTCGAACATATGTATTTCAGGCCCCGTTTCTTGCACAGACACGTGCTAAATTTCAGTGTAACTGGCGTCAATAAAATCTTGCAGAACAGACTTGTGAATGTAGTAATATTTATAGAATGATACACTTTTTTGTTTTGTTTATTTTTATATCGGCATTTCATTTCGTGTTATGCTAGTCAAGGAAACGGGAGATTAGTCAACGATTAACAAGAATGAATCATAATCGCTAAGGGTATTAATGAATAGTTTATTTTCAATGGAGCGAATGATTGGACAAAGAATATAAAATAGTACAAAGTTGAGATCTTGAGGTACGACCTGACTAGAGATCGCAGGTTCTTCAAAATGGTAATAGCTGGCATACGACAAAATCGAAAGCTAACGTTTTAAATGGATTAAATTCAAATTTGTTCAAAAATTGCCTTGTGCAAAAGGGCACCATTCAAACAACAATGTTACCTCTCCGTGGTAAAGTGTGGAAGCCGTCTTTTTTTACTAATTTTGGGGTGCTGAAAATGAATCCGTCATCGGCTTTGGCGAAAAATCTCCGGAACACATTAAATATAACCCTCATTTGGGGGTGACATTGGAATTGATATTAGTCTAAATACTAAGTAGAAAAAGAAGTAAAAAAAAAACAAATTCAACCCTTCAACCCTCCTCGCCATTCCCTCACCAGCCCCGAGAAGGTACTGTAGAAGCTACTATAACTACTATAGTTATTTACAAAAAGGGGCTTTTTTAGCCCATCCGTGCTAAAATGTGGAAACCATCTTTTTTTTACTAATTTTGGGATGCTGAATATGAATCTGTCATAAAAACTGGATAAAACCATCGGGAAGACAGTAAAAAACAACCCTTTGGGGGGTGGCATTTATATTAGAACTTGCAACAAAAAGTTATTCTTTCAAAATACTCAGTTCCGTTAGGTAAGTAGAACAAGAAGCAAAAATTCTAAATGGCTAAAGAAGTACTTTAAACACGCGCCTAAAGTACACATCTTTTTGGTATAATATTATTTCACTGAGCCATTATTATAAAAGAAAAAAAAACAAAGATAAACACCATTTTAAAAAGTGATAGTGACAGTTACTAGTCAGCCACGTAGCGGTTACTAGGCCGCCGAGTCGCTATTACCCCGATCCTTCATAGTAACTAAACATAATCACATCTATAGAGGCCGGGACTACCCAAAACACTACCCGGCGACTAAAAATTTTTCCCCATTTTAGTGGCGGCTACGTAGCAGGGACGTGGCAGCCTATGGTAGCGGTCCACTTTATCATATCGCCAATACGTTCCCGCGACTTTATGTGTTACTTGGGGTGTAATCACCTTTACTATTTGGAAAAATTTCATTTTGAAACACTAGACCATCAGTTAAAAACAGCAATGTATTTGCCTTCGACACGTTTTCAGCTTCAATGAAAGAGATGAATCCTATAAAATAGATATAACGAAAATATCCAATAAGCAAATAACAGCAAACTAAGCTTTCTAATAATATTCTATCGTCAAATCTGTCGAATGTCTATTTTGATGTTTTTATCTAGTGACACATCACGAAGGACTAGTCATAAGGATGCCCCGACCTCTAAGAGCCTGAGACATGAAATTCGAGGTTTTTGTTTAAACATAGTCAGATTTTAATGTCATTGATTAAAAAGGTGGCAATAAAAGTTTCTCTTCGAAAAAGCTTCATAACCACACAACATCTATAATTTTGAATATTCACACGACAATATCTTTTCCATATTGCACAATAAAAAACCATACAAGTGTGCGCTATTATTATGAATTTATTTGTCTTATGAACTTAATCGTACACATGCAGATTTTTTGTACATACTTTGTGGTTGCTCCAAATTTCCCTCTACTGGCCGATTGTTAGTTTTGAACTTTGTCTATTATTAATTGTAGGCATCTTGAAACGATTTCAGATGTTGCTTTGTTGCGAAAATCTGAAGATTATAACCTGCTGTTTATAAATATTTAAAGAAGAGTGGTGAAGGACTCTTATTTTAGCAAAGCGATGTTTAGATTCGTAAACATATAACTACGACGTGTCCTAGATAACAGCGTTATTATTATTATGTTTATATTATACAAATAATGTTTTCATTTCAAGAATAGCCACCAAAAATAGCTTGAAGTAGAAGATTTTGAGAATAACCACGTTTAGTTTTCGAGGTTGAACCTCCAAATCTTTGTTGATTGATTTTATGCCTCTGAAGTAGTTAATATATGGAGGCCCTGATACAACAATGAACTGTACCAAATTTTCGGAGAAGCCCCCCTCACAGAACATATTAGATTCCAAAGACTGCAATGGGCTGGACATGTGAGCAGGATGGAAGATAAAAGGCAACCGAAGAGAATTCTCGAGTAGACCTCGAAAGCGGTGGGAAGACGAAATTTCGGAAGACGCGCGCGGCCTCCTATGAATAAGGGTATGAAGGAGAGCGGCAGCAGACAGCGTGGAATGGAAGTAGAACGAAAGGAGGCCAAGGCCTGCTTTAGGCTGTAGCGCCATAGGAGGAAGAAGAAGTAGTTTCCAGGAACACCAAAACACTTGAACATTCTAACACTATTACTAGACGCGCCTTTCGTCAATCATGTTGGCATCATCTGCATCAACTGATGTAGCTCAAATTTCTTACTTCGCTAATATGATTTACAAAGTTGTTATAAATGTTGGTGTCTAATTTATTAACCCAACTAACAACATTTTATCTCCCCAATGCAAAAAATACTACTTTACTCCAGTTAACGAGAGCCAAAAAGTATTATTAAATGACAGGTCTTGCAAAAAATATATTTTCTGAGAAATATTGTGCTGACTATATTCATTATTCATTAATTAAAAAATTGAGATTTTCTATATAATATATAATATAGTAATATTTTTAGCTCAAAATTAAACACGCCTCGTGTTTAGACTCCGTTATGAGAATGTATACAAATCTCAAGTATTTTATGTAAACCGAAACTAATTTTCGGATTGGCGTATACGAAAACAGCGAACAGAAAATTAAAACAATTTGAAATCGATGGAATGTTTGAGAGGCATTTTTAGCGAGTCGAACATATGTATTTCAGGCCCCGTTTCTTGCACAGACACGTGCTAAATTTCAGTGTAACTGGCGTCAATAAAATCTTGCAGAACAGACTTGTGAATGTAGTAATATTTATAGAATGATACACTTTTTTGTTTTGTTTATTTTTATATCGGCATTTCATTTCGTGTTATGCTAGTCAAGGAAACGGGAGATTAGTCAACGATTAACAAGAATGAATCATAATCGCTAAGGGTATTAATGAATAGTTTATTTTCAATGGAGCGAATGATTGGACAAAGAATATAAAATAGTACAAAGTTGAGATCTTGAGGTACGACCTGACTAGAGATCGCAGGTTCTTCAAAATGGTAATAGCTGGCATACGACAAAATCGAAAGCTAACGTTTTAAATGGATTAAATTCAAATTTGTTCAAAAATTGCCTTGTGCAAAAGGGCACCATTCAAACAACAATGTTACCTCTCCGTGGTAAAGTGTGGAAGCCGTCTTTTTTTACTAATTTTGGGGTGCTGAAAATGAATCCGTCATCGGCTTTGGCGAAAAATCTCCGGAACACATTAAATATAACCCTTATTTGGGGGTGACATTGGAATTGATATTAGTCTAAATACTAAGTAGAAAAAGAAGTAAAAAAAAAACAAATTCAACCCTTCAACCCTCCTCGCCATTCCCTCACCAGCCCCGAGAAGGTACTGTAGAAGCTACTATAACTACTATAGTTATTTACAAAAAGGGGCTTTTTTAGCCCATCCGTGCTAAAATGTGGAAACCATCTTTTTTTTACTAATTTTGGGGTGCTGAATATGAATCTGTCATAAAAATTGGATAAAACCATCGGGAAGACAGTAAAAAACAACCCTTTGGAGGGTGGCATTTATATTAGAACTTGCAACAAAAAGTTATTCTTTCAAAATACTCAGTTCCGTTAGGTAAGTAGAACAAGAAGCAAAAATTCTAAATGGCTAAAGAAGTACTTTAAACACGCGCCTAAAGTACACATCTTTTTGGTATAATATTATTTCACTGAGCCATTATTATAAAAGAAAAAAAAACAAAGATAAACACCATTTTAAAAAGTGATAGTGACAGTTACTAGTCAGCCACGTAGCGGTTACTAGGCCGCCGAGTCGCTATTACCCCGATCCTTCATAGTAACTAAACATAATCACATCTATAGAGGCCGGGACTACCCAAAACACTACCCGGCGACTAAAAATTTTTCCCCATTTTAGTGGCGGCTACGTAGCAGGGACGTGGCAGCCTATGGTAGCGGTCCACTTTATCATATCGCCAATACGTTCCCGCGACTTTATGTGTTACTTGGGGTGTAATCACCTTTACTATTTGGAAAAATTTCATTTTGAAACACTAGACCATCAGTTAAAAACAGCAATGTATTTGCCTTCGACACGTTTTCAGCTTCAATGAAAGAGATGAATCCTATAAAATAGATATAACGAAAATATCCAATAAGCAAATAACAGCAAACTAAGCTTTCTAATAATATTCTATCGTCAAATCTGTCGAATGTCTATTTTGATGTTTTTATCTAGTGACACATCACGAAGGACTAGTCATAAGGATGCCCCGACCTCTAAGAGCCTGAGACATGAAATTCGAGGTTTTTGTTTAAACATAGTCAGATTTTAATGTCATTGATTAAAAAGGTGGCAATAAAAGTTTCTCTTCGAAAAAGCTTCATAACCACACAACATCTATAATTTTGAATATTCACACGACAATATCTTTTCCATATTGCACAATAAAAAACCATACAAGTGTGCGCTATTATTATGAATTTATTTGTCTTATGAACTTAATCGTACACATGCAGATTTTTTGTACATACTTTGTGGTTGCTCCAAATTTCCCTCTACTGGCCGATTGTTAGTTTTGAACTTTGTCTATTATTAATTGTAGGCATCTTGAAACGATTTCAGATGTTGCTTTGTTGCGAAAATCTGAAGATTATAACCTGCTGTTTATAAATATTTAAAGAAGAGTGGTGAAGGACTCTTATTTTAGCAAAGCGATGTTTAGATTCGTAAACATATAACTACGACGTGTCCTAGATAACAGCGTTATTATTATTATGTTTATATTATACAAATAATGTTTTCATTTCAAGAATAGCCACCAAAAATAGCTTGAAGTAGAAGATTTTGAGAATAACCACGTTTAGTTTTCGAGGTTGAACCTCCAAATCTTTGTTGATTGATTTTATGCCTCTGAAGTAGTTAATATATGGAGGCCCTGATACAACAATGAACTGTACCAAATTTTCGGAGAAGCCCCCCTCACAGAACATATTAGATTCCAAAGACTGCAATGGGCTGGACATGTGAGCAGGATGGAAGATAAAAGGCAACCGAAGAGAATTCTCGAGTAGACCTCGAAAGCGGTGGGAAGACGAAATTTCGGAAGACGCGCGCGGCCTCCTATGAATAAGAGTATGAAGGAGAGCGGCAGCAGACAGCGTGGAATGGAAGTAGAACGAAAGGAGGCCAAGGCCTGCTTTAGGCTGTAGCGCCATAGGAGGAAGAAGAAGTAGTTTCCAGGAACACCAAAACACTTGAACATTCTAACACTATTACTAGACGCGCCTTTCGTCAATCATGTTGGCATCATCTGCATCAACTGATGTAGCTCAAATTTCTTACTTCGCTAATATGATTTACAAAGTTGTTATAAATGTTGGTGTCTAATTTATTAACCCAACTAACAACATTTTATCTCCCCAATGCAAAAAATACTACTTTACTCCAGTTAACGAGAGCCAAAAAGTATTATTAAATGACAGGTCTTGCAAAAAATATATTTTCTGAGAAATATTGTGCTGACTATATTCATTATTCATTAATTAAAAAATTGAGATTTTCAAATAAATATTATTTTCTAGCTTGTGTTTTTTCGGTTTACTTTCTAATCAAAGCACAGAGAGTGCGTCTTTGGGGAAAGTTAGCGAAGTTTACTTTATACAGTGCGTTTTTGAAATATATCCATATATTCGTACCTCATAGCATCAGTGGTCAAAGAAGTACTGCCAAATGTTCTTCAAAGTGAATTTTAATTTATTACTTAAGCTGAAACTATTAAATAGAGAAAATTATTAATAACAGAAAAATATTTAAAAATATAGTTCAGGAATTATGTTTCAAAAAGTGGAACATTTTTATTTTTATAATAGAACAGCCAAATTTTAAATCTGGATATAACTTCGCATTATAAACATTTTTCGATATCTTCAAAAATAAAGGTAGTTTAGATTAGAAGATTTGGAAAGCAGTTGGCTGGTTGGCCTTGACCACCGCGACCTCTGTGGATCTATTGTAGCACTCCTTGTCTAATTTTCCTTAGAGCTCCTTATCCAGCTTTGTCTTTTGTATCAGATTCCATAGCCTTGATAAGGGCTCCTTGGTATAGCTATCTGCCCTTGGTTTCTCTTCGCCAAGTAGCTGGAACCTCAGTCTGGCTAGGCCTTCGCAATGGCACAGCACATGTACTGAGGTTTCCTCTTGATCTTGAAAGAATCTGCATCCTCTGCCAGGCCCATTAGACTCATATGTCTATTAAGTCTACAGTGTCCAGTTAGAAGACCTACCATTATCCTAATAGTCTTTCTATTTTGACCACTCTAGATATTTATTTTGTACCCATTAGTTAATGGATGTTCGTATGCGTGTCTTAGCCACACTGCAAAAGGATTCGGGTCCTACTAGGGCCTTAGATGAACCTTCCCGGGCCAGTTCATCAGCCTTTCCATTTCCCCTGTGTTCCTCGTGTCCTGGCACCCATGCCACGTCACTTTATTGTGACTCCCTAGGTCCGTAAGGGCATTTATACAATCTCATACTAGTCTTGAATCGACCTGCATGGAATCGAGTGCCTTTAGCGCTGCTTGGCTATCGGAAAAAATGGCAATTGACTGGTTTACAGTTCCTTGCCTCATTATTTCCTTTGCACACCACTGTATAGTGGCCACTTCAACCTGAAATATTGTGGCGTGTATTCCTAGACTTATCGGGATCTTCGTTTTCGACCTTATCCCGTAAATTCCAGCTCCGACTCCCTGTTCTGTCTTGGAGCCGTCCGTATACCAGATCGCTTGCGCCGATATTGGAGGACCGTTTTTCCAGTCCTGTCTGTCTGGTATTTTGATTTAAAAAATTTTGTAGAAGTTATACTTTGGGACCATAGTGTCCTTGGGCATTCCCAAAATGGGATCTGCCTTCAGCTCTGAGTGTAACTTTTGGTGCTCTGTTCCGTGTTGTTTCCTTATGGGCGTTGTGCCTTGCATTAGCCCGTGTACCACTGAACGAGCTTCCCCTTGGATAAATATGTGTAGTGGTGTCAGTTCCAAAAGGACTTCCAATGCAGCCGTGGGAGCAGTTTTTATGGCCCCAGTGGCGCACAGGCAAGCAAGCCTTTGTACGCAACTTAATAGCCTTATTGCTCCAAGCTGCAGTGTCTTGGTCCACCATGCCACCGATCCATAGGTTATCATGGGTCTTATCACTCTAATGTATAACCATAGGGTCATCTTGGGGTTTAACCTCCAGTTTTTTTTCACACATCTGCCTGCACCTTCTCAGGGTAATGGTTGCTTTCTGTGTGACTTTTTGGATGTGGGAATTCCATGTCAGCTTTTGGTCTAAAATTACTCATAGGTATTTAACCTCGCTGGCAAATTAAATTTCCACTCCATTGAGCCTCAGAGGTTTTGACCTCCCAAAGCTCTTTTCCGTGTAAAGGTGACGACTGTAGTTTTGTAAGGATTTGTGGAAAGTCCTTCCTCACTACACCACCTGTCGATAATGTTTGTGAACGTTCTGATATCGTGTTCGCAAATCGCCCCTTAACTACTATCGCTAGATCGTCAGCATATCCTAGGCAATAAAGCCTTCTGCGGAAATTTTTCGGAGGAGTTCGTCAACAAGGGAGTAATGGAGATAATACCCCTGCCTTGAGGGCAGCCTATACTCACTTTTGCCTTAATGGTAGCCTCGCCTAGATTGGATACTATTATCTTATTTTCTAGGATGGCTTTAATCCACTGGCAGTACTGTTGGGACTTCTCTATTTAACAAAGCATTCGTTAGAGATTGCGTTGTCGCGTTATTGAACTATATCTAGAAATGTTGCCACTACCATTTCTTTGTCATCTAATGACTTTGTCAGTAGCCTATTTAGATCATCCAGCGCGAGGTCTGTTGACTTTCCCGGCTGATATGCATATTGACGCTCAATAAGGGGGTTTTCCCCTTAGTATTTCGTCTCTAATGTACCTGTCCAGTAGTCTTTCCAACGTTTTAAGTCGGAAAGAGGACAGGCTTATGGGTCTATATGACTTGGACGTTTGGTCTGATATCCTATCTACCTTTGGTAGCCATATGTGTGGTATATACTTCCAGGCTAGACATCTCTGAATATTTTACAGAAGTGTGGTATTAGTATATTCTGCCCCTTTTGGAGCAGAATTGGGTAAATTCCATCCATCCCAGGAGACTTGAATGGTTGGAACTTGCAATTGCTCATCTGATTTTATCGGCTTTTACTACCTCATTGGCCAACCTCCAATCCGAGGCCGTTCCGGTCTTTGATCTGGGAATTGCACGGCCTCCGAACTCTGCAATATCAGTAAGTCCGGAAAGTGTGCCTCCATGAGCAATTTGATGCTTTCCGTTAGTGTGTCTGTGTATGTTTCATCCTCTTTCTTGAAGGTAGTTTACTCTTGAGTCAGTTTCAAAAAAAATAATTTTCCACCTACGCGCCAGGACTAACACACATTTGTACAGGCCCCTTTCCGTTTGAGAACATGCACTAACTTTTATCAAAAATAAAAATTTTCAGAAAGCCAATAACAGAGTTTCCCATATGGTGCTGACTTTTTGGCGGACACTGTATGATAATTAAAACGTAACTAAAAATTAAATTCAATGTAAAAAAATTTCAAAAACAAGCTTTTATTATTATTTAGGTGTACTAAAACGAAAAGAAAATACAATGGGTTTTTCCCACGTAATTGAACTTGATGTTTATTTTGTCATAAATTATTTATTAACACCTAATAAATACACGTCATATCGTATAATGTTTTAATTTTAAATAGATATTTTAAAAATAAAAATATTGTCTAATTTACTCCATATTTAAAACAAGTAAACCCGCTCAAATTACGTCATGGGCGGACCCTCCGATCAAAATTAAACAATTTCCGACTTCATACGAACATTGACCGAACCTGTTGACATTTCTGAATTTTACATCTTATCTGAAAACTTACCGATGAGACTATTTCCATGTTGCCTAATGTATATGAATGTTTAACGTTAGAGGAAATGCTTTAATTATTTCACTAAAGGATGTCTACTTTTTATCTCCGCTTTTGAAAATAATGAATTTCCATTGAATAATACCACTTACTATAATAAAAATGATGATAATTAACAGAAGAAACACACTTTATATGTCGGCTCTCAGCAGATAACTGACACTTAGCAACACTGATGAAAATAAAATAAAAGATAGGTTATGTTCTCTTATTTACGTTGTGGTCGCACGTATCTAGTATTTTGACTTTATAACTTTGTTTCTCATTAATTATTTAAAAGTATATGTGTGTACTGTGTAGACATTAATATGGAAAAAGGTTTTGAGAAGGCAGTAAGTGACAATCTTCCTATTATTGACGGTGAAATGATGAATGACTTTTAAAAACTAAGCGGTAAGTTATTAATTAGCACCTAAACTTTCATTTAACTTAAAGGGAACACTGAGATAGAGTCTTGTTTATTCAACATAATAAAAGAAGTATTAATAGATGAAAAGGATGAAAGTGTTATCTGTGAATATCCTGTCATGTCTGTCAATTCGGTAAAGCTAAAAAGAGACAAACATTTATACGTACAATCTGCTCATATGTAGCCTCTACTAAGGGTGAATGGTCCGTCCGCCCAATGCGTCATCAGTGGAGAAATATTGCCGCCAATTTTAAATTCATATAACAATATTTTTTTCTGTAGAAAAGAAGCAAATTTCGCAAGAAAAATACGGGTGAGTTTTTTGAAGAGAACTTCTTAAATATTCACTAAGACAACGTGGGAAAGGCCCATTGATTTTCTTAAGATCTTGTCGCTTGAATAGAAAAAAAAATACGAAGCTGTTAGGACAATTAATTTTTTTTATATACATATATTTCGTTTTAGTACACCTAAATAATAATAAGAAGCTTGTTTTTATTATTTAGGTGTAGATGAAAAAGTTATTGGGGTGTTACCATTTCAAGTGAAACACCCTGTATATATTTATTTATTTTATTTTATATATCGATCAGCTAATAAATACTATACGTAGAACATCACTTATTCTATGCATGGACTATATATGAAATGGAGCATATTATGCCTTGCGCAGAAACTTCGAAGCACATTTTTGCCTAAACCGTTCGTTGTACATAGAAAATGGAGGAGATCATTTTTGTGCGGAATTTCATTATCTTTCATTTTCATAATAACCTCCGAGCCATAGAAAGCACGGTATTCGCAAAAAAAAACGGTTTTTGTGAACTTTGACCTTGAATAATTTTTTATGCCATAGTGATCTCGTCCTCGATTTTTAATATTTTCTTTAAAACACCAAAATAAATTTTAAAAAAATGAAAGATGTATTTTGTTAGATCAGAAAAGTCTAATTTCACTGGATTATAAAGGAACATAAATTAGAATTCATTGATGAGCCGAAAAAGTATTCTGTTCTCACAATAGGTGGAAAAATCGATCGGTATGCAGAAACCTTAAGAAATCATTCAATAATGTTAACGATGCTGGAACTTTTTTTATGTAAAGGAATGGCATCTTGTCGACATGGAAGAAATAGATGGAGATGTATATTGGCCAGTGACTCTGCCAACCTAAATTTAAATGAAAATAGGGAAATAAAACACACTTTCATTCACGAGATGCAGGTTTTATGAATTAAATTAAAGTGGGACACATGCAGAAGCGCGATTTTAATCAAAATTGTGAAATTACTCGGTAAAACAGTTATCCATCATAGAGTGAATCATTTTATTTTTGGTATGATTTCAAGATTGGAATGCGATGCATATTTCGAGAAGTCTAAAAATACAGAAAGAATAGAGTTTTATGAACGCCTTTGTTGGTTGTTTATGAAATCAGGAGTAATAATAATAAACAACACTTGCTTTTAAATCGAATAATTACAGTGTGCAACTTAACTTAACGATAAAAATGCATGGAGCTTTGTAGTTCCTAAAGAAAACGAAAATATTTATGAAATTATGATGAACAAATGGAATGAATTTCAAGTGGGAGAAAGGATACTGTGGTTTTTGTATGATGTTTTATACGATGTAAACAAAACTGGAAAATGATTATAAAAAAATTGTAAAAAAAACTTTTTAAAAACAAGCTTTTTATTATTATTTAGGTTTACTAAAACGAAAAATATAAAAAAATAAAATTAATTGTCTATAATACAATTAATTGTATTTTTTTATTGATTTCGTTTTAGTACACCTAAATAATAATAAAAGCTTGTTTTAACTTTTTTTACATTTAATTTAATTTTTAAATTTTTAGTTACGTCATAATTATCATATATTAAATTCATACTTAATAAAATACTACCATATCCTTCGTCGCACGCGTCCGTACTTAAAACCGAATTCTTTGCCATTTCTTAGAATATCTTAGAATACAACGTCTGAGTGAAAAAGAACTAAAAATTATAGTGTTAAAACTTAAAAACACACATATTATTGTATTGTCACCAGAACTGCATGTGTATGCAAAATTTCAGCTCAACTGGACGTCGCCGTCGTTAAGTGGTTCAAAATTGACTTGCAAGATTTGAACAAAACACAAGATTTGAACTAAACATCCTAACTAACAAACATACATACATACGTGCATACAAAACAAGTTAAATAAAAGCTTGTCATTAGTTTTATTCGAAAAAGGAATGGAATTTTTATGGTGTTTTTATTTTCCTTGAAATTTTAGTGTAATAAATGGATTTATATCTTTTTAACCGACAGCGATTTCCATGAAATCTTTCTTTAACTCCAATGTATGGCTGGTATGGAGGTCTTTCTGGACTCCCCCCCCCTCACCTGGTGGTAATGGGGGAGGGGGCGATGCGACACTTCAAGCTGCAAGGCAAACCCAGTGATGAATACGCAGCACTGGGGCACAATTAGGAACCTAGTGGGAGTGACAACATCTCAGATGAGAACAGACCACAAGATCCCTATAAACAACTTTAACAGAAACTTCGAAGTGAAAATAGGAGATCGCAGTGAATGGTCAGCAACCGACAACAGCACCAGACCACGGAACCTTGTTTGGTATACAAAGTGATATGAGTTCAGCACATCGCTAGGAAAATACACCTTTGTCTTTCAAGCAGAAGTATACGCAATACTAGATTGCGCAGCAGAAAACAATAGGAGAGCCAATAAAAATAGGCAGATCAATATTCTAACAAACAGCCAGGCAGCTCTAGGGGGACTGTCAAACTTCAAGGTGACCTCCAAGCTGTGTGATGCCAAGAAGAACTAAGAGTTCTAGCGGACCACAATAAGGTAACCAACCCTTCAGTGGGTGTCGGAACCCGCAGGAATCGAAGGCAACGAGAAAGCTGATGAGCTAGCAAGAAAGGGATCGTCAGCTTCATATATTGGCCCAGAACCGGCCTTGGGTGTGTCTAAAACCACAATACGTGACCAAATGAGGGACAAGAATCAGCACAAAGAATACTGGCATAAAACAACTGGGCAACAACATGGAAAAACCTTTATCAAAGGGCCATCCCGGAAGAAAACTGAAGAACTGCTGCCAGTAAGCAGGAATCAGCTCCGCGTAATCACTGGCTTTCTAACAGAGCACTGTGTCCTAAAAGGACACCTACACAAAATGGAATTGTTCAACGGGAACAATGCAACAGGGCAACAGAGACATCCTACCACATCCTGTGCGACTGTGAGACAATATATAGACAACCAAGAGTGAGTCCAGAAGAATATGAAACAAAACCAGCGATGGGGTTGTACAAGCTAGTGCAAGGGACCAGAATTTCGGATTGGGTATCATAAAGCAAATGGGGGAATATCACAATAAGCAAGAGGCTGCAGTGCTTCCGGAAACTAAAGCTAGACGGCTCCCGAACAAAAAAAAGGTATGGCTCGGAGATGGTCCTATAATAATTTTATAAAGCTAGATTTAGTATAAAGTGAGCGAAAATTCTAAAAAAAATTTTAGTCGCTTTGGGAAATGAAAAATTGAATTTTCTGATAAAAAAATCAAATTTCGTTAGAATTGCATTAAAATTGGTAGTTAAGTATTTCAGAAGCAGTTGGTCTGAATCTGATGTCAAAAGAATTTAAAATGGCGAATTCAATATGGTTGCCATAATTTCAATACTTTTGCAGTTTTACATTATATTTGACACACAAATCAAATCAGATTTATTTCATATTTAAAAATACAATTTCTTCTCAATACTCGTTTCCGTGTCCAGCCGGACATCCGCTATCCAAGGCTCCGCGGCAGTTGAAGGGCTGAGCAGGAACGAGGTCGAGGTAGAATAAAATAAATTGTCACAATTACCCTACTCCTGCATTAGGGAAGTAAAGTAGTCATATGTTTTACGACTTAACACAACTGAACAATTTAACAAATTCGGATTGTTGAAATAGGAAATCGACTCACTGAAAATACCTGCTGTAGACAATGAAACGCAAAAAGAGAAAGGCTATGTCGTTGAACTTTTAAATAATCCTAACTCTTTTCAAATTTAGAATAATAATTTAGAAACAAAAATATATAAGCTATAAAAACAAAAATTACATAAAGGAAAGAAGAAAAAGACTTGAGAAAAGTGAGAAAGGTTGGGTAATAAATTTAGTTTTAGTAAAAGAATGGCTGGCTACAAGGGCTGTCGAAAAATGGGCAGCGCCTGGTATGGTAATTTGTGTTTAACTCGAAACGGTGCATTATGCTTTCTTATTCGTGTAATGTTGTTTGTTAGCGTATTATCATCTAGTTTAAATTGATAAAAAAATTTATGATGTGGTTTTGATGTAGTCCGCTAGTGGTACAATGTCGTTAGAACGGGCGTACAGGACTCCAAGGGAGGTGTATCTGCATGAATATGACATGAAGCGTAGGAATTTTCGTTCTAAAATGGAGAGTTTTTTAATTGTCGTGGCCGACGCGCTGCACCAGGCCGGCGTGCGTATGTCAGAGTTGGCCTCACGATGATCGTATATATTAATTTCTTGTTATTTCTGTTTAGTCTACCATTCCCCGTCATTAGAGGGTACAGACTTCTAGACAAGGAATAGACGTTGCCTATAGTTTCGTTTTATATGTAAATGAACTCCTAGATACTTCACGTACTCTTTTGTCTGAATTTTTATCCCGAGATTGGTGTAATAATTTTATTTTTTTGTGTAATTCTGGGAGAAAATCATAGCCTCCGATCTCTCTTCGTTGACCTTGATTTTCCACTGGTCATAATACGCCGTTGCACGCGCCATGTATCTTTTAAGCAGCTCATTAGTTGCCTGATCGCTGTGGCTATGTGCAATATGTGCATACATGGCTGTGTCATCGGCGTACCTGGCCAGCTTGGTATTAGGAAGAGACGGGAAATCAGAGACGTACAAATTAAATAATTTAGGAAATAGGCATGACGATTTTTTTTACTGTGTACACGCTAAATAAAAAGGCCACTAAAAGGGAAGCTTTTTTTTTTAATTATGTAATAAAATTTCACCGTCAGCATCGGCGTCGCGTAGCCCAGTTAATTGAACCTTCTCACAATACCGATATTGACGTTGGCGTGAAGTACATGTTGGACAGTGTAGCAAAAAAAAAATCAAAATATATTTTCTTTGTTATTCTCTGGCATTTTGACAAACTTAGTATATTATTCAACGAGCATAGATTCATGACTATTATTCACGAGGAGAGTCTCTTAAATCACCAGAGTGAATAGCAGCCATTATATGCGAGTAGAATACTATACTTTGTCAACGACTATTAAATATTTTTGAGTAAACTGTTTATCGAAGAATTCAATTAATTAATTAATTATATTATTCTTTTTGTAAATATGTAAAATTATTGTAAATAACCTTGACGTTTATATTTAATGTGACAAGCCATTCTTTTTGACACATAACGGCCTACTCAATAAAATTTAAATACGAAATTGTATGATAAAGAAGGGTTTGTTTCTGAAACGTTATATAAAGGTATCTATTCATAAATTTCATAATAACAGTAAAATTGTTCACATAATTGTAGCTATGATAGTCAACGAATAACGTTTCAGCAATTGGCCATAAATTCTACTAAAAAGTTGCGAAATTGCACTCAACTTGAAGAAGTACCTGTCAGGAATTAATCATTAATTACTACTAAATAGTGATTAATGATTAATCTCTCATAGTAGAGAATAATGTATATAATTATGTTGAACATATTATAAATCGGTCGTGGACAAAATATTTTTGCGTATCCCAGGAAACAGTGAGTCTTCAAAGATTTTTTCGAGGAGGGGAAACCATCACAGGCTGCACATTACTAGTATTGGTCAGTGTGTCAGACTCTAGCTGACTAAAACCCCTCCTCCCAAGGCACATGTGCAAAGTACTTCAAGGGCTCTGAAGCCTCCTGGGCTTATTATGCTCTCCCTCTCTTAGTTTACTCTGCCCATTTACTCCTGTGCCAGTGACAAGGTGATGCGGTTTTAAAAATGGACGAGTTTCGATGTTTCCGGGACTATTTGTGTTTGCCCGTAGATATTATATCTTCTGCGGTCCAGCACTTTGCAGTCCTATATAATGTGCTCCACAGTTTTTGGTACCATACCTCACAGTCTGCAGTTAACATCACCAGCAAAATTTCCAGGTGCAGGTGCTTCTTAACAAAAAAGTGTCTTGTCAGAAGACCTGTTATTGTTCTCAACTGTATCATGTTCTTTGTGAGCAGTTCTTCAGTTAGTTTTGGGCATGGTCCACTAATAAGTGTTTTCTCATGTCGATTTCTTGACCCAGTCTTTGATCACTCTTCTGGCTGAGCCTTTTGTGATGCCCAGTGCGGTTTCTGAACCATAAAATGTATTGGCCGTTCCTTGTCTAGCAAGCTCATCAGCTGTTTTGTTGACGTCTATACTGGTATGTCCCGGCACCCAGAGTAGACTAACTCTGTTCTGCCCAACCAGAATTTTGAGCTCTTCGTGGCAATACCAAACCAGTCTGGAAGACACCTTATTAGAAACTAATGCCTTTAGTGTCGCCTAACTGTCTGATGCAATGAAGAGGTGCGAATATATGGATATATTTCAAAAACACACTGTATAGAGTAAACTTCGCTAACTTTTCCTCAAAGATGCACTCTTCATGCTTTGATTAGAAAGTAAACCGAAAAAGCTAGAAAATAATATTGATTTGAAAATCTCAATTTTTTAATTAATGTGTAATGAATATAGGCAGCACAATATTTTTCAGAAATTTCGTAAACATATCACCAGTCATCTCATTATCTGATTTCAAGATGTACATAATTGTTGCTAAAGTAAACCTAATAATTAATACATTCTAATTCGGATGTGTTGCAAATTCAAACAATTCGGCAACACAATTTCCTTTTTTATTGTAAACCAATAAAATTCGACTAGAACTAATTGAAAACAGTTAACATTTGTTTAGCAAATCAGCCCGTATATTTTCCTCTGAAGCAATTCCTTCCACCTTATAATGTCAGGAAGCTTTTAATTTTGTTCACGGCACCACTTCATACGTACTTGTCTCTTTTATGGATATAGAATTAGGTGTGAAGAGAATAATAAGAGAAAATTTATTCAAATTAAAACTTTTGTATGCGACAAAGAAGTTTCAAGGGCGGATTACCGATGCAAGGTATACCTTAAGAGGCATCTGCATAAATACATTTTTATATTTTTCCTGTTCTCGTTGACGTTTTTATTCGTTTTTGTTATTTAGTAATTCCTCTCTCTGTATGGCTGCTTCTATGTCGGAAATATTAACTTAACGGGGCTGCTTAAATATGAATGGGATTTTCCGTTATACGGCCAACAGAAAATGAGCAGGAGGGTAAATGTATGGTTCTTTATTTCACTAATGATCTATTTACTACAGTGACCAAAGTTAAAGAATATGCAAAATGTAGAAATCATTTCATACGTAATGACAATTTTTTTCTATGGGTCATTTTTGTAGTAAAAAGTATCATCTTCAGTTTCTATATGGAGACGACTTGCTCTTACCTTTGAGGGGCGGAAACCAACCCTAAATCGAAAAATGGAACATTTGAAAAAGTGTTGCTAATTTATTTTTAACACGCTTTTATTAGGTCGACCTGTCTATCTATCTATATATCTATTTATCTAGCTATCTGTCTATGTATAGTATGTATGTAAGTCAGAAGTTTATGGATCTGAATTTCACCCACTTCTAATTGTTGTATCATCATAAAACTTGGCAATTCTGTATAGCTCTAATGATAATATAGTATAGTATACTCAATATTATAATATGTTCAAAATGGCGGCTCCAATATGGCGGATGGAAGTTAAAAAATTAAAGCAAATTCCAACATACATATACAGGGTGTCCCACTTCATTATATAGAATATAGAATAGAATATTTTATTGATCCAGTAAGAGCAATACAGTGTGCTATAGGATAAGTCAAATTTGTATAATAACAGTACCAGAGTATGTACTTGTATAAATTAAATATATACGCTTGCACATAATAACATGTCAAATCGCATATACATACAATAGACACACATGCACATATGACAATATTTTAACAATACAGAAATAGACAAATACATACAATAAAACAATCAGTCAAAAAATATATAAATACATATTTAAACAATATGCAAATGTATAATAAATAAAATAAATACATACTTATATACATACATTAAGCTAAAGTGTACACAAGAATTACTGTTCAAATAATCACATTAAAATAATAAAATATAGGCACGTTACATATCAACAATTATTATGCCATTCAAAATATTCTTGAACAGAGTATGCACCCATATTTAAAAGATATTCTTTAATATGTTTCCTAAACAAATATATATTATTTAAGTTTTTATAGGTTTCTGGTAGATTATTATATAATCTCAGTTCGAGGATATTATGTGCTTTTACTGATATATTTAAACGTTTAGTTGGTATATGAAAATTTTTTTGTGTCGTGTATTATGAAAATGAATCATTTCATTTCTATCAAATTTACATTGATTTTTGTATACATATAGTAACAATTCTAGAATGTATAAGCAAGGAAGAGGAAGAATTTTATATTGTTTAAACAGATTACGACATGAATGAATTGGTGGTACACTCGCTATACATCTTATAATGCGTTTTTGCGCAATAAATACTTCTTGAGCACTAGAGGAGCCTCCCCATAAAGTAATGCCATAAGCTAATCTAGACTGAATTTGTCCAAAATAAAATATTAATAAACCAGACGTGTCCAAAACACTTTTCAACGTCCTAATTTGAAAACATTTAGAGTGCAAGGTACTAACTAGTTTGCTACAGTGATTACTAAATGTAAGTGTATTGTCAAAAACTATGCCAAGAAACGTTGTGCAATTACTTTCCTCAATATTCACGTTATTGATTTTAATATCTAGGCTAGAAGTAATATTATTATTTTGACGCGTATGAAACGTCATATAATTTGTTTTAGAAGCATTCAAAAATAATAAGTGACTACTAAACCAACTACATAAGTGGGTGACAGTAGTATTAAGTTTATTTTGAAGTATAGCGGGAGATCTATCAGAGAGAAGAAGATTGGCGTCATCAGCGTATAATGAAACAAAAGCCTCAGTAAGCATATCTGGAAGTTCATTAATATAAATGATAAACAGTATAGGCCCCAAGACAGAACCTTGCGGCACTCCAACTTTATTATCTAGTATGTTTGATGTATAAAAAGTTTTTTGATTTTGCTCTGTGTACTGTATTTTTACCATCTGTTTTCTATCACTAAGATAGGAGGCAAACCAATCATATGATTTACCTCTTATTCCATATTCGTATAGTTTTTTAAGTAAAAGTTCATGCTGAACGCAGTCAAATGCCCGACTGAGGTCACAGAAGATCCCAGTTGGACTTTCGCCCGCCTCAACTGCCTCTAAAATTTGTTCATAAAGAAAGTGAATTGCAGTAATAGTAGAGTGTCCAGAACGGAAACCATGCTGTCTATCATTTAAAATGTTGTTTACTTCAAAAAATTTAAGAAGCTGATCTAACATCGCGTATTCGTATATTTTGGAGATTACAGGAGGAACAGATATCGGTCGGTAGTTTTCCATATTACGGGTATCACCTTTTTTAAAAACTGGGGAGACCAAAGCAGTTTTTAATATAGAAGGAAATATTCCTTCTATAAAAGATTCATTTATAATATGAGTTAGAGGTTTAATGATAAACTCAGCAATTTTTTTAATTAAAATACTGGAAATATCATCGGGTCCAGTTGAATGTTTATTTTTTAATTTATGTTTTATAATAAAAAGTATTTCTTGCTCTGTTATATACGAAAGAAATATGCTGTGAGGAAATCACAGTTTTCCTTACATCTCCAGCAAGATTTGTAGTGGGGTTTTGGCCAGTTATTTTATTTATTGTCTCATATGGCGCATTTATAAAAAAATTATTAAATTTCTCAGATATCTGTTGCGGATTTTCGATAAGAATATTATTTATTTCTAATACGATATTTTTCTGAGGCTTAGGTTTACCTGTTAATTCGGATATTATATGCCATGTAGATTTATTTGCATTACTGGTATTGTTTATTTTACTTAAATAAAACCGACTTTTTGTTTGACGAACAAGTTTGTCGTGGTGTTTTTTAGCAATTATATAGTTGCTTTTCAGGTTAGGATTATTTTTTTGTAAATAAAAAAGTTTTTTGAGGTTTTTACTAGACTCTTTAATTGAATCATTTACCCATTCTTTACCCGTTTTTATATAACATTTTTTACATATTTGTGGACATTCTCTATTAAAATAGTATGTTAATGTATTATGAAAATTATTAAATTTTGCATCCGAGCCATTAGCTTTATACACGTCAATCCAAGCTTCATATATTCTAATAGATACCTTAAAGAATTCAAATATCGCTTTTGATTATCGAGAAAATAGCGCCGGGAGTTTTAAGTGAGACCATATGGTTTTCCTAGATGCTAATTTTTTTTATATTTTCTATTATATTTTTTATATAAACTGCAGTAGTGCAACGTATAGCTAATTTTGTTCAATTCATTGAAGTCATTTAATTTTTCCAATTAGTTGGCTTTGGGCCAGCCACGAAAAAGTAATTTAAATAATGCGTCCGATCGAAATTTTGGCAAGAAACATAGTGTCATAGACAAAGAGCTTTGAGAATATTATAAACTTCGTTTTGAAACCCTCTCAGATTCATCTCCTTCCATTAGCGCAGGGACGGACTGAGCTAGATTGGCCCTGGTGGATATGAAGCCCAATGGCCCCAGTCACAGATACAAGTCAAAGTTTCGGAACAGACAGAGTGTCCCAAGATAGATGGACAAGAAAATTTCGAATTTTGAAGTAGCACTTGGGGATTCAGTCCTTTTTGGTGTATACCAAAAATTGAATCTGTGTTATACAAGCTGTTTTATAAGCAAGTTTGAGGCGCTCGCGCGCAAACCCCGATAAATCCACAAAACGTCAATTTTGAATTTGTAATAGTTTCATGTATGTTAAGACTCAGTTACACGGCGCGTGATTAGGCGAGCCTTGCTCGGCGAGTTACGAGACACGCGCCGTGTGACATAGGCAACTTGGCATGGCTTGCGACTCGGGAGACGTTGCTCGCGTCGGCTCGCGTCTTCCATCTAGTTGTCGGTAACTGCGCCTGAAGATCAGTCATCAGTCGATCCATGCAGTTTTGACGAGCCTACAATCCACAACCCCACACGAAATCTGCATTAGTCGCGCGCCGTATTGACACATCTGGCTCGCTATCCGTTACACGGCGCGTGGTTTGCCGAACCACGCACCAGGTTCGTGGATCGGCGAACCACGCGCCGTGTAACTGCGCCTTTAGACTAAACTCTACAAGCCTATATAATCTTTGGTAACCAAAACGCGATAAATCCCATATAAATCTAATGTTAAAGTTGACCCGATACATCCACAAAAAGTCAATTTTGAGTTTGTAATAGTTTCATGTATGTTAGACTAAACTCTACAAGCCTATAAGTAATCTTTGGTAACCAAAACGCGATAAATCCCATATAAATCTAATGTTAAAGTTGACCGTTTCGAACAAAACCAGATAAATCCAATATAGTTTTTTGTAATTTCCCACAACTTTGTGTGTGTGGATTTATCGGGGTCTGCACGCGAGCGCCTCGTTTGTAAGAATCGTCACTAATAAGCCACCTGTATTTTTCAAGATATGACAAAATCCACTAAGAAAAGGTGTTTAGAAATTTTAGGAATATAAATTCACTTTATTTCAAAAAATTAGTATTTTATTTTAAATGATGCGCCGAAAATTTTTCAAAAATGACCAACAAAACCCAAAAGGTGACAGAAGTAGTAGTTTTTCAGGTTGTTGATTATAAATCTAAAGTGAAAATTAAAAACTTCAAAATGGCGGCTCCAATATGGGGGATGGAAGTTTTTATAAGGCAAGTGCTTTACACAGGCAAATTTCAGCAGAGGTAATACATATGCTTTACCTAGATGCTAATTTTTTTTAAATATTTTATATAAACTGCAGTAGTGGAACGCATAGCTAATTTTGTTCAATTCATTGAAGTCATTTAAATAATGCGGCCGATCGAAATTTTGGGAAAAAAACATAGTCTCATAGGCAAAGAGCTTTGGGAATACTATAAACATCGTTTTAAAACCATCTCAGATTGTTCTCTTACCATTAGCGCAGGAGCGGACTGGACTAGATTGGCCATGGTGGATATGAAGAACACTTGTACCAGTCACAGGTACAAGTCAAAGTTTTCGGAACAAACAGAGTGTCCCAGGATTGATGTAATAATATAGAAAGAGAACTGAACGAATAGTCAAACCAATAATTTAATAATTCACAAAAATGTAGTGGTATTCCATCTTCTTGAAAAAGTGTATTAGTTCTTGCCTTTTCGTCACTTTTCGTTATATAGGATCAATATCGGTTTCTAAAATTGTTCCAAAAATCACGTGCTTTGATACATAGAAATTTACCTGCTTGATTTACCTATTTACCCCCATTTACCCCAATTGACCCCCCAACTCTTCAACGAAATAAGATGAAAATATAATCTAGTTCCAGATCTCGTTAAAATGCATACGTGTACCAAAAAGAACAATGTTAAAAGAAGGGCTTTTTTGGCCCATCCGTAGTAAAGTGTGGAACTCATCTATTTTTACTAATTTTGGGTGCTGAAAACGAATCTGTCACCCGTTTTGGCAAAAAATCTCGAGAACACATTAAAAAACAGCCCTTATTTGGGGGTGACATTGGAATTTATATTAGAACATTCCATTAGAATTAGAATTACAAGAGGTTATTCTTTTGCAAAATATTCTCTTAAAATTCTAAGTTTCGAGAACTAAGTAGAAAAAGAAGTAAAAAAACCAAATTCACCTCTTCAGCTCTCCTCGCCAAAAGTCATTTAAATAACTAAAGATTTTTTTAATATAAAAAACAAGTAATATTTTCTGGATAATGATATGCACACCGTACACCCCAGAGAAATATTCATCTGAATTGACTAAATCGCCTTATTATGGTAAAAAAAATCAAACTGGGTGATTAGGGATTTCTTTTGCAATTAAAACCAATAAATACTATAAACAGATAAAATCCACCAACTAAATTGTTGGGGATGGGTGTAAGAGTATTCAGAAGTAATCACATTATATCCTGATAATAGCCATTTAACGAGTTTTGTTTTTTTTTTTTAAATAAATAAATAACCGTATATTAGATATTGTAACTTACACCGTTCTTATGGGTGAGGAAAATGAGAGGGGGGGGGGGGGGGGTGAGTTTAGAATTTTTGCTTCTTTTTCTACTTACCTAACGAAAGAATTATTTCCTGCACTAAAGAATAACTTTTTGCTGCAAGTTATAATATCAATTTCAATGCCACCCCCAAATAAGGGTTGCTTTTTACTATTTTCCCGATGTTTTTAGCAAATTTGGATGAGAGATTCGTATTCAGCACCCCAAAATTAGTAGAAAAAGATGGTTTCCCCACGGATGGGTCAAAAAAGCCCCTTTCTTAATATTGTCCTTACAAGTCAATATCTTAAACGGTTCTAAAGTAATCGTGCGCACAAAAAAGTTACAGACAGACCTACAGATGGACAGAATTTTTTTTCTTTTTTCTGCTCAAACTTAAAATCTCGACGTGACATTCTAAGCCTATTTGAACAATAAAAATTTTTAAAAAATTTTTTGTCGTTACCATACTTCCACCACTGGATGTGGAAGTAATTATGGTTACTGGCGCGGAGTTGACTTAAACTGTGGTTTTCTCACACTGTATGAACTACAGAGCTCTGAAGGAAAAATAGGAAGAGACAAAATAGAAACAAATATGGGATACAGAATTATATAATCAATAAAAAGGCAATACATAATAGCCTAACACAAATTATATTCATGTACGTGATAATATGTTTTGTGTATACATAAAAGGAGAACATTTTAATTAATTGACGTAATTAATAATTCGGGTTTAATAGCAAATCTAAGACTAAATAAACAACGGATTTATTGTTTATCGCTGTCATTAATTTAATTACAAACTGAAAAGAATGTCGTCGTATGTATGCAATTGTATAAATAAACATTACATTGTTAGCACGTCCCATGAACAAACCGAAAAAACCACAAAACATGCACCTCTTGTAACACATTAGCGGTTAAATTTACAATACTGAGTCACATGTTTTAAATTTAAATTGATAAAATTGTATACAAATGTAAATTTAAGTCAAAAAATGTGGTATCATGACGATAATAACTTTCTGGTGCAAAATAACAAGGAATTCAAGCAGGTACGAAGTAAAAATAGAAAAATAAGTGCAGATAGAAGTCACATAAAATACCGATATTACACAAGACGAGATATACATAGAAATTTCGAGATCAACTATTAGGCAATCTTTTATCGGTAAATTGCAATTCGCAGTTATCTCAAATACCTCTATACAAAATTTTATCGCGATACCTCATATAGGGTGTTTGTTATTCAATGAACAAATTTTAAAATTTGTCACTTTTCGACTGGTCCTATATAAATGTCTGTTAGGTTGCCTAAAAATAAAGCCATTCGACTTAAGGCACATCAGATACTAAATGAGGTGGAGAAAAGAAAATATATTTTTCAACTAGATAGTGCTTCTATACATTATTCGGTTACTGTACGTAGGTCTTTCAACTGGACCCTGTAGGCTTAGTAGACATATGAGTCTAATGGGCCTGGCAGAGGGTGCAACATGCAGATTCTGTCAAGAGGAAGAGAAAACCTCAGTACATGTGCTGTACCATTGCGAAGGCCTAGCCAGACTGAGGTTCCAACTACTTGGCGAAGAAAAACCAAGGGCAGATAACTATACCAAGGATCCCTTATCAAGGCTATGGTGTCTGATACAAAAAACAAATTTGGATAAGGAGCTCTAAGTAAAATTAGACAAGGAGTGTCCTTTAGCATTTTTCTCTCGCAAATTGAATGATTCTCAAAAAAAGTATTCTACTTTTGACAAGGAATTGCTGTCATTATATACATCATTAAACATTTTAAATATATTTTAGAAGGTCGTACGTTTATTTGTTTCACTGATCATAAACCATTAACAAAAGCTCTCTTTACTAGTGCAGAAAAGACTCCTCGTCAAATACGACACTTCGAATATATTGCACAATTCACAAATGACATACGTCATGTTCACGGCAAAGAAAACATCATTGCAGATACCTTATCGCATGTAAATGATCTTTCTTTACTCGAACAGCATGATCTTTAGTCACCTAACGCAATTTCACATATAAACTCAATCAACTTTAATCTGCAAGTACTGAAGTACGCTCAATTCACCGATTGTGAACTTTCCTTTTTATTAAACAATCAATCAAATACCAATTCTAAAGTCAAATACTAGTTACAAAAAAATAATATTGCTAATTCAAATCATGAAATTTGGTGCGATGTTTCTTATTCTAAATTTCGACCATTTGTACCAAAATCTTTACAACGCGCAGTTTTTGATATTTTTGATAACTTAACACATGCTGGTATCCTTTCTACCAAAAAACAAGACTTGTTTGAGTTGTCAAGCTTCTAAAATAAATAAACATACGAAAACTCAAATTAGTAATGTTGAAGTAACCAGACCAGATGTCGATTTGAGCATATCCATATTGATCTTGTTGGACCATTGCCACCTTTACATGGTTTTTCTTACATACCTACTAACAGTTATTGAACTTTTCACTCGCTGGCCAGAATCTTATCCTTTATCAGACATTATCGCCGAAACTGTTGCTAAAACCTTACTTCAAAATTATATCTATCGCTTTGGCATTCCAGTTCATACCACAACTGACCAGGGAGTTCAGTTCGAATCAATTCTTTTTCGTGAATTTTCAAAATTTTTAGGTTTCCATCGAATTCACACAACTTCGCATCACCCACAAAGTAATGGTATGATTGAAAGTTTCTATAGAACCTTTAAAATTGCATTAATCGCCCAAGCTAACTCATTGGTTTGATGAACTACCAATTATTTTATTAGGTTTACGAGCAATGCCTAAAGATGATTTACTTTGTTCATCTGCAGAACTTGTTTATGGCCAAACTTTACGTCTTCCTGGTGTATATTTTATTAAATAACATCCTGATACTAAAGTGGCTTTATTTATTAACAAATTACAAACTATTTCAATAACTCACAATTCACAAATCCTAAACGAAACCATTCTCAAAATACTTTTGTTAGTCCTGACATTAAAAATTGTAAATTTGTTTTCATTCGAAAAGATAGACTTAAACCAACTTTATCCCCTTGATACGAAGGACCTTTTCGAGTAATTTCTAGAACTAACAAAATTATAACAGTCCTTAAACGTGGAAAAGATTTTACTGTAGCTTTAGACAGAGTTAAGCCTGCATACTTATTGAATGATGTTGTCGATCTACCCGTCAATTCTAACTGTAAAAGTCCGTTTTAATATTGATACTTTGGTAGTTGACTTTTATTTTGCAGGGGGGGGGTAATATATGTGGGCGTATTCGCCTACATACTTAAAATTCTTTTGTTACTATAGATATAACAATAATAACAAAAAAAATTTAATATAAAAATTAATTTTTTAATGTTGAATATTTTAATTGGAATATAAACATCTTTTTTATTGAATCATTTATTTATTTATGGTTATCCACCATACCACACTAGATCCACAGGTGGTCAACGCTAATCAGCCAACCCCTTTCCAAAATCTAATCTAATCTACAGTACATATGTGGCTTATTGAAAATTTTTCAAACAAATGGATTGGACGGAATAGCCCTCTTATTCATTGGCCCCACATTTACCCGATTTAACGCCTTTAGATTTTTTTCCGTGCGGGACATTTAAAACAAAAATTTACTACACGAAACCATAAAATGTTAAACTAAAGGGAGTAACACCACAACCATTAATGAGGACCCGCCAGAATTTGATATGGCGTTATAGAGGCCAAAGCATGCAAGATTCTTGGTTTTAAACTACAAGCCCAACTAAGTACTTCAAAATTCACATTGTTTTATTTTTTCCCATTTTATCTAATAAAGGAACCGTCTATATGAGAATATTACACGAATCAGAATTTTCACTCAAAAAAATGAAAAATGTAGAAAATAGGAGATATAAGATATAATCAAGGTCAATAACAATCGTGTGACTTTGTATAATGAAACTGATGCGCCTCATTCCAGACGTTTTAAATGATTAAATATCGTAGACATACCACCAATTTTTTATTCAAATTTATTCAATGCCATAACAATATATGACACAATTATATGTATACTTATTATTCCTATTAGTATAGAAGATTTATCGCCTATTCACAGACAGAATTTACGAGGCATTATTGCAGAAAACTAGGGACTATCATTATTTTGGATACTTACTAATAAACGAGGTATGTTAAGAGAGGTTTAGTTACACCTACATTTATAAAATTAAAGAACAAGAAATTTGCTAATAAGCGTATTTCATGTCCCCCTACGTACACAGTAGCAAGCATAGCTGTGCACCGAGTAAAATAAAATTAAAATTAAGATTTGATGACTTAATTGAATAATAGCCCGTATTAAGTAACATTTGTAGAACACATCTACATACGCATATTGTCTTCTTGATATAATCTTAACTACAGGCTCTATTATAAAATTTAATGCCACAATGTCACGTATAACTTCATTATGAGACATACTTCCTTTATTTTAACATAGGTAACAGGGTCATTTTGAAGTTCACACCATTTAAGCATCTTGCAAACAGTAAGATATACAAAGTACTAATCTTCATGGGAGTTCCAAAAGTGTCATTTAGTACTACTTATAAAAACAGAACCATGACAAATTTTTATGACAGATTGAAGGAATTAGAAAGGGTTTACGTACATGTGGGTGGCAAACTATGGTTCTATTAAGTTGTAATGGTTTGATGTTATTATATACCCAAAACAATGAACAGCGATTATCTGGAAACAGCTGGAATCCGTCTTGTATGATCTGTCAGATATTATATTTTAAATTACATTCATCCCCCATCATGTAATAAATGTTACCACTCAACATAGTAATAGTACGGCAGACCGTTACCAAAAACTCCTATCAAAACAGCGAGCTTTATCGCAGGGGAAACTATAGATTATGAAATTCTAAGACACTTTTTCATACCACAAAAGTTCGAAAAACTATACGGGTGGCTGGCAAACGACTTTCCGTCTGTCGAAAAAAATGTCGTAATTTTTATACCGCGGCGAGGTAGTTCTCGATAAATTTTCGTTAAAAATGATGAACAAGATAAGAATTAATCGAGAACTGCCATTTTTCATTGACCTAAGTGCCAATAATATCAATCAAAGTTGTATTAAATTGGAGGCTAAAATTACACAGGTTTACAAAAAAAAAGTTGTCTGGATCTAGGGTCAGACCATACGTTTCTTATGTATTTTTCGGTGCTGAATTCGAATCTATGTTTAGTTTTGCTCTATCAGGTCAGGATTTTGAGATATCCTAACCTAAAAGTGCAAAAAACACGGTTTTTTGACATATTTGAGGTTATTTAGCTTTGCGAATTTTTTTTCCTTAAAAAACCATGTATGGGATCTTAAAGTATAAATCTTCCTCTTTAAAATGCCGTTGACTTTGCTCAAATATCTTTTTTTTTTCGCCGAGATATCGAATTTTGAAAATTGTCTGTTCATATCATATCTTTCCCAATACATTTAATTAGTACGGAAACCTTATGGTCATTATTTAAATTGCAATATCTCGGCGAAAAAAAAAGGTATTTGAGCAAACTCAACGGCATTTTAAAGGTGAAGATTTGTACTTTAAGATCCCACACATGATTTTTTTTGAGAAAAAATTTCTCGAAGCTACATATTGTCAAAAACCATGTTTTTTGCACTTTTAGGTTACGATATCTCAAAATCTTGACGTGATAAAGCAAAAAAAACAAACAAACAAACACAAAATAAAACATACAAATCCCGATTCCTAAACCCATAAACCCCAAACCTAAAAATTCAAAAAACACGGTTTTTTGACATATTTGAGGTTATGTAGCTTCGATAATTTTTTTCTCAAGAAACCATGTGTGGGATCTTAAAGTACAAGTGTCTTCACCTTTAAAATGCCGTTGAGTTTGCTCAAATGTCTTTTTTTTTCGCCGAGATATTGCAATTTAAATAATGACCACACTCAAAGAAAATGATAGGTAAATTCAACCAAAAAGAGCATATGAAATCGCGCCTATCTAGTTTCATAGTCAAATCAATCAGAAAGGAATAGTCATACAACTTTATTTGTTTTCGTAAACAAATAGTAGTTTAATAATCTTGTAACAAATTAAATAGTACAATGACATTTTTTTATGTTCACTAACCATTTTCAATTTGGTCTACAATTAAATAGTACAACGACTTTGTTTTTTTGTTCACCAACTAATTTTTAGGTTGATCTACACTTTATTGTATGATGAAGTTTTTTTTGGTTAGCCAAAATCTAATTATTGAAACATCAGACCACCCAAACCAAAGATTAGAGATCGTTTATAAGATCCATCCAAATATATCGATGATCCCTGAGAGAATTTGAACATTGCAATCATGTTATTAATTTTCTATAAATTCATAAGAGTATAAGATAATGAATGCATGATTGATTATTGTCAGTGATTTAGTATGTGGCGTCATCTGGGAATAATTTCTGTAATAGACTGCGTGGTAAGCAAGCAAATTTTATGGTAATTCTTTTAGAACTTCTAGAAGACGACAATAATATTGGTTTGTCTACCAAGTACAATAATACAGCGAACTAATACTGGGTTAGAATTACAATTCGATAATAGTTAAAAATAAAATATACTATTATCTAGTTTAATTTGACAGAATTCAACAAAATAATAGTCAGACGAAAAAAATAATAGTCTTATTCATCTATTTTTTAAGTTAATGTTTGTTTTGTTGTACGACAACTTTTTATTAATTAAAATAACAATCACCTCTTGTTTAAAAATACCATCAATATAATTTAGTTTAACAAAATTAACGATATTGTTAGTTAACCATTTTTTTTTGTTGTTGAATTTACCCATACTATTTCTTTGAGTGCATAAGGTTTCCGTGCTAATTAAATGTATTAGGAAAGGAGTCTGTACCCGCTCCTGGCACGGGGTATCGGACTATACAGGACGAATAAAAAACTATTGTATACGATGGTGATCAGGCCGGCCATCACATACGCGGCGCCGGTGTGGTGCAGCATCCCGGCCACGACAATGCGGAAACTGAGTTTCAGAACATAAATTTATGCGCCTCATTTCAGACTCCGGTAGGTACATCTCCCTCAGAGATCTCTACGCACGTTGCCACGACATAACTCCACTAGCGGACTTCGTCCAGGAAATCACAGAAATTCTATCAATTCAAGCTGGGCGATAGTCCGCTAACCCGCGATATAACACGAATCAGACAGCACAATGCCATACTTTTCGACCTGAAACATCCATTACCATACCAGGCGTTGCCTATCTTTCGGCAACCTCCCTAGCCAAAACTTTCCTATACCACAATTTCCCTTTCACCACCTTTTACTCTCAAACCCCTTTCAATTCCCTCTATTCGTCTCCTTTTTGTTATTTCTGTTAATTTTTCTTTTTTTGTCCTTTTTTGTCTCCCTTTTCAAAATCCCCTCTCGATCAATAACCCAAACATTTTAAATCACAACTTTCTTTCTACTCTACCTTTCCGGAGACAGTCTAACCATCGGACGAAGGACGTTACTAGTTCGAACGGGTTTTTTTGTTGAGTTTTCCCCGTACCAGCAACTAGAACTGAAAAAGTGGGCAGTGCGCGAGTGCCGCGATCCAAAACACTATGTGCCTAATTTTAAGTTTGTTTTTACTTTTAAAATTAGCCTTAATATTTTAAATCACTGCTTGATATTGTCAAAATAAATTGTTAGCTATAAGTTTTAATCGTTAAACAGGAGCGCTAACCACTCCACCCCAATTATTGTTAAAGCCGAACCGAACCCGCTCCGCCCACCCACGCATTCACCGGGATCCGGTCAGGCGCATTACTGTACAAGTAACTGTTAATAAATTTGTTTTGATTGATTGATTGGGAAAGATCTGATATGAACAGACAATTTTTAAAATTCGATATCTCATCGAAAAAAAAGATATTTCAGCAAACTCAACGGCATTTTAAAGTGGAAGATTTGTACTTTAAGATCCCATACATGGTTTTTCGAAAAAAAAAATCACAAAGCAACATAACCTCAAATATGTTTTTGCACTTTTAGGTTAGGATATCTCAAAATCCTGATGTGATAGAGCAAAACTAAAAATAGATTTGAATTCAGCGTCGAAAAATACATAAGAAACGTATGATCTGACCCCAGATCCGGACAACTTTTTTTTTGTAAACCTGCGATTATCAAAGCAGCGAGGCTAAAACTTTTCTATTTATAAAGTGAGGTGTATAAAACGATAAAGAAAATGCGAACTGCCGTTTTCCGTTGGCCGTAGCTGCGCGAAATCGAATGGATCCGCGTATACGTTCGGCGTGCTGAGAAGGTACTTTTTTTTAATTCAAATTTGTTGGCCTTAGAAACAAGGTCTATTAGCCAGACTTCGTGCAAAAGGTACAGAACGCGTGTATACGTAAATAAGAAATGGCAGCTGCTGAGACCGAGGATGCTGCGTTGGCACTACACTCCGTATAGTGCCAACGCAGCATCCTAGGTCCAGGCAGTTCTTATTAGAGTCTCCTGGTATGTATATGCGTGCTCCGGAATGAGATATATATGAGTAAAAGCTCATGACGATGAATTAAATGTATGAAACTATAATAATAAACCTGACAATTTGAATCTTTCTTCTATCATTACTGTTTGTCCGGAACCTTGAAATTCAATTCCAATTCCATTTAAATAAATTCTCTGAGAGCCTAAATTTGCTTTTTTCTTTTGTCGAAGTGCAAATCATTTTTCTCAAATGTGAACTGGGAAAAAGTTCAGTTCATATTTTTTTTCGTCTTCTTAATGATATTTGGAATAGCCTGAAGTAGAGAACTGCCTCGCCACGATGACAAAATTAAGCAACATGCGAATATAATCACTCGTAACTGAATTAGCAAAAAGTTCAGTTCGAACTTTGTTTTAGTCAAAAGACATCGAAACTACTCGATAATGAGCAGAACTGCCTCGCCGCGGTGACCCGAATTTTGACCGGTGGCTATTTGTCATTATCTCGGTCTTTGTAACTCGGCGTTATCAGTCAAAAGGGCAGTTCTCAATTTTTTCTCGTCATATTTACTTCCCTCAACAAGTAGAGAAAAGATACTGCCTCGCTGCGAAGACCGAGATGACAGGTTTTTCTTTACATGCTCAAAGCTCGATTTGAACCCTTTAGGACAAGTAAAACGTTCCGTCACCCTGAACTTTTCTTCTCAGCTCTCCCGGAGTTGATGAGAAACGCTGGAATTATCTTCACTAAAGTAACTTGAAAATCTTGGTAGCGGGCTGCCGTACTATAAGTGTCTAAACGATTGACTATGATTATATTTATTATTGTTGTTGAAAATATTCTTAATCGTTAAATTATAAGAGAATGCAAACAAATGACATCTGTGACAATAATTTTCAAAGCAAAGGTTCCTGAGATATTTCTTTAAAACATGTATGTTTTATACTTTTAACTGAATATCGGAAAGGAAACCATTTCTGAACATACAGGTGTTTATAACTATTTTTCTTTTCTTTACAATCAGTTGTAGACAGTCGTCGTTAATTTTATAACACTTTCCTTTAACATCCTGTATGTAGAACATAAAAAATAATTGTTCATTGTTAACAAAGTTAACAAACAACAGTAATTTCGTTACGTCATAATTCCTTTTAGAAAAATGGTGAAAATTATTGATACAATAAACAATATCTATTGTACACAATAATAACAGATATCGATCTACTAGATGCCCTCATTACCAATACCTAAAAAATATAAGGAACAATAAATTTGGCATTATCCGGAAATCCTGACCCCATAAACAATTTATGTTATGCTCTTCCACTTACGATAAGTAGGTATATTTCCATTACATTACATTAACATTACATACCTTTCCACACTACGTAATCTAGAAATGAAATTTATTACAGATGTTGTAAACAATTATAAACATCCTATAAACAACAATTTCTTTGCCTCAAGTTGGAAATGTTTACATTTCGTCTTTATTGCAGAGGAGTGGAGAGGGCTAGGTAATCGAGGAAAAAGAGAATTTTCTAAATCTTGACGAGCTATGCCGGGAGAGGTTCAGATGGGGAAAAATAAATTCATTGCTGTAAAATAAAATCAGGACAGCGGGCGTGACATTTACCGTACAAATTTTATAAACTGTGCTGGTGCAATTTTTAGATAAATACGAAGACGATAATGAACTAAATCAGTTAGACGAAGGGGTGCATCAAGGGGGTGGAGAAGTTCGTATCTACTACAAAATATTTTCTATACAGAGTATCCGCGGATGGAATTGGAAAGAGAATAAAGTTTTTTGTTTAGTGGTTTACGAAGAAAGGGCATTTTTATAATATATTTTGCTTTTCTGAAAAACCTATAATAGTACCTATCTAGGGTAGAGGTAAAAAATACGCAAAACTTGGAAATAAACGTCATATGTAATAATTTTTTTTTTTTTTTTTGATGATTCTAGTAATAGGTATCTCTTCAGTTTCTATAATAGTAATAATAATAACATTTATTGGCCCAATAGATAGGACAAGTCAAAAATCAAGTACTTATTATAAAAAAATAACAAATAAAATAAAGTAGGCATAAGTTACAGTGTCAACATATAAATAATGTACAAGTATTACAGAAATAAAAATGGGTATACAGAATCGGAAAGTGTTGGTTTTGGTACTGCGATTTAACCGACCGCCCACAATAAAGGCGTCTACCGGTACTCTAGCAGAGGTAAAAAGTGGCACGCCCCATCAACAGAATTATGTACATGATTGTTTGCTTCGCTCTCGCTTCCTCTTAGTGCCATACCAAAACCAACCCTTTCCGATTCTGTATATACAAATGTATATTTACATATTCACTCATACGAACATCAGACACAGAGCAATGCACACATAAAATAATGTACTAAGTAGATATTAGATATTAAGCAAACACACAAAATATATTGTATTATGTACTAGTATTAGTAACATTTTTCTTAGTGAATACGAGGATAAATAGTGAGTATGGAGGGAAAATATATAATTATGAACGCATACACAGACACCACACACAACCGCTGGATCGAAGCAGATATGCCGCGCCGTCACTCGCATGAATTTTTACCTGCCTTTACTGGATTGTATTTATTACAGGTACACCTATCCACATTTCAACTATATCCAATGGATTCCTTATACATTTGTTAATGTATTGGAAAAATTCCAGAATGTATATTCAAAACTATAGAGAGAGTTATAAGGATAAGACCGTGAAAATCGGTATTTCTGATCATGAAGAGATTGATCATATTTTCGAAAATATGCATACAAGTAAACGAATTTGTGTTTGAACATTCGAAAAGTATACATTTTTTTCCGAAATAGTGATATTTTAACGACAAAAAAATTTTTTTTAAGTTTTTGTTGTTCAATAGGCTTAGGAAGTCATAAGTTTGAGCGAAAATAATTTCTGTCTGTCTGTAACTTTTTTGTGCGCACGTTTACTCTGGAACCGTTTAAGATATTGACCTGAAATTTGGTACACATATGTATTTTAACGAGATCTGGAACCAGATTATATTTTCATCTTGTTCCGACGAAGGGTTGGGGGGTAAATTGGGGTAAATTTGGGGTAAATAGGTAAATCAAGCAGGTAAGAGTTCATAAAATTGGTACTTAGTATATACAAGAGAAGTTAAGGTTTCAAAAAAAATTTTTGGCATTAGCCACCTCCATTACCACGTCCAACCCATTATTAAAGGGGATGAAAAAAAATTGTAATTTAGTGTGTGTACAAGGACCAGAAACATCAAAATATTTTTTTACTTCATCCACCACCACCACCACTACCACCCCCACCCCACTGCTAAAGGGGATTGAAAAAAAAAATATGATTTAGTGTGTACAAGGACCAGAAACCTCAAAATATTTTTTTACTTCATCCACCCCCACTACCACCCCCCTATGACCAACCCCACCCCACTACCGATATGGGGTATCGTTTTGTGGATTTTTGGGGTAGAGGATTTCAAATATTATATTATTAAAGTTCCGTAAACAATTATTTCCACATACAAAATTTTTTCATTGTGAGTGACTTGGATAGAAAATCTGGATGTGAAAGTAGTTTACTTTGGCAGCGGTTTTTCCAATGGGTCAGGTTCTCGGCAAGTTACAGCCTCCAATATACCGGGTGCCACAGGCTAGTGGCTCCCCCCTATATTTCCTTTATTTTCTAACTTATCGATTTGAAATTTGGGGTGCATAAACTACCTTTAGAAATGGATTTTTAAACATAATAAACGGTATGAGACCATTTCTGGTTTACCCGGAAATGACAGCAACTTTCGATTTTTAAATGGAACACCCTATATATTTTTACGTACTTGGATTCAAGACAACATTCTGAGTATGCCATGAGATTTTCGCGATTTTTTGAGTAGATGTTCAGTTTTTTTAAACATTTTAAGACATTCATCTAGAGTGCTTTGGAATACCAAGTACAGTCCAAGGGAAAGATATCATTTTTCGTTTAATTTCATTAATAACTATTTACGAAGCCTCCAAAATTGAACAAATCATTTTTTTATCAAAAACATTTTTTTTCAAATGGAAAGGTGGTGTCCGATAAATTATAGATTTTTTTCTGAATTCATTGATATCCATTTCAAATCTATATTATCTGTTTTCCTATTTTATTAAATTTATTTGAAAATAAAAAATCACTTTCAAAATAATTTTTATTGATCCTTATACTTTAAATTTCAAATGGATAAGTTGAAAAGCCACTAGACTGTGGCACTCGGTATATATTTATCAAAAAAATCATCAAGCAAGGAAATTAAAATGATTTGAGATGTACTGTTTTTTTGAATCCACGTTACTACAACTTAATAAACCATAATAATCATGAAGTGTACATATTTTTTAAAAGTTCTCAATTAAGAAAGAATTTTTTTTCTATATTTTTTATTGCGACGATCGAGTTCGGGCGTGATAATATATAAGTATATTTTTCTCATCCATCCTTTGCTTGTATTGTTTAAAACAAAAAGGCATCAGAAAGTTAGTTTCCATCTTTTAAGTTAACCAACACTCATATAATAGATTGAATAAATTCTGATTTAGTGACATGTAATTCAGTGCGTCGGTGTCACAGTCATGCGTATTCAAGCGCGCACGCATGGATCTCCCTGCGAATCATAACGTTACTTGGCTATTTTTTCCGGAAATACCGTGGCTTTGGCGATGAATTTATTAGGATATTTTTTGTTCATAAACACGTGATCTATCTATCCATCTGTATTTTTTATTTTTTCCTACCTTGACTTAATTTCAAAATTTTGAAAAAATGGATGAAAGAAATTTTTTTTATTTTTTTGGATGTAAATACCTTCAAAGACTGGGCTATTTCAGAATAAATCGTTGACTAAAATTGTCCTTCGATTAATGAAAATAGACCGTGGTGATACATATCTTTATGCAGAAAGATATGACTTTTGTGTAGATACTAATTGTTAAGAAACTGAGACATTTTAGTGAAATCTTACAATGATAAATATGCGTTTTCATGCGCCAATAAAAACATCTGCATTTTACAGAAGCACCGAGTCGTGCATTATGAATCTTGGAAGTTAGGACGTGGTGTTATTTTTATTATTTCCTACCATCTGTACAGGGGACTTGCTCCTCACTTTTGCATTTTAACGATGAAAATAAGCGGCTTATTAATATCAGAACTGAGGAAACTTTGCCTACACCGTTTGTTCGGTGTTTGAACGTGGGATGCGAAAAAACACAAACTAAGAAAAACTATTAAATGCGATTATATCAAGGCAGGTAAATCACAATATGCACGATATGCTAAAAGCCTTATAGAAGCTTAAATTAAATTAGTTTGTTTTGTCTTTTAGTATTAATTCTATAGACTTTCAGTTTTCTACACGGAAAAAAAGCTCCACTAATTACAAGATTAATAAACTTTATCCAAGAACATTTTAGATTCACTATTCCTCAAATAAAATAATACTTGTTTCTACTATTATCCTGTTCTTACAGAATGAAATTAGCTTATTGTCCATCTAAGAACAACAAGCCGTTATTGAAATCAATGAAAGCTTAGTGGTTGTTTTAAGGTAAAGCTAGATCTCGTTCTAAGTATATTATCTTGTTCTTATTTTAATGATACTAGATATTTACTACAATATTTTCATATTTAAAAAGAGTTTACATTTAGATTATATCAATCAGCTATAATTAAAATAAATTCTGCCGTAGCTCTACTACAGAAGTATATAGAATATAGGTTTAAAGCCATTCAATATTTTAGTAGAGTGCTCGGTGCCCAAATATACGCATAAAAATAAGTTCTGTGGGGGTTTCGTTGTTACGAGCTGAATCTGATATAAAATTAATGATGATATACTGATGTTTCAAAATCTCAAAGTCGTCAAAGAATGTCCTACTCAAATGGTCATTGTAATCAAAAAACGAGTTATTTCTTAGTGAATGAGGTGTTTTGATATTTCTACTTTTGAGTAATAGCAAATCCCTTTAACCATGAATAGAACTAGTCAAAGTAAGTAGATTTTCGAACAGACTCACCTCGAATGATGCACATGTGCATGTTTCTCTTTGTACGCCACTGACGGCTTTATATAAACAAATAACATTTACCAATAATATACCAATCGATAGAAAAAATAACGGTCTTTATTTTTTTATATCTTGTAGAATTTTGATTTATTGGGCCGTTTTAAAGGTATAGCCAAACATGTGTCGTTGTTGGAAGGCTCCCCATCCTTTTTTTTTTTGCTGTGGGGCCTTAAAAAAAGAAAATAGCAAAAAACAAATGGAGGGTCTTATGCAATATTTTATCGAATGGCGCCAAGATCATTCCTCTAGCTCCTACCGTTTCTGAGAAAAAAAATATATAAACAGATACAGGCAGCCCCTTTCGGGGGGGGGGGGGGGGAGCAGGCATGATTTCTCGAGGTGGGTCTGTTCGAAAATCTACTTATTTTGACTAGTTCTATTCATGGTTAAAAGGATTTACTATTACTCAAAAGTAGAAATATCAAAACACCTAATTCACTAAGAAATAACTCGTTTTTTGATTATAATGACCTTTTGACTAGGACATTTTTTTATATCAGATTCAGCTTGTAACAACCCCCACGGAAGTCACAATAAGCGTATTAATGCACTCTACTATTTGATTTCAAAGAAATAAGAACTTTGTAATAAATGCAGATATTCTAATTTCAAGTAGTGTTAAGGCTTAATTTAAAAATATGTTACAGTTTGATTTCAGAATATGTATTTTCTTTAATAATTGGTAACCATACATACAAAAAAATGTTTCGAATCAGGAACACATTATTTATATACAGTGTGTCCCATTCTTCACGGTAACACCTTCGTAACTTAGTTATTACACATCCAATTTCAACCAAATTTGAATCGGTATCAATAGTATATTAAAGTATAAGTGGATATTAAGGTCTTTAAAACACGCGCGATTTTTCGAGCACGACGGCGCAGCCGGAGTGCTCGAAATAGAGCAAGTGTTTTAAAGACCAGTTATCCACGAATACTTTACGCTATTTTTTTTTATTGGTACACTTTGAAATCATAAATACTGGTATTATTACTACAAAAAATGGAAATAAGAATTAAGAATGTAAAATGGTTGAATTCGTGATGTGACATCAGGATACCTGTCAGTGTCATGAAAATGAGAAAACAAAAATTAATTTGCAATCTGTCACATAGGGTTAATTATTGTCACTACAGTTGTCACTGATTGTATATTGCTTTAAAATGAGTTCTAACATTGATTACTTAAATAGAAAAGCAGAATCGCGGTTAATACCGCAAAAATCGGAAGACGCTTATAAAAAAGAATACGAGAAGTTCATCAAATGGATGGAAGAGCAAAAGGTAACAGACACAGATGAACGAGTTGTACTTGCTTACCTTTGATGTTGCCATGGTAACTTTAAAACACGCGCGTTTTTAAAACTTGGATTTAAACACTCTGAGGCGTACTTTAAATAAGCAAAATAGGGTACCAATAAAAAAAAAGACTTTTACTATATGTTCTTTGTGTTAAACAAAACTGATTTCAGCCATTGACGTGCATTTTTATTAAGAAAGAGAAGGATTGATTTTTAGAGAAATTATATTAAGCGTTTTTTTATCAGCATGCTTTAGAACCCCCTATATAAAAATTTTAAGGACATTTTGATTTATCGTTTTCGAATTACGGCCCCCTTAAAATTACATTTTTCAAGTATTAAATAATGAATAACTTAGAAATGAATTGTTTTTCGAATTTTTTGATTTTGAAATTTGATGTCTGGAAGAAAAAGTAAATATAAATAAAAAAAAAATGACAACTCACTTTTTTCCTAAAAACAATTCGTTTCCCCTTTATTAATTGACTGAAATAAGGATTGCTTTATTAAAAGAAAAAAAAGTAAAAGTCTATGATACCGATCCGAATTTGGTTGAAATTGAATGACTAATAACTGAGCTATGAATGCGTTCCCGTGGGACACACTGTATACGCAAAGAAATAAATTCTTCATTTAAAACAAATACTTTTGTCTCAAGAACTAGAAAGTTGGTTGTAACTTATTATTTCTTGAAACAAAGGTATTCGCTTCATATATGAAAATAAATATTTATTTCTGTATAATAAATATTATATTCTTGGTTCAAAACATTTTCTGCATGTATATTTTCGACCCATCGTATATCTTTAATTTGTACCTAAATCTAGAAAAATGTTTTATTAGATTTTCCCAATCCGCAGTAATATGTTATTATATAAATATCAACTACTAAGTATATAAAAAGAAGATATTAACCCACTTTTTATTATGTAATGGAACAATAATTAGATCTTAAATGACTTACCTTAAGAAAATTGATTCAGCAATTTAGTGGATATTCAAGATGTTTTCACCATAAACACAACAGTAGTTATCTGAGATCTATCAATATGAAATCGTTCCTTAAAGTGTTTTCAGTTTACTGTTCTAAAATTTTTATTATGAATGAAAGTAAACACACAAAACTGTAAACGTATAACAAACTGAAAAAATGGGAATTGCACAATGTAAAAACCGCGGCCCAAGAAATCACTACTACCACATCCAGATTTTCTATCAGTCTCTCATAACGAAAAAATTTTGTATGTGGAAATAATTGTCTATAGAACTTTAATAATGTAATATTTGAAAAACTCATAAAACGATATCCCACACGGTAGTGGAGTGGGGGTGGTAGTGGGGGTGGATGAAGTAAAAAAATATTTTGAGGCTTTTGGTTCTTTTACACACACTAAATCACATTTTTTTTCATCCCCTTTAATAATGGGATAGGGGTGGTAATGAGGGTGGCTAATGCTAAAAAATTTTTTGAGACCTTAACTTCTCTTGTATACACTAAATACCATTTTAATTAATTAGTTCCAGGTCCCGTTAAAGTACATACGTGTACCAAATTTCAAGTCAATATCTTAATAGTACAGAAACGAAGCTCAAAATAGCGACCAAACCAGCAAATTTTGGAGGGATATTTAGACCCTTTATGTAAAAACATGCGCTGATCACGAAAAAAATACTAAACAAATTCCAAACATTTCGCAACATGTTCTTATATATCTTTTTTTAGCAAAAATGCAAATATATCATAAAATAAGCATTTTTTTTGAAAAAAATACAAGAATAAAAAGTGTTTAAAATCGCATTTTCCATATGACGATGGCATTAGATTTGCAATTTTCCCTTTAGTTTTCCGGAAAAACGGAAAAACTAACATATATAATTATATAGCTTTCCTCAATTATCTCCACTAACTATGCGTTTTTTAAAAAAATTTATGAGAACAAAAAGTGTTTAGAATTGCATTTCCCATATGGCTAGATTTGCAATTTTATCTTTAGTTTTATGTTAGTTTTTCCGTTTTTCCGGAAAACTAAAGGGAAAATTGCAAATCTAATACAATGGTCATATGGAAAATGCGATTTTAAACACTTTTTATTCTTGTATTTTTTCAAGAAAAATGCTTATTTAATGATATTTTTGCATTTTTTGCATATAATATATATATATGAACATGTTGCGACATGTTTGGTATTTTTTTATTATTTTTTTCGTAATCAGCGCATGTTTTTACAAGCTCTCCACAATTTTCCCTGCCATTTCCTTTGTTTACTGTACTATAAACGATTCCACAGTAATCGTTCGCACAAAAAGTTACAGACCGACAGGCAGATAGACAGAAATTTTTTTTTCGCTTAAACTTAAAATATCGACGTTTCTTGATATTCTAAGCTTATTTGAACAACAAAAAGGAGGGGTATCGATAAGCTAAGAAAATTGAAATTGACCCCAATATAACAGAGCGCATTTTTTTAATAGTTTAATTTTGGTATTTTTATATTTGTTGACGTCTAAAGAACAATATGTAAAAAATCACCATGCTAAAAAAATGCGCTCATGTCTAAAAAAACTCTATATAGTAAAAAAAGGGTACAATTTTCCAAAAAAAAGCCATTTTGACCTCAATTTGTCGACTTTTCTCGTGAAGAAAACGTAGCCATTTTTACTATTAATTTATTGTAGCATTAAGTTAGTGTCCTGTATTTTACTAAAATAATGAGAAATATAAAAAAATATATAGTTAAATTTTTTGCCATATATTGGAGTCAATTTTTTCAGCTTATCGATACTTTTCAAAAAAATTTTTGTCGTTACTATACTTCCACTTAATGTAGAAGTAACATAACAATACATGGGTAATCCTATTCTATTTTGTACCTAAAAATGTAAAATGTATTATTTTTATAAGTACAGCATAACAACACATTCGCATTATCTAAAATAAATAACGAATTCATAAAACGCAACATAAACGCTAAATAGCAAAAATATTTTTTTCTATAGAGAAATAAATAAATAATTATAAATTTAATGTACAGCAAACTAGAAAGACTTGGTAACACAATTTAAATATAATAAATAATTCTGCTCTTATGTGCAATTTTGATTAACATAATATGGAATACTTTTTTATTATTGCTTCATAAAAAGTTTTGCTTTTAAAAGAAATCAATTTTAATGCTATTAAATTTTTAGTAAAATAGATAGTCAGCAACAAAACAGAAAAATAAAATCTCAAAAATTCAAATAGTACTATTATTCGAAAAAAAAGCAAAATGAAGCAAAATGCCCATATTAATCAATGTTTTTCCCTCATCTCTTGAGAGAACAAGAACAAATTTCTAGGAAAAAGTATACTATTCCACGGAAATTTTAATAAATATTGATTAACATCACTACACTACTAGCCTTGATATTTGAAAAGGTAGAGTTTAAAAATATATACATTTTCGTTTGCGATGTGTAAAAAAAATTCTTTCAGCTTTCAGTTCATTAAATAACACAACCCCACAAAGAAAAAAGTATGTTGTACCAGAAAAAAGAGACCATCATACCCCCCCCCCCCATGTACGCGCTGAATCATCATTTTTTTTGTAAATCGCGTGTTTTTTCTCGCATTTTATCTCTGGTGATGCCCAAAAATAGGTCAAATCGACAAGATATCGATAAAATTTTATGAAGAGAAAGTGAGAGTCCAACGAGGATCTTTCAATTTTGAACCAGATCTAAGAAAAAATAAAAATACAAATTTTTACCCTTATCATTCCGTATCTTTTATTATTATTTTTTTTGTTGTTGTTCAAAATTGATACATGGGGTCCTCATCAAACTATAAGCACTTTTTCTTAATAATACTTTTCGATATCTTGTCAATTTGACCCATTTTTCGGTACCACCACAGATAAAATGCGAAAAAAACATGCGATTAACAAAAAATTACGCGATAGAAATTGATTTGGACCTCAGATTCAAATTCAGCGCACCAAAATACGTGATGGTCTTTTTTCTTGCAAAACATAATTTTTTTGTGGGACTGTGTAATATAAAAAAAATGTTTTTTCTTCAACAATAACCAAAGAAAACGATTTTAAAACTTAATAATTTCTGTATTGTTTCAGGACCCGACCTATGAGTTTACATGCACTAGAGGAGCCGAGGTTCATTCCAGAAGAGGAAGTATAAATGACTCTTCCTAGTCACGTCTAATAACCTCAAGTAAAAACGGCCGTAACGTTCACTACTCTCTTCAAAACAATGGACTTCGGTGCGTGAATTATACGAGTATTATTCAAATTGATTTTTATATTTATTCAAATTTATTAACATCCCTCCTTATGGTTATACAATATTTGAATGTAAAGTGTACGTACTTCAGTCAAATTGGCCGGATTATTTAAATCAGTCTCGGATTTTTGTTTTTCAACAGGTACCAAATTATTTATGTGAGAAATTTCTCCCGTAAAAAATTCGTGGAAGTAAAATTATGGGTAAACAACGTACAGGGTGTAGCACACGATAAAACAATCACCCCTTTAGCGAAAAAAATATATATATCACGAAAAGCGAATCTAAACACACCAAGAAGAGCTTGAGCTTTATTTTATTATGTATTTTTTTTAACTTTGGCACCTAATATCGCCGTCATTTTGTTTTATTTTTCTTGTTGGAATCCTGTGCCATATGTATTTCTTTGTAAAACAATGTGGCAAATGCAATTATCCAGTATTTTACTGGAAAATAACCTTTACGCCTGTATGGCCACAGCTATCTACTGGTATCTACTCAATAATTTCTAATGCATCAAATTAACTCGTGTTTACTAGCATCTTTTAAATGGTCATATCTTCGTAACGAACCGATTTTAAAATAAAAAGATAGGATCATTCTCATATAATGTGTCATTAGATAACTCATTTTCAAAAAACCGCTGCCCAAGGAATCACTGCTACCACATCCAGATTTTCCATCTAAGTCTCTTACAACGAAAAAGTTTCGTATGTGGAAAAATTTCTTTATGGAACTTTAATAATATAATATTTGAAATCGTCCACTCCAAATACCTATAAAACGATGTCCCACATCGGTAGTGGGATGGTGGTGGTGATAGGGGGTGGTAGTGGAGGTGAATGAAGTAAAAAAAATATTATGAGATTTTTTTTTTCTTGTACAAACACTAAATCACCATTTTATTTGGTAATGAGGGTGGCTAATGCCAGAAACTTTTTGAGACCTTATAGCTTCTCTTGTATACTAAATACCAATTTTATGGACTCTTACCTGCTTGATTTATCTATTTACCTCCATTTACCCCAATTTACTAAGGGGGTAAATTAGGGTAAATGGAGGTAAATAGGAATAAGATGAAAATATAATCTAGTTCCAGATCTCGTTAAAATACATATGCGTACCAAACAAGTCAATATCGTAAACGGTTCCAGAATAATCGTGCGCACAAAAAAAAAGTTAGACAGACCGACAGACAGAATTATTTTTTGCTCAAACTTAAAATCTCGACGTTTCATGACATTCTCAGCCTATTTGAACAATAAAAATTTTCAACTTTTTTTGTCATTACCGTACTTTCACTGAATGTGGAAGTAAAATAAATTCATAAAGAACGAGGACAGAAAAATTCCAATTTTGAAAGGTGTTCGCCATTTTAGTTTTTCATGTCTGTCATTTTGAAATATAAATTTTGTAGCCTACTAAATTGCTTACCTAATGACGTCAAGTTTATTCAAATCGGTTACTTAAGTAAAAAAAAGTGCACCTAAAAGTTTTGGATTTTTTTCCACTCGCTATATCTCCCTTAATAGCAGAAAGAAAAAAGTGTTCCAATAACTAACATATTAACCACAGAAAGGAATAATAATGTTTATTTAAAATCAACATGGCTTTACATTCCAGAAGAATTAATCAACAAAACAAAAAAAATAATTAAAACAGGACAAATCTTTTTAAAAAAATCAACTGCAAAATCATGGTAAATTTTAGATTGGTGTGTTCATTTTGGTAGTCATTGATGCCTTCCTATCTAATAAACCCTCATTTGTTTAAACAAATTTAATTTGTTTAAATAAATGATGGTTTGTTAGAGTATAGACAGACCTAAGATATGAAAAAAATAAAATTGAACAATATACAAATTTCATTATGACTTACAAAAAAGCTGACTTTTCTGGCATAATTTGATGAAAAGTTGAAAATAAATAATAATTTTTTATTTAAACAATGGAAATTATTTCAAAATAATGTCACTTGAAAATAACAGGATTTTAGAAAGAAATTTTAAAAAAATCTTTAAACAAATTAAATTTAATTAAACAAATGGGAGATTATTATTATTTATAGGTAAGATATCTTAAACATAAAATGTTATGGGTCTATTACAAAAAAGCTGACTTTTCTAGCATAATTTGAAAAAAACTTGAAAATAAATAATAATTGATTGTTTAAACAATTGGAAAATATTTGAAAACAAATTGATGTCACTTAAAAATAATAATCTGCCACTCCGATCTCAGAAATCAGAATTTTAGATGAATTTTCGAAAAAACAAATATTTAAACAAAAGGAATTTGTTTAAATAAACGAAAATTCACTAAAAAATGTTGATAACTATTCCATTAGACCAATAGTGATAATTCTTGAAGGAAAAACGAGAATAGTGCTCAAAAGTGTCAATTCCCTGAAGAGATGTATTAAGGACGACAAAATACGTGCTTACTTTTTTCGGATTTGGAAACAAATTGGGGGATCGAGACCCTCTAGCATGAAAAAAATTGTTGCAATGTTTATTTTTGGATCACCCTAATACGTACATAAGAAACTATGGGAAATAAAGTATCAAAATTGGCTCAGATTACAGAGTAGATATTTTGACTTAAAAAATTTTCTCTATAACATGAAGGAGTTTCTTGAACTGTAGTGGAAAATGACTAATCTCTTATTTAGCATGTATGAATTTGCTTGCATTTGTACCTATCTGTATATATGTCGTATGTATTAGAGAGAGAGAGAGAGAGATTCTTTACTGCCCAAATAAATAATTCTCATTGGCAAAAGTTTACTAAATATAACAAAAAACAATACTTGTTTAGTCAATTTGCAAACAATACAAAATAATAAAACACACAGACCGACAAGAGTACAATTATATTTTAGAAATAGTAGATGATAACCAATTAACACATACGAATGTCTAGTACTTCATTTAGGAATTATTTTGCGTCGTTCCTAAATGGTTTTTCGGAGAAGTTTTTTTTTAAATATTGTTGTGAAATGGTTGCAAATTCAAACTTATTTCGTTTTCTATGATATAGGCACCTCGTTTCGTGGATAAAAATAGATATTATTATTAGAATCCGGTGAGAAACAAATAAAAACATATCTTATTACTTCTTTTCCAAAATAATCAATTCAATAATTGTTGGCTTAGAGTTACTTTATTAGAGAAAAATAAACTGAGCTTACCGTAGAGTATTTTAATCGATTGATATTGTGCGAATAGTACATCATCCCAAGGCTAATTTATTATTTAGGTTCCCTAGATATTCTTGAACATTGAATTTGTTGTCAACATACAATCCAAGAAACTTTGTATGAGATTTATTTTCCAGAATGTGATTTCCAAGAGAAAGTTCTTTCAAGTTGCAACATTACTTTTTGGCGCTATTACATAGATATGAAGACATTTGAATCGCAAAATCTTTTTACTGAAGAGAAACCAATTTCCTCATTTAATATCCTGGAATATATATTACACCACAAAATGGTAATGTCATCGGCAAAAAAACGTAAAACTTTGCGATATATTAATAATTGCCAAGTAATTTGTATACAGTAAAAAGAGAACTGGGTCAAGAACAGACCCTTATGGAACATCGCATCTTACCTAAACTTTATTAAAGTATCTTCCGGAAGATTTTATCCTTTGAATACGGTCCTTAGAGTAAGTTTAAATTCAGGCAAATAAGGTGTGCTTGTATTCTATTGTTTATGATATTCTTTATATTTTAAAGTAAAAATAGAACTGGGTCAAGGACAGACCCTTATGGAACACCGCAACTTCTAGTAACTTTATTAGAGTATTTTTCGGAAGATTTTATCACATGAATGGGGTCGTTAGAGTAAGTTTAAATTCAGGCAAATAGGGTGCCTGGCTATTGTATTTGTTTATGATATTTTTTATATTTTAAACAGTTTATGTTCCTTTTTATAACCTGTGACTGCGTAGTACTCATGTTACAAATTATATGGTGAGATAACAATATTCTGTTTTAATAATTCTTTACTCTGCTCCATTCTATTCGCTATTCCTACCACCTTCTGTTGTACTTCAATTGTATGTACCATATCAACAGAAATAGCTCTCATATTAATTCCAGCATACGTGTAAAAACAGAACTCTACCCATATTTTGCCTTTTCATTCCTTGTTATTAAGTGATTTAATCTTTGGATACCCTATATATTGAAGCAACCAAAACGTATTGTTAATTTAACATTGCGGAATTTATAGGTTATTTCCATTTCATTCCTCGACTGACAAAATTCAAAGTATGTTCCCTAAATGGAAACAATTTTCCGTATCTGGATATGAGGACTACTTGCTATTCCTCTGGGGAGATGATGACTATTTTGTTGTTCATCAATGAATAGCATTCGAAGGTTAAATAATATTTTATCGTACATTTACCTGCATTTGTCGCGTTAATCGATCTCCTTCCAGGTGTTAGAAGAGACAGACGAACTTTATTGATCGAAGGCTTCTTAGTCACGCGACGTTCTAACAGGTAGTTTGTGACCAATGCATTAATGTAGTTGGCCTCTCTTTGTTGTATGGCAGGTCTGACAGCATCATGTCATCCGTCGCGGTTGTCTGTTTCGTTGCTGATTTTCTCAGAACCTTTAACCGTTTTACATTTTTCTCTTTCGGGTTAACGTGAACACTAACAAATTGTATAATTTTGAAAAATATGATGATGGAGGGTCATATTTCTTTGATAATCAAGGACTAGGTGGGGTGTGTTGTTCAAAGAATTCACAATAGACGTCTTCAGATCCTTACCTCGTCTGTCGATTGAAACAGAAAGATATACAAAGTTGTCGGTTTACGTGATCGTTTAGATTTTTAACAGTAAGACCCAAATTTACGTTGTGATGATATTCAAAAGGTACTTGCTATTGTTCTAACAAATGCAACTCCAGGTTTTTATCTTAAAAATTTTAGAAATGGTAAAGTTTTTACCGGTCTCATCGCAAATCTCTTTATGTTCCGCCTTCATATATGTATTATTCCAACATACATTCAATTTTATATTTGAAAATATGATAATCCAATAGCTACATTTTTCTTCTTTCATATAAGCTTTTGTGAGGTCAATTTCTTTAATTAGTTCAAAAGTTACAACAAATTTAGCGTAGCGCATCCGAGGCCGCGCGCGCTTGCGCGCCATACGTCCATCTCCGCGTTCCATTTTCGTGCGTTAAACAAAAAAATCTGGAGCCTACATTTTTGATAGTACAAAAAAACTTTATATACATTTTTGATGTGAAATTTTCCGTAATTTCGAACGGCGTAATTAATTTTTGAAAGAAAAAAATATTGTAATATATATTTGACAAAAACTAATTTGTTTAATAACAAATTACGCTCAGGGACTATTGTTGGTAACTTTTGGCATGTTATTTCTGACATGTTCAAAGATGTATTCTCAAAAGTTAAAATCTCTATTAACTCCACTATAATGACTTAAAGTTGGCAATATCCCCAAATGACACACCCTGTACAGGATGCAACACCGTGAGGGAGAATACCAACGACCAATTCTCACGGACCAACCTTGACCCCATGCAATTTTAAAATGCACAAATCGGACACGGGGTTTCTTTCACGTAAAAAATACGTTATCGATACAACCACCTCATTCATATATCTCCTTCCCACCATTGTCTCCGAAAATAACTCTTTATATTCGATAATTTTTCATTCCATAAATATTTATGGAACCGAACATTGTCCATCATATCTGAAATATGTTCTATACGCTGTCATGTTTGTAAACATTCATCTAAACAATGTAGCATCTACTTCTTGGATTGAATGAATAATTACCTAGAATATCGCATCTGTGATTTTGTCAGGGCCGGGTTGCCCAATATGTCATCACTGTGATTTATCCATAGAACATTTTATTTAAAGTTATTTTCGAAAGTTTTTATAAACTTTTGTGGAACTATGAGTTTCGGTACATACAGTGTCACCAGTAAAGTTCGCGTCATATGGGAAAATTTTGTATTAATCAATTTAAGTTATTTTTGATTTTGCCAATAGTTTTTGCTTCAACTATAATGCCAATTGACGTCAACAAAAGCAAGCACGTGACTTCCTATTTTAAATGTCGTTATTTCTCAAGATTTTGAAAAATGTTAAAGAAAAAAGTTGTTTTTTCTTAATTTTATAACACCAATTGTCAACCTTCTAGTATACTTCCATTTTTTTGCATTTTTTTTAACTTAATACATTTTTAACTTGACAGGCTTTAAGCAAACCTGCATAAAATTACTTACTACTATTACTTCCACATCCAGTGGAAATATAGTAACGCAGAAAATTTTTTTTTAGTTTTTTTTTGTTCAAATAGGCTTAGAATGTCATGAGACGTCGAGATTTTAAGTTTGAGCAAAAAAAAATTCTGTCTGTCTGTCTGTCTATAACTTTTTTTTTGTGCGCACGATTACTCTCGAACCGTTTAAGATATTAACTTGAAATTTGGTACACGCTTGTATTTTAACGAGATCTGGAACTAGATTATATTTTTATCTTATTCCGTTGAAGGTTGGGGATGAATTATGGTAAATGGGGTGTAAATAAATAGGTATATCAAGCAAGTAAGAGTCCATAAAATTGATATTTGTATATATAAAAGAAGTTATGGTCTCAAACATTTTTTTGACATTAGCCACCTTCATTACCACCCCCGTCTCATTATTAAAGAGGGTGAAAAAAATAAAATTGTGATTTAGTGGGGCCCCCTAGTACCACCCCCAACCCCCACTACCGATGTGGCATATTGTTTTATGGGTTTTTGGGGAAGGTGATTTTAAATAATATATTATTAAAGTTCCATAAACAATTATTTCCACATACATATTTTTTTTTCGTTGTGAGAGACTTTGATGAAAAATCTGGATGTGGAAGTAGTGATTCCTTGGGCAGTTGTTTTTTTACTGAAGTTATTGCTTAACTGCGTTTTTGTGACTGAATATATCTTTTTTAAGAAAAACAAAAATTCGCAAATAGAAATTCATCAAGCTTGATGCAAAGTTTATCTAGTTTCAACAATTTATTCAAAAACTCACTTTAATCTAATTTTTTAAGTAAATAGACACATAATTCGAATCATAAAAAAATGTATTTATTTAATAAATTAACAAAACTTTTCATGTGTAAATCTGTCTTTTCGGTGTTACCGTAAATCGGTATTAGAATAAAAGTTTCTTTTTGTTTATAAAAAGTACAGTAGAAAATAAAAGACATTTTTTTTAGTATTTCTTTTTCTTTATAGGTCGACTAATGTGCCTATTTTCTCAATAAAAAATTCAAATAAAGTGGGTTTTGGAATAAACTGTTTTAACTAGTTAAAGTTTGTATTAAGTTTGGTGAATTTTTATTGGTTGTTTTTGTTTCTTCTAAAAAAAGTATTTAAAACAACATTTAGTCACAAGAATTCATTTATGCGGTGACTTCAGTAAATCCGCTGCCGAAGGAATCACTATTTCCACATCCAGATTTTCTATCCAAGTCTCTCACAACGAAAAAATTTTGTATGTGGAAATAATTGTTTATGGAACTTTAATAATATAATATTTGAAATCGTCTACCCCAAAAACCCAAATTCCACATCGGTAGTGGGGTGGGGGTGGTGATAGTGGAGGTGGATGAAGCAAAAAAATATTTTGAGGTTTTTTGTTCTTGTACACACACTAAATCATATTTTTTTTCATCCCTTTTAATAATGGGATGGTAATGGGGGTGGCTAATTCCAAAAATTTTTTGAGACCTTAGCTTCTCTTGTATATACTAAATGCCAATTTTGTGGGCTCTTACCTACTTGATTTACCTATTTACCTCCAATTTACCCCCCAACCCTTCGACGGAATAAGATGGAAATATAATCTAGTTCTAGATTCCATTAAAGTACATACGTGTACCAAATTTCAAGTCAATATCATAAACGGTTCCAGAGTAATCGTGCGTACAATAAAAGCTACAGATCGACAGACAGACAGAAATTTTTTTTCTTTCAAACCCAAAATCTCGACGTTTCAAGACATTCTAAGCCTATTTAAATAAAAATTTTCAAAATTTTTTTGTCGTTACTATACTTCCATTGGATGTGGAAGTAAAACACATGATTTTATGCGGGTTTATTTAAATTCGGTCAAATTAAAAATGCATTAGGTTAAAAAAATTGCAAAAAAATAAAAGGTTTCTTAGATGGTTGAAAATTGGCAAATTGAGAAATAAATAACTTTCTTTTTAACATATTTCGAGGTATTGAGAAATAATGCATTTTTTTACCTTTTTTAATGTCAAATATGACAGTTAAAGAAAATCACGTGATTGCTTTTGTGTGATTTGGAAAATTGAATATGGCAGTCTCAATATGGCAACTATAATCCGGACAGTCACAAAAAATTTAAAATAAACATCAATTACAAAGCAAATGTATTATAAAAAAAAAAATCTGAAACTGGCCTCAAAATTTGCTCTTGCATAATATCTTTTAAATGCCATATTTGGATTCAATGAATTTAATTGACACTTCCAATGTGGCGCCTAAAATGGTAATAGTACAGTAACTAGAGGTTTTAGTCTAGAAATTTTATTTCATAATTTCAGTGGCCTGTTTTTTTTTTCTTAAAAATTATTTCTCACCCTATTTAGTAGCATCTTATTTCACCACTACATAGAGAATATCCGTGAGATAAGTCCCTTAATCAAATTTTGAGGTATGACTGAACAAAGAGAAAAGCATACCGAATTAAATTAAAAGATTTTTGCGCTGCGCTGTTCAGATGCTATAAGAGTTCCAATTAGTTGTTAAAACTCCGTACATGACTTCAATTAATTTTCAGTGCATATTCGTCAAATTATCACATAAGGACGTATCTAATTTTTTACAATTTTACAGATGAGAATTTTAAAGAATTTTAACATTTTCATATACCTGCTACAAAGAAAGTTTTAACTTCACATAGTCATTTCTCTTAAATGAGCGTATTAAACGAAAAATTTCATATAATGTTTCGAAAAATATTTGTTTGTGTATCGTTTCCGTAAAAAAAAAACTGATACGTTATTTTATTTGATTTATTCTTTTACAAAAAATTTTGCGTAATTTTGTTTGAAACAAGATATTGGTTACATAATTTGGAAGAAAATGACAAATTTCTATGAAACGTTATAATTATAATATATTTATTTACTTCGATAAACTTCAAATAGGTACTTAATTAATCATATGGTAAAGAGATGTAATATTGTTAATGTTGCACTGCAAAGGACCAATAACTCTTGATATTTTTGGCTGAAAGTTTATCAGGATTTGTAATCAGTTACGTTAACTTATAGTTTAACAAAAAAGCCAACATTTCATTTCAGAACGATTGATCTATAATGCTTCTCTAAATAACTTTTTGAAAAAAAAAGTTTGTAGGATCAGTTTTAGTAAATCTAAATTATCTTTGTCCTAAATAATTTTTGCGAATGGTAAGAATTCTAATAATGACCACCATAGAGGCTTTTCTCAAGATACACCTGTTAGAAACAAATATTTTAATGTATTTTCGAGATAGGCCGTTTGATTTCATGCTGATATTTATTTAAGCATTGGGTTGCACCAAGACTCAACACAGGGGATTAAAATAACTATACAATATCAAGGATATATCTAATTTTCGTACGTAAAATAATAGTTTAATAAAAAGTCAACATTGCACTTAAGAACAAAATTGATCTATAATTAGGGTGATCATATTTTTTTCTAGAAAAAAGAGTACCGACAATGATAGAAGGGGTCCCTTATTTAAAGGTGAGGGTATGGTTATTAAAAATGCGCCGCAGGCGAAAATTTTGAATTTTTCAAGGTCAAACGGCCTTAAATTAAAAGTTAGATCATTGATTAAAAATTATATTTTCTTCAAAATGTAGGTCTCGTGTACGCAAGATTTAAAAATTAATTAAAAAGACACTTTCTTCGAGGCGTGACATGTTAAAACGAGATTAAATTAAAGTACCTAAATAAACTGGTTAAAATAATACGTCCGTAATACAATACACAATACCGTACTCTACTTAGTCACAATAGGGAGTTATCGCAAAAGATAACGTATTTGCGTTAAACGTTATTTTTGACATCTAAGCAAGCGCATATTGGTTTTCACGTACGAAAACAAACATGCGCAAGCGTAGATGACAAAGATAACGTTTAACGTACATACGTTATCTTCCGCGATAACTCCCTAATATCTACTCTAAACTAGTATTGACATTCGGCGGTAAATCCTAAGCTAAGAACTACGTTGCAGCCGACCTAGGCGCTTTTGATCTGCAGTAAAATGAAAGAGCGAGATAACGAGATACAGTCGGAGAGCAGCCAATCTGTAGGAAGCATTTTAAAAGTAGTCTATACAACTCGCGAACACCCACCTAAAAAACAGATGATATTATGTAAAATGACCTTCTAGATTTGATTTTTGAGTTCGCCCGTTAATTTGAGATTGCCAAATCGGTCAATTCGCAAATTTTTTGAAAAATTTTAAAATTATGGGTTAATTTTCGTTTTGCACATAACACATCATATCTTTTTTATTTTAATTCTGATTTAGACCAATATTTTACACATTATCCCTCCAATATTCGTAGACAGGCTGACGGTAAAGAATATAGTGTAACTAATAATATAGTGCCTAAAAAAAATATAATTACCCTCTATTGTCGCGGTTTTTTAAAATTTGCATTGAAAAATACCCGATCGAGGTAACTTTTTTATTTTTAAAGAAAGACTTATAGTATAAACGAAAAAAATGTTCCATATACTTTAAACAAACTTTTTTATAAAGAGATTTTTTTGAAATTCGGCTCATGTAACGAGATGGCGCTGTTGAATGCGGCCGCGCAACTCGTCCGCATTAATTTAAGGCATAACTTCTGTTAACGTCGCCCATCTGTGGTGTCGTTTAAGCGATCAAGTGAGTCTACGGATTATTTAGTTTCTATTTACAATTAAATGTTATAAAATTATGTAGATAATCTCGAAACATACACATTAAAAAATATGTTTTCATTAATTATAACAGCAAGTGGGTACTAAAGATTACATTTTCCTTCGCTTAAACAACTTATGTTACATTGCACGTTTGCTTTGCTACACTTGCAGCTTGTAGTACAGTTATATAATTTACGTTTACAAAATGGAGTTAACTCAATAAAATTGGATTTTGGGCTTTTTGAAATCATCTTTGTAAACAAGATTTCCTCCTTTAGGTACCATCCAAAATCTAAAACATTTGGAATTCTGGGCTTAATTTGGTAGGCTGTCTTGTAAATAGCACATTGCAGAAATGCCCTTTTTACTTGTATTCTCTGTACTAGGATTTACAATTTCTGATTTTCTTTTATAAGCAGTTCGGGTATACCATCTTCTACATTGTGCATGATAAACTGAATTTAGTGATAAAAATAATTTTTTCTGTTCTAAATATTGTTTTAGAGCCACAAAAATGTCATCGGATTTTGCATTTGATCGGTACATTTCTAAAACCGTAAATATCGCTCGCAGACAAAAAATTTTCATACCATTGTGTTAGTGAACGAATTCTGTACAACTTTCAAAATGTCCGTCTGTTCGTCCGTCACGTTTCTTGTAAGCACGATAACTCAGGAAAGAAAATTCCGATTGTACTGAAATTTGGACAGTAAATTAATGTTAGCTAGAGGAAGAACCCTATTTGAACAAAATCGATCGGTAAATAAAAATGTTATTAATGATTTAAATTTGAAAAAAAAAATTAATTTTTATGTTTTTGTAATTGAATAGAAATCTGGTGAAATGATATTTCATTTTGATATCTAAATATTTATATATTTTACAAATATACATTTCATAATGTAATATACAACCGTGAAAATATGATTTTAGCTCGTGTCTTATAATGTAAAAATTTTGATTCTTTTACATGTAAGGTGGTGATGTAGTTCTTTTGACTCGGAATCCAAGGGTCCCGGGCTCGAAACCCAAATGGGATTTGGTATAGTTTTTTTTTTTATTTTTACTTAATTTCACACTGAGTCTTTTACCAACTAAGTTCGTACTATAAAATTAAAAATGTCTAAAAGTAATATTATTTACAAAAAACTGCGAAAAGTATCCTATTGAATGTATAACAATTATATAAAAATCCAGTGAACAGGCGAAGAGTACGTTTATAGCTTGTTTTCTTTGATTTCCTATCCGAGTAATTATAATTTATTATGCCAAACTATGTGTTTATAACGCACTAAATATAAGGACTGAGACAAAAAGCACTTTTAACTTAACATAAATGGACACTGGAAAATATTAATCACCCGGCATGTGTCTGCGTTTAGCTCTAGATGCGATTGCGGCCGATTCATAGTAGCGCGCATTCGTTCGGACGCTGAAACAATCAATGAATATTTCGATAAGGGAGCAAAATTTCAAAAAAAACTTCTTATAAAAGATTTTATTTAGTTCATTCGGAACATTTTCTTCGGTTATAGTAGGCACCTAATTTTAAAAATAAAAAAGATACCTCGATCGGACATTTTACTTTGCAAATTTTAAAGATTTTGCGTCAAAGAAAAGTTGTTATTTTTTTTTGCCAACTAATTATTTTTTAAGTAAAGTTTTTTACTTTCAACATATCAAAGAATAGTTAGAGAATATTATGTAAAAAAATTTAAAAAGTCTAAAGTAAAATAAAAAATATATGACGTGTTATATGAAAAACAAAAAATAACACATAATTTTTATTTTTTTTTTAGAAAATTGCCAATTAGGTCATTTTGGCAATCTCAAATCAATGGGCGAATTCAAAAATCAAGTTTAGTAGGTTATTTTACATCAGATTACCTATTTTTAAGGTGGGTGTTCGCGAGTTGTATAGAGGGTGTCGAATTCAGAGGGTCTGGTCTTCCACTAAGATAAGTGACACATTCGACAGTCGATGTTCGACTCACGTAGCGTCACCGTGGCATCGCAATCGGTTGATATACGTGAGCCAGAAACACTTGATTTCGTTTCATTCGGGACGTTTTATTTTATATGTACTTATTATAAAATAAAAAATAAATGAAAATATTTATTTAGAATTTTTGTGTACCTCAAGAAAAAAGAAGTACATTATGTGTACTTAATGAAAATTTTAAGGACAGTAGGACATTACTCGAAAAAAGAGTACTGTCCTACTAAAATAAGTACATATTATGGTCAGCCTATCTATAATGCTTCTGTAAATGCTTTTTTTGAAAGAGAAAATGATAGGATCAGTTTTAGTAACTCCAAAGTCTATCATGTTGGTACTCTCCTAAATCATCTTTACGAATGGTATGGATTCTAATAATAGCACCTAGAGGCTTCTCTCAAGATACGTCCGTCAGTAACAAATATTGTAACATATTTTTGAGATACGCTGTTTAATTTCTTTTTGTTATACCTACTAACATTTGATTACACCAGCGGATTAGGGGGTATACAAGATAATTTTCGCACTTTTTGAGATACGTCTCTTTGTGATAAAAGGGACAAATGTTTAGTGATACTAGGTAAGAAAACCATTTAAATGTAAATCATTCGCTGCCGCAAAGAAGGAGAATAAGACTGATAATGTGATGTTAATTTTTATTTATTAACGTAGTTACATTCCCAACATATTAGTCAATAAATAAATTATATTCAGATGATCAAAGCACACCATAGCCCAACAGCACGTTGTATTAATTATTAATAAGTTTTCATTGAACCTGTATTTACATAAATAAATGATAATTCCGCACATTAGCTATTTTAATACCGCTAGAAATACACACTTAGTCTGTGACAGTTTTATAAAATAATATTTGTGTACTATATTTGATTTGCCTATGCAAAAACCGTGACTAGAATTAATGTATGATCGATACAAATTAGAATAATTGCTGTTGTATAATCTGTTCAGTTTATTTTATTGCTTTTTTATTGCCAAATTTGCACACAAACTGACATGGTGTGACAATTGTCCACAGATCAAGGCGATGGGTAGGTCGCTAAATTTAAAATTAAAATCTACCAAGCAATAACCGGCTTAGTGGCGCGGTGTATTAGGCTTGCGATCACGGGGTCCCGGGTTCGAATACTGGTTAGGGTATGGATGTGTAGTGACGTTTTTCACGTTGCCGAGACGGTAGCGGTGGGCTAGACTGTGGTTGTGTGAGAGACAACACAGCCGAGTTCGTGTCTCAGCTGCGGCAGATGGCAATGTTGCAGGGAATGGGTGTTGTGATGTTGTCTATGTGTGTGTGTATCCGTCCTGGTTGAATAGTAGAATAGCCTACGGCTAAACTCCGCTAAGGAGTAAGATGATAAAAATAATAAAAAATAAAAACAAATTATAAAATGAGAAAAATATCATATCTAGAAAGAGATTTATAAGTGGTATGAATGTAATAGGAAACATCTGCCATTAATCTGTTTCCTGAGTGGAAATTTGTCCGGGACTATCTCTATTGATAGCCTACCGACTGTTAGGTGAGATACTTTGGTCACCCATTCAAATGCCGAACTCGCCCAGGGTTGCTTACTCTACTGATCGAGTGGAATATCTCTATCTCTCTCTCTTTTCTCAGAGCTTATTACGAAAAAGTTTATGTGCTGTATATATTACTCACAAACACTTTCGTAATAAATTTTGAGAAAGGAAACAGATCAGTTTCCGAAACGTTAACAAAATACGTTATTTTTATATATTTTTTCTTATTCATTATTCATCAAAAACGCCCTCTAACTGCTCCTTTAGCCTAAGACTCACGGGCGTAGAGGTTATTTTCTTGTAAAAAACTGGGTAATTGTATTATTTTGTGGATTTCACGGATATTTTTAGAAGAAAATACATGTGGCAGAAGATTTCAACAAGAAAAACAGAAAAATTAAGGAAATGTCAGAGCCAACATTTAAACAATATTTACTACTATAGTGCTATCCAGATGTCGGAGGTCTACTACGATTTGTTTTACAGTTCCAAAATCCAAGGAATCATATTATGGATTCGTTTATTCAAAATCTAATATCAAAGCGTTCAGGATATTTTGAAATTCATTGTTTTCCTATGCTCTTTTATGAAAAACTTTTTAAAAAATGAATAGCTTTTTCATAAAAATGCATAAGAAAACAATTATTTCACCGCCTGTTCTTATTTAAGATAAAAAACATTTCCTTTCACACATTCTACTGTTTTTTCCAAGGCCTACTTAGCTTTTCACAAGAAAATTAAATGGCGCTACCCCAACAAAATAAACACCGTTTGAACTTAAATGATAGAAAGGCGTCTCCAAATATCCTAATTACCTAACCTTGAACTGATTAAAAAAATCCCTAACATAATTTTTCGAATTTTGGGAATACAAGAAAAACGTAGTAGGCCGCGAACCGTCATCTGGAATATGGCAATGGAGCACAAAAAATGCGACTTTCTGTGCTCCAAATATAAAAAAAGTCATTCGATTTTCTCGAAAACTAGAGACTGTTTTGGACTTAAGTCCACCGTAAGCGGGACACACTGTACATAAAAATATCATTTGTTATAAAGGAAACGCTACAAATTAAATTTTCTGTAATTAATTTCTGCATATGATACGTATAATTCTACATACTTGTTTGATTTGTTGTTATTGATAGTTGCTGGTTATTTTATTAAATGCATGGTAAAATATTCAATTGTTGGTAAAAATATAAATTGCACGAAAAAGCAAAATTCCCCGGATATATAAAATTCTGAATAAAAAGAATGAACGCTCGATAAAAATAACAGATGCTCGATAAGTGCAAATAATGTTAAATAAAAAATATACCGAATGTTCGATAAAAATGTTAAATGCATATAAAGAGTACTAAACTAAGGCAAAAATAATATGTTCGTTAAATGGGGCAAACGCATGAAAAGAATAATCGCTCGATAGAATTGAGATAATTAGACGTGCGATAAGTATAATAAACAAAACTAGTAGATACTCTATAAAAATAGTGATTGTTAGATAAAAAAATAGTATGTGCCATTTAAATAAAATGGTTAATAAATGCCTTAATACATGATAATCCTATTGATTATTATTATTCTTGGTTAAATCGTAATAGCTAAAAACATATGAAAAAACCGTTGCCTAGGAATCACTATTTCCACATCCAAATTTCCAGTAGGGATGATAGTGGGGGTGGCTGATGCCAAAAGAAAAACTAAAGCCTTTGGTTCTTGTACACACACTAAATCATAATTTTACTTTTTTACTCCCTTTAATAATGAGGTGGGGGTGGTAATAAGGTTGGTAGTAAGAGTGGCTGATGGCAAAAAAAAAATTGTTCTTGTACTGTCGTGAGCAAAAAAATAATAGGACAACTATTTTTTTCTAATGTAAATCTGTCTCTATTTGCACACTTGCAATGAATTTTGACAAATAACTGACAATGTCATAAAAATTAAAGTTAGATGTACACAACTAGATTTTAGCAAAAATACGTTATAAGATTTTTTTTGCGCACGACAGTACACACTAAATCACAATTTTATTTTTTACCCTGTTTAATAATGGGGTGGAGGTGCCAGTGTGTGTAGCTAATGCCAATAAAAAATTAAGACCTTGATTTCTCGTATATACAGGGTGGACCAAATTAGATGGGATTTGGAGTTTTCTCTAAAACTATGGCAGACAGACAAAAATCATTTTTTTGTGCTTAAACTTAAAATCTCGATGTTTCATGACATTCTAAGCCTATTGGAATACAAAAAGAATCATATTTTTTTACGATTACTGTACTTTTACGATGTGGAAGTATAAGTAGCATATCATAACAAATCTATGAAATATAAAACAATATTTTGGATTTGTTTAAAACTGAAATAAAGTTTAGAAATATTAAAATAAATTGGGAATCTTTGCATTGCAGCTGCAGATGCGAAGGACGGTACATAAGGAAATTAATTTCCCAAAAAGTAATAGCATTTTTTTTTACTCTGCAAACTGTAATTAAATTTATCAATCATTTTTTCTAACATGCAAAGTTTTATTGAATATTTCTGTTTGCATTATGTTACCTAACATTTTGAATTTTGTAAATAAATTTGTTTTAAATGTCGAATGACTTTTTAATACCTACCTTAAAAGAACACACCACATAGTTATTTTTTGTATATTGCCCATTTCATAATAATGCAGTTGAATTGATTTTTTTCGGCGACAACATTCCACCTGAAATTTTATTGTTGAATCTCACGTATTATGACCTCCTTATTACGGAAAAAATATTTGTGCTCAAAAATTCCTTGTGCGTCAAAAGTTATATGCAGTTTTTGACGCCCTTTCAGGGATTTTCAACGTATGTGCTTAATATATCTTGTACTAGTAATCGGATGGGAATCTTAAAAATGCAGGTGAAATAAAATTCTTAAAAATATAGACCTGTGCTATACGTATTGGTCAATCCGCCATCTTGGAAAAAAATAGAAAACACCAAAAATAGCCGAAAAAATTAAAATCAAAATATCTACGCAAACATTTTTTTCTAAACAACGAATGCGCTCGGGGCAAGCGTAGAGGCGACTTCAATGTGAATATCAGTCGATATTCCGTTGAAGCAACGTCGAGCGCGGTTAGTACTTGGATGGATGACCCATCTTGGGAAATACATCGTTCTCGTCCCACCTTCTAGCGGCTTGTATATCAGTGTATACGCGGAAGTTACGTAATTTCAGACGAGGATTACGTAGTGGATATACCATCCTTCGGAGGGGATGTAAAGCAGGCGGTCCCTTGTCTATTAAATGTTAGATTTCCAGGTTGGGGGTAGCTCGTCTCCTGGCGGCGGTGATAGGCCCTGGTAGCGGAAATAGCCCGACGTTAAATAAATAGATAAAAAAAACGAATGCGCTCGTTATTCTTAGTGCTATTCTGTTCATCAGCACACCCATCAAAAATAATACGACTCTAGTCTTGACTACTTGGTTCTTATATCGATCATATATTCATATATTATTATTATTACCATGCGTATGGTTAATAAATTTCCTTTTCAAATTAATGAAGTTTAATTTTGTATTAAAATTTTGAAGTTACACGATTTCATTTTGTTCCGACGAAAATCGGGTGAAAAAAAGAGGGTAAAAAAAAAATACATTTTTGAACGTTGTAAAAATGCATTCTTTTTGAAAATTTGAAAAAAAAATAAACTCTATATCCTAAAAATACATAAAAGAACGTACATTCGAAAAAAGTGACGTACAATGCCTCCTTGGTAATTGACGAAGAATTAAAAACCACTACCCTAGGAATCACTACTTCCACATCCAGATTTTCTATCCAAGTCTCTCACAACGAAAAAATTTTGTATGTGGAAATAATTATTTATGGAACTTTAATAATATAATATTTGAAATCCTGTACCATAAAACATTGGTAGTGGGGTGGGGGTGGTGACAGGGGGTAATGAGGGGTGGATGAAGTAAAAAAATATTTTGAGGTTTTTGGTTCTTATACACAGTACACACACTAAATCACAATCTTTTCTCATCCCCTTTAATAATGAGATGGGGGTGGTAATGGGGGTGGCTAATGCCAAAAATTTTTTTGAGACCTTAGCTTCTCTTGCCTACTTCATTTACCTATATACCCCCATTTACCCCAATTTACCCCCCAACCCTGCGACGGAACAAGATGAAAATATAATCTAGTTCCAGATCTCGTTAAAATACATACGTGTACCAAATTTCAAGTTAATATCTTAAACGGTTCCAGAGTAATCGTGCGCACAAAAAAAAGTTACAGACAGACCGACAGACACACCGACAGACAGACAAAATTTTTTTTCATTCAAACTTAAAATTTTGACGTTTCGTGACATTCTAAGCCTATTTGAACAATAAAAATTTTTAAAATTTTTTTTGTCGTTACTATACTTCCACTGGACGTGGAAGTAAAATTTTATTTCGTCCGCCATCTTTGACCATTCTATTTGACATACGGTGTCTGGGATTGGTGCATTATATTTAACAATAAATGAGTTTTATTTTTGCCAACTTTGGTGAAATTACTCCTTCTTATAGAAAAGATATTAAATTTTGACTTTTCGGCTATGTTAGGTGTTTCTTATTTTTTTTCAAGATGACGGATTGACCAACACATATCGGACAGGTCTATATTTTTTAGGAATTTTATTTCAAATAAGCCAGTATTTTTAGAATTCCCATCCGATTACTAGTACAAGATATATTAAGCAGATAAGTTGAAAATCCGTGAAAACGCATCAAAAAGTGCATATAACTTTTGACGCACAAGGAATTCTTGGACGCAAACATTTTTTTCGTAATCAGAAGGTCATAATACAAGAATCAACAATAAAAATTCAAGTAGAATGTTGTCGCAGAAAAAAATTAAATTAAATCCATTCGACTGTACTATAAACACGCCAAGCGCCTACAGCTACAGCACGCGCCAGCCCGGCCCTGCCCATAAACAACACCTTAAAATGCGCCACCTAACCTTGCCATATCCTGTCGGAATCCTCTAACTTCCTCTTTTTACCTCCCTCCATCCACCCATCCAACTTCAACCTTCCACCCCCACTCTGAGACCGACATTAGGATGCAAAGCCATCCCGATCAAGAGAGTAAAATTAGTATGCAGCGTGGATGATTTAGTATATGGTTTTAGTGCTACGACGTACGCTACGAACACAGTCAGTAAACTAATGTTTTTCACAGATAACCCTTCGTACTTTGCTGTGCCGAATGGGCGCAAGAAGATGGCAGTCGCCGACAGTGTAAGCAGTGCCTCTGAGTGCTCATTGACGAGGCAGATGACACCCCCGAAGAACAAGAATAATTGCCGCGATAAGAGGAGCTACATGAGGTCGGTTAGCAGTAATTCTGCTGATTCCAATCAGGAGCTGCTGATCATGGGGGAGCCTAGATTGAGCGATATCGCTCCTGATTTGGCGCATAAGCATCCTGCTAGCAGGTCCAACTCGTTGAAGAATACTAAACATGATGTGAACAGTGATCTTGGGTATATCCCCCTGCCGACTAGTGAGGAACAAGCGGATAGCCTCTCCGGAGATGAAGTTTTCTTGGCGGAAGATTCTGCAAGGTGAGTGTCAATCACCAATGTACACAGTAAGCCAAAATCACAAAAAAGTGTCCAAAAATTTGATTATACTTTAATGACAGAACATATGCACATATTACGAGACAAACTCTAGTCAAAGGTGGGTTTTAAGGGGTGTTTTTTTTAAATGACAGTTTATGTGTTTTATAATGATTTCAAAATATGAGAAAAATTCAAGTTCAGGTGTGGATAATTAGTGGATTGTTAATTTGGTAAAGTGGAAATACACACGTTTTTTCGCGAATAATTTCTTTTAAAGATAGAATGTGAAAAAAGCAATTTTAAAGAGTCAAGATGGGTTTTTAAGACGCGGTTGTTTCTAAAAACGACACTACATTTTTTCGCGATAGATCTATTAAAAATAAGCTAAAACATAGAAATAAATAATATAATAAGATAAACAATTGTTTCTTGCAAAAAAAAGAAAAAAAATTACAATTTTGACACACTATATCTTTTTCTCCAGCAACAATTTACTAAAGCATGTTTGGTTATATTTTGATCCAAAGAATCTTGAATCTTGAACTACGGCCTATTATTAATGATCCACCCTGTATACATTTATACAAATTAATCGACCCATGCAACATCACTTTCACTTTCATCTGAGGCAGTTTCCTCGGCTTCTGATGTAACATGAGTAGCAGAAGAGGATGGGGATAGGTCTTCTGACGATACCTCGAGTGAAGTATTCTTTAATAAGACTAATGCCTCGGGAGAAATAGAAGAACTTGTTTTTAAGGGTTTTGTATAAAATATTAAGGAATTATCTACTTGTCAATATGTTTGTTTTATTGGTTTTGAAAAGAAAATAGTCATTACACATTACAAATAAGAGTATTATCACACACAAAGACAGCAATGGTTGGGATTCAGACAACCTAAAAATGTTCATTGAAAAAGCTTCGTTGGTAATTGTAGACAGTCTCTAGGAGGTTTATAGATTTTATAGACTTTCTATGACCGATTATTTAGTCAACGAACTGCGAAATTATAAAAATTTCAATATTTTTCAAATTTTACCATTTTTAAAACATGCATCCTTGTAACTCCCAAAGGATTAAAATACCGCATTGATTTTCTTTAAATTGAATTCAATATTTGAATCTCTAACAGTATCAATATTTAACAGTAAAATTTCGAAATAATCACATATGTAATGATAATTCTTCTTTGTGGGTTATTATTGTAGTAAAAGGTATCGTCTTCAGTTTCTATATGGTCCCGATATTTGCTCTTACCCTTGAGGGGTTAAAAGCCACTTCTAAATTTAAATATTCAATATTTGAAAAAGTATACCTGATTTATATTTTGAAACATAAGATAGTTATGTTTTTGGAATCGTTGATTACGAATCTGTCAAAACTAAAAAAGTCAAAATGGCCACTCTAATATGGCGGATGGAAGTTTTTTCTAAAATAAGTGCTTTAAATGGACAAAGAAAATTGAGCATCGACATTTGGCATTTTGTTTAAAAAAATGTGAAAACGCACATCGTGTTGGCTATAAATTTTTATTTTTTTGGTTGTAGAAACAAACAAACAATCATTTTACACGGGGTTGCGAGATACTACCTCTATATCTGTAGGATGCTGGAAAACAGAGAAACTAACCGGATTTACATTTTTATGGATGCTATGATTGGCAAAAATCGTTTTGCACACTTAGAGTTTGAAACTCATGTCCTATAAATGTTATTAAGTAACATCCCCAGAAAGGATTTAAACTACCGTAATTCAAGATGTAACGAAAAAGCTATACTGTTGCTTATTCGCTTCATTTCCATAGTTTTTTTTTTTTGGGGTGGCGTCTCTCAACCCCGTGGGGGTGGTTTCCAAACACAACGTCGAACTAGTCTAGTTTCTTCTCTCTTTTACACAACGCAGGTGTTTCGAATTTTTATAGAAGTCACTGTAACTTTTTATAGTCAAACCTTACATAGAGGGTAGTTTTCACACCTCTGAGGGTTGACACTGTAGAATGTTGATGGTACGTAAGTTTCTAGTTCTATTTTAGAGTACTACGCAATTTCAGCCAATCATAGCATCCATGAAAATAGAAATCCTGTTGCATTTTACGTTTTTTCTTGTTTTTCTCGTGTCCTTTAAACTTGGGGGTGGTTGTTCTCAACTCAATAGGGGCAGTTTATGAAGATTACGTCGGACCTGATGCAGTTTCTTATCACTTTAACAAAACTTAGACATTTTGAGCTTTTTCAGGAGACATTGCTGTTTTGGATCGATTTTTTTATATATGGGGGCTAGTTTTCGCCGCTCCCTGGGGGTGTGTTTCATATCTATTGTATGTACGCTGCTGTTTTACTTCAATTTGTATAATTCGATTGATTAAGATGTAACAACTATTCTCGTAGCTTAATATTCTTTTTACCCCATTTCAGGGGTGTTTTTTGGCTCTAGCTAATAATTTTGGGGGTCTACGATTTTTTTTGACCTCGGATTCGGATTCAGCGACCGAAAATACATGGGAATACATGGGTCTGGTTCGCTGCTTTGAACTTTTTTTTTGTGGGTCTGTGTAATTTATCAGTGAAAATTCTTGGTCTATGAAATGTGAAAGTATAGATGATATTGGGTAGTAGAAAAAGTGATTTTAAATAGAAATTTAGGAGTGACTTTTTTTTGAAAAAACAATTTATTTCCAAGTTATTAATTATTATTTAATGTAATTTAATTTAAAATAAATGTAATAAGAGCCGTAATTCGAGGGCCATAAATTAAAATGTTAAATTTTGAATTCCAAAGCTTGCTAATTAATAATATTGTTTTAGTTTTTCAGTAAAAAATTACTAGTATGACTTTTTTCTTAAACAAAAATGCAATGCAATAACCGAATAAAGTTTTGTTGTACTCACAAAACACATAGTAAAGATCTTTGATACCGATCCAAGTTTGGCGGAAATTGGGTGACTAATGACTAAGATATGGAGGGGGGGCATTAAAAATTCACAGAAATATTGAAGTTACTAATTTCGTTTTCAGATTATTTGCAAACAAAATCATATTTACAAGTTAGCTGTCAATAAATATTAAATGTGTCTATTTTAAGGTGTATTTTTATTGATCGTATTTCAAACTCTCGCCAAAGTCGTGCTAGCCTTAAATATCATTTCCCTAAATAATGAATTTATTTTATTTTTTATTTATTTTATACTATGTATTGCATTGCTACAACAAATAATATTGATGATATTAATAAATTGTTAAAAATAAGGGTCAATAATATTAAGTATTTTATTTTCTAGGATGAGAAAAAAATTATTTATTTAATGTGAAATTGAATTCATTACTGAAGAAGTCAATGATAATTAAGCAACACTAGAAACACAATAAATCAATTTGTCGATACCGTGACAGTCTGAAGTCCCTTTAACCGCTGCTACTGCCTGAAGAAATACAAGAACCTAAATTAAAATCTCACCGTCTCTGCTAAATTAGTTTATAGGAGATAACTGTGACAGATTTCATTATTTTTTACTGTTATGTGGGGTTGTAGGGTTACTATTTTTTGTAGGATGACAGATTAATATTAATTGTTCAAAAAATAGATATCGGGGCTTACGTTGTGCTTCATGTAATGAAGCTTAAAAGCTTCTGTTCAAAATGTGACATAGTCAGAAAAATACTATATAGACAAAAGAAAACTTCTCAATTTTTTTATATTTCATGTGGAATTATCAAGTTTCGAATTTAGAAGGCCTGAAACGGGGCATAATATTAATAAATTAATAGTTTAGAGAACTAAAAAAAAAGACGTTTTTATAAATACTGCACTGAAAAGCAAGAAATAATCATCGAACCTGTTCTTTCTGTCTATCCTGTAAGGGCCTTAGTGTAAGCCGATAATATCCTGCAAGAAAAATATTTAGAACACGATATTTGTGATGAAGCACAACGGGAATACGTCAGGGAAATATTATGCAAATTTTGGAGTACCACAGGGATCAAATTTGGATCCACTGTTATTAATATTATTCATTCATCGGTTGTTAAATTCTAAAAATGTTTATTATTTGCTGACGATTTTAAAATTAACCAAAAAGTTTGAATAGAGATTATGTGGATAATAATAAACATAGAAATTTTAAATCCACCAGTTTAAAAGAAACTTAAAATCTAAAATTCGTTTGTGTGCCATTAATTTTAAAGCGTTAAAAAAATATGGAATATATTATGCTACATGTTTTTTAATTTTTTTCCCCTTTATATGCAAGATAATGATAATACATGAAATCACGCAACATATTTTTTAATAATTATTTTCGTCGTTGATAAATGAAGACTGTAAACCAATACATGCAACTGATAGCCCTGTCAATGAACGTTCAATGAGGGGGTCTAGATGGAAATGCCGAGATCACAATTTTTTACTTGAGGGCTGTGTTTGGACTATTTAGGAGATAAACATACCAAAAGTCCCCGAACGTAGGAGGTTCGGGGGGTGCAGAAGGGCACGAAGAAGGTCCCAGTTTTTGGTATTTCGCTCATATCTCGAAAACGGTTAGCTATATGAAAAATTAAAGCTGACCAAATTTTCTACAGTAATGTTTCCATTAATTTTTGTCGTATCTGTTATGGTTCAGTAATGGATTGTATATCTTTTAACTGTATTCCAACTTTGTTATAAATTTATTATAAATTGAAAAAAATTAACAATCGTTGAGCAGATATCCGTTTCATAGCAGACTGAACTCAAATATCGAATAAAAAATGTCTTTCTGTAAGTGTGTGTGTGTGTGCGTGTATATGTATATGTGCGTGTATACCGTTTCTTGTAAACACGATAACTTCTGTTAGACTTAAAGTATTTAATTATCCCTATTGAAATTGGGCCATATCTGTAATACATGGTGATAACTGAAGGGCTACAAACTATCACAACATAATAATCTTATTAAAAATATCATGTTCCAAATTTTAGGATAACATTGATATATCATCTAATTTAAATACAGTTGGTTTGAACCCAACACACACCCGGTATATTGCGGTTATAAATCTTATACATCTTCATATTTTTGTATGCTTAATAAAAAAAAACGCATTTTTTAACTCTAACAGAAGTTATCGTGTTTACAAGAAACGGTATACACGCACACATACATACACGCACACTTGCAAACCCAAAGACATTTTTTATTCGATAATTAAGTTCAATCTGCTATGAAACGTATATCTGTACAACAATTTTTTTCCACGATGATTATTAAAAATTATTTTCAATTTATAATACAGTTAAAAGATATACAATCCATTACTGAACCATAACAGATACGACAAAAACTAATAGAAACATTATTGTAGAAAATTTAGTCAACTTTAAGTTTGCACTTTTGCACTTTTTGATTATGGCTAATCGTTTTCGAGATATGAGCGAAAAACAAAAAACCGGACATTCCCCGTGCCCCCCCTGTACCCCCCGCAACACCTATGTTCGGGGACTTTTGGTATGTTCACCTCCTAAATAGTCCAAACACAGTCTTCAAGTTAAAAATTGTGATCTCGGCATTTCCTTATAGAAACCATTCATTGACGGGGCTATGAAAGCTGAAGTTTCAATTATTATACTCTTCGCAAAAACGAAGGCTATATAAAAAAAATTCATATCATTGTGTTAGTGAACGAATTCTGAACAACTTTCAAAATGTCCGTCTGTCCGTCCGTCCGTCCGTCCGTCACGTTTCTTGTAAGCACGATAACTTAAGAAGGAAAAGTCCGATTGTATTGAAATTTGGAAAGTAAGTTAGTGTTAGGTAGAGGAAGAACCTTATTGAAGAAAATCGATCAGTAAATAAAAAAGTTATTAATTATTTAATAATAAAAAAAAAAAAATTCTCATAATTTTTGTCGCTTGTACTTAAATAGAAATCTTGCGAAATGTTATCTCCATAAACTTTTGCCTTGCAATCCAAAGATCGTGTGTTCGAATCCCACACAGGTTAGATATTTTTTTTTTCATTTTTTTTTTCATATAATTTTTTTCACAACAAATATAGTATTACAAAATTTAGGATGTCCAAAAACTAACATTATTTACAAGAAAACTGCGAAGAGTATCCTATAGAATGTGTAACAATTATATAAAAAGCTCAGTAAATTGGCGAAGAGTACGTTTTTAGCTTGTTTAAATTATTTTGTCCCTTTTTCTGTGCGATGTTTTTTATACAAGTTATGAAACTTTTTGTCTATGAATATACGTGAACTTTTTGCTGAACTCTGATTATTGCATCTTATCATTTTGCAGGTATTACAACTTTACTGCCATGAAACGAAACAATCAAAGGAGACACTCTTTTGGTACTTTCGTTGGTAGAGACAGGACAAGCAGCGTGGCGTCCTCATCGAAAAGTTTCAAGGAGGATTTCCCACAGGCCGAACCAGACCCTCCCGCTGCAAACATCGAAATTGACGATCACTCCCTGCGACACGCCTCGTATCCCAGGAAGAGGTGTTCAAGATGTACCAGAGGTAAGCGATTCTTCATTTAAAAATGTGTGTATTTAAAATGTTTTTAACCGCCTGCGCCTTCCATGTCACCTCAAGTCTAGATCTAAATTTGTCTGGGAAGGAGACGGGGCCCTCCAGTTTATAGTGGAGTTCGAACCACTTTTTGGGGATAATTTACTGTGGGGCTCGAACCCACTTTGCTAGGTCCGCTCAGAATGCAAGCTAGATGCGCTAACCACTGAATTTTCTACCCCGATTGATTAAGTATGTTTTGTGCATCGCCTGTGGAAGAATATTTATAGAAGCTTCCCGACAATACACATTTTAGAGGGCTCGAACCCACTTTGCTAGGTCCGCTCAGAATGCAAGCTAGATGCGCTAACCACTGAATTTTCTACCCCGATTGATTAAGTATGTTTTGTGCATCGCCTGTGGAAGAATATTTATAGAAGCTTCCCGACAATACACATTTTAGAGTTATTCAAAAAAGCAAATAAACAAAATAGAACAGCCATTAAGGCAAAGATAATTTCAATAATAAGTCGAGAATTACTTGACGAGCGAGATTTTATGTGCTTCTCATTTTTTTACTTTTTCATAATTCTTAGCTATGACAATGTTTTATCCAACACTTTCATATAAGGTGATATTTATTGATGAGGTTTTGAAGGTATAAAGTGGCCCATAAGTCACTAGTGAGGTAAAGTGATTTAGTCACTAAAGAGTAATTTTAATATAAAAAAAGTCCAAGCAATTTATTTATTGTCTTTATTATACGGAAAATTAACAAAACAAAGAATCCATGCATTAACATTTATTTATTTATATTTGTATTAACATTTATTGTCATCATATTCGATTTTTCACAAAGAAAACTGCTCTCCTGTACATAATTTTTCTCTATACTAGTAACGACGTCTGTCTCGCATGACTCGTTGCGCTGCTCTTCCTGCATTTTTTTAACAACAACAATTTTGTTTGAGACTGAATCTTCCTCCGCCACAGTGGATGATTTCCACCCACCGTGACGTTTAAGGGTGGTAATGTCCTTAGTTTTTCGCCGCTCCTCTTTGACCTTACCGGCATGGGTGACCCTGCCAGGAGTACAAGACTCCCGCCGGCATCGCTCTCAGAATCATTGCAGTTACTTACTCCCCTCCACCACGACAAGGTCTCACTACTTCTCGGAGTTGCCGAGGAACGGCGCATGCTATGGTCAGTATACAAACTGCATCTGGCAATTGCAAATAATCAGCTACAATTCTTGGAATTTTTTGAGAGCTTATTTAATCCAACGCACTGGACAGTGCACTTTCCCATTTGAAAATTTACGAAAAATCTTTTGTGAGGCACATTTTGCGGTCTTAAAAACACATATTTCCTAATCAAATCAAAATCCTCCATTTAAAACTGTGAAACTTCTTGATTTTTTCGTCTTGGTATCTGGTATGGATATATATAGATATTGTTCTTTATCTTTTATATCTTCGACGCTTAAGTAGGTCAGTTCACCGCAACGGCAGGCACCGCAAACTCCCAATATGCAACCTAAAAAACCCAAACAATAAAATACATAAAAGCAAGAACATCTTAATAAACACCTACCTTTGACATAAGATGCTCATCATCAGGGGCATCCATCAAATATTGTTCTTTCCAACATTTTGGCCTTTTTGGGTTTGAAATTTCTTGATCGTCTTTTTAAGTATGCCACAAGCTTTCCGTATCTTGTTATATCAATGTTCCTGTATACTTTTAAAGTCGCCTTTATCATAGAATATTTAGTCCACATCGAAGAAGGTGCGATTTTTTTACTCAAATATAGAAAGTAAGCGAGAAGCACTTCTTCGTTTACTGCCTCTCTTTTTCGTCCAATTTTCAAATTGTCGATATTCTTTAAAACAGATTACTTTGGACTTTTCTGGAAATAAATTGACTGTAGCTTCTTTGGCTTCTTGCAAAATATCGGTCAGAATTTCCATATTATATCTTTCACAATTTTCCATTTTGATGCTAATTACACAATGTTTATTAAACAAACCCCCGGTTACAAACAAAACGGATAACAACCACAGCTTTCTCGGCACATCCATTCAGAATCTACTTAACAATAAGCTACTTGTATTTTATATTTGTAGAGAAACACTGTTGACTTTGACATTGACAACTGACAAAAAATCGATGACATGACATTTTAATAATTTTATTGTTTGTCACTGAAAAAGCATTTATATGAAAGTGTTGGATAAAATGTTGTATTAGACACGTGAGTTATTACATATAAGTCACTTAAGAAAACTTTTCTTGCGTGACTTAATGTAACATAACTCACCAGCCTAATAAATAACTATTATTTATGATATGTTTTATCACACAATTAAGTATTCTCTAAGGAGGGTTAAAAGTTAGCAAACAGAGACTATCTTGCAGTGCAACCTGAAAAAGTTATACGTATTTACGTTACTTAATTTAGATTAATTCCCCAGCATCTTAAATATATTTTTCTTGTCGGCAATTTATTGTAATGGGCAGTGATTTGGCAATAGAGACAATGGAATGATTATAGCGGTATAAAAGAGTGTGTTTATATTTGTTTATCACTAGTAAAGTGGAAGAATTGATATTCAGAATATTTAATTCCTGTTCATATGCAAAAGGTGATCTGTCGGGAAAATTATTGTTGCTGTTGTTGGTCACGACTCTTTTTTAATATTATCAACATTAATAACAAAACAACGTTAGTTCATGTAAGCCAACACTGAGTGTCCAAAAAATATTTGAATACTTATAATATTATTTAAAGAATTGAAGAGCTAAGTGGATAAAGGTGTTATGTCACACTTTTAAAGTTTTGAGTAAATTAAATAAAACGATTTTGAGTTGGAACTTATTTATTTCGTCTTCGATTCAAATAAATAATACCTCATAAAATAGATAATTTTGGGTTATGTTCTTTTGTTTACACTAATATTAAAGAACAATATCAAGCTGTTATGAAACTAGATTTTTCTGTCCAAAACAGTGTACATCCACTAAAATTACTGGTTGTATGTATGACATGGCGCCTTTATAATTAAAAAGTTTCTATAAAATATCACAAATTTAGAATTCACCGTTTATTGGGTGTTAAATCTATATCGGGGGTGTTCAAATATTGCATAAAGTAATTTTTTTTAAAAATGTGACATAACACCTTTATCCTCTTAGGTCTTCAATTAATATAACACATATATTTTCTCGATTCAATATATCTATAAAACATGTTCAAATCTTTAATTAGTTTGACATTTTGTGATAGATATATTGATTAGCTTACTAGAAACTACGTGGTTTATCTCACTGTGAATTTAAATCTCAAAGCAAGCTGAATTTTCAAACGTATTATTTCACAAAAGTATTTTTATGACTAGGCTCTGTCTATGTATAATGCACCTTGGATAATAGACAATGAGAGAAAACCTATTAATTGTAGCTAATTGTTCGGAAAATTGATGGCTAACTTTCAAAGCCTGATATAACGTCGATAAACTAGGTAATTAATGTAGCAAAACGTAATCATTTAAGTTTCATGGTTTAATTTAACGTTTATTGTTGTACCTTTCATTATGAATTTCATTGTGTTTGTAGACGTTGCGTCGGTCAGTACGTACCAGGTTGTCAGAAACTGTAAAAGTACATTTTAGAGAAAATAAATCATATTGCTCTGCCCTTTAAGGATTAAACACGCCATAGGATTACCTTTTATCACTTTGTTTACTTCTTCTTGATCTGATCTGATCTCACTATCTGAACTGAAATGGCTTGTGTGGCCACTAGGGTGCCATTTATAACCCTAGCTAAGTGGCTCTGGAATTCTCTACAACATTCTATAATGATCTAGATAGATTCTGTCAGCAGGTTCACTCTCAAAAACAACCCCTAGCATGCCCTGTCGCGGCTTTTCACAGTTTTTTGTGAAGCAGTTGGTCCTACAGAAAATTATATACCCATTGATAATAATTTATATAAAATTTACTAGAAATAAAGTCCTATACATATTTTCGATAGGAGCAATGACTTTCGAGCAAAGAGCGAACAAACTAGTGAGTTGGGCCCCGATTGTAGGCAATGATGCCACATCACTACGTATACAAATACTTCACAAAAATACAATTAAAAATTTTAAAAAAGAATGAAGTGGCAAGCTCCCATGAAATGGCCAGAGCAAACCAAACAAGCAGAGGTTAAACTAAAATATATCAACAAATTCATCAATTGAATAGGACCAATATTTTAAAATGTGTTTTTTAATTAAGTTCTTAAAACTATTAAAATTAAGAGATTTTACGTCATTAGGAATGTGATTGTATAACTGAAGGTTTAGAGAGTTTTTCTGTGATTTTGTTAATTTAAGACGGGGCTGCCTAAGTTGATTGGCAGACTTAGTGCCATACGAATGAAAATCTGAGTTGGTACAAAAAGAATTTACGTCCTTGTGAATTTCAAGTAAAGTAACATAAATGTGAAGAGAAGGAACCGGCATTATACCATGACTCTTAAATATTGGTAAACAGTGCTCCCTCCAACCAGCATTAACAACACAGCCCCACAAAAAAAAAGTTCAAAGCAGCGAACCAGACCCATATATTTAGTGGCGTGTGTGAGTCGGACGAACATGTAAATATTTTGAGCCGGAACAAGATTACCTCCCCCCCCCGTTTTCGAGGATGCTGAACACGATGGCGGTGTCAGAATTTCTCTTTGGGGTTGCGCAACCAGTCAAAACGGCCAAAAACCACCCCCGAGAGGGGTCGAACGCGATATCCAGCACCACCATCGTGCTCAGCATCCTCGAAAATGGATAGAAATGCAATTTGCCTGATATTACGAAAAAAAAAATTCACCCCTTTCAGGGGCGAGTATTGGCCGGTGGAGGGGTTGATTGGGGTCGAAGGCGATATCCAGCACCACCATCGTGCTCAGCATCCTCGAAAACGGGGGGGAGGTTATTTTCTGCGGAGAAATCGAGTGAAGCGCGTTTTACCCCTCTCGGGGGTGGTTTTTTGCCGTTTTGAGGGGTTGCGCAACCCCAAAGAGAAATTCTGACACCGCCATCGTGTTCGGCATCCTCGAAAACGGGGGAGGGAGGTAATCTTGTTCCGGCTCAAAATATTTACAATTTTCGGGTTTTTTTCCGACTCACACACGCTACTAATTCCTATGTATTTTCGGTCGCTGAAACCGAATCCGGGGTCAAAAAAAATCGTACATCCCCAAAATCATTAGCTAGAGCCAAAAAATACCCTGAAATGGAATAAAAAGAAGATTAAGCTACGAGAATAGTTGTTACTTCTTAATCAATCGAATTATACAAATTAAGGTTAACAGCAGCATACGTACAATAGATATGAAACACACCCCCAGGGAGGGGCGAAAACTAGCCCCCATATATAAAAAAATCGATCTAAAACAGCGATGACTGCTGAAAAAGCTCGAAATGTCTAAGTTTTGTTAGAGTGTTAAGAAACTACATCGGGTCCGACGTAATCTTCATAAACTGTTCCTATAGGGTTGAGAACAATGGGCACGAGAAAACAAGAAAAAAACGTAAAATCCATCAGGATTTTTATTTCCATGGATGCTATGATTGGCTGAAATTGCATAGTACTCTTAAATAGAACCAGAAACTTACGTACCATCAATATCCTACACTGTCAACCCTCAGAGGGTGTGAATACTACCCCCTATGTAAGATTTAACTATAAAAAATTTCAGTGACTTCTATAAAAATTCGAAATACCTGCGTTGTGTGGAAGAGAGAAGAAACTAGACTATCATAAAAACTCATCCTTTCCAGTATTTCATGTGAGACACAGTCAATAATATATCGTATACCGTGAGCATCGTAGAGCGCTTAGGAAGCATTTTAGCAAAAAAATTGTTTTTGTATTTTTTGACGAAGTGACATCATTGAGAACATGCGAAGCTCGCTCAGGTCGGGGTCCCCTAGTTTGATAGCTTATTACGTGTATCGGAAATAGGAATAGGACTTAACTTGTACTCAATTTCGTATTAAATATTATCAATGAGTGTACAATTTTCTGAGGGGCCAACTATTTCGAGGAAATATTAAAAAACTGCGGCAGGGCATGTTGGGGGTGGTTTTTAAGGGTGAAACGCACAGTTACGCCTTGGGAACTCTTTTGCTTCGTCAAAATTGTAATTTGTTTCTCCTATTTTTCCTAAATTGAATAGACTTTTGCATTATCTCGCTTAGTTCTCATAAAAAGCCTAACAACAATCTGCGAAGGCTAATGTCATATACAAACATTTATATGCTGTTTTTCTCTGCAGCTATTTTGGTTCACGCCTTTGGACAAATAATAAGTCAACCACGCTCCGCTTATTATTGAAGAAAATGTTTCGTTTAAAAAACCAAATTGCAACAAAGATATTACCTAAAAACATTTGTTTCAAATATTTCTTGATAAAATTTTAAATAAAAAAAAAATTAATATAATTTTGAATTTAGTAGTTTGTTTGTATCTTGCTTCTTTTTTGCTATTCTCTCGACAGGTTTATCTAGCCAGAAAACTTATATTTTACAACAGGCTGATGAAATTTCAAATTTTTTTCTCGTCTTTGGCGAATGGACCCATACGAAATATGGGAAATAACATCTGGAGAAGCACTTCTCTAACGACCTCTCAAAAATTTTGAAAAAGCCGTTTGCGAAAAATTTTTTTAAAAAATGCATATGACAAAAAAAAATTGAACAGGAGTCTCTAAACCAGGGTGGGCAACCGAATTTTAAAAACTATTTTCGCAAACTGCTTTTTCAAAATTTTTAAGGAGTCGTTAGAGAAGTGCTTTTCTAGATGTTATTTCCCATATTTTGTATGGGTCCCATGCGCCACAGATGAGAAAAAAATATTGAAATTTCACTAGACGCCACTGTTTTACAAGCAAGCTAGAAAAAAAAAACAATTTTAGAAGACGGAAAAAATATTCATCAATTAAAAGAAAGATCTTACGTTTGCTTTATTCAACAACCACAATTGTCTTTCAAGCGAAAATTAACAAATGTAAAAGGTGTATTCTTTGTGTCAAGCTACCGTTGTTGCCGGGCGATCAACCTTTAATTAAACGTGCTAGGCAATATGGTCATACACTCAACATTTCCGGTTTCTGGCAATTTTTATTAAGTTCAATAAATGTTCAATTGCTTAGATGATTATATAACCGCATATGCTATGTGACTTCTTACAAGGAACGACGCTAAGGCGCTAAACAACTTAAGGATATCCGTATGGTAGGGCCGGACTGGCCCGAATGGTAGGGGTTCACAAATTGTCTGAGTATTGAAAATTTGTGTCACTAGTAATACAAATAATTTAGAGAAAAACCGTGTAGTGGAAATATATTTTCAGATCGTATTAATTTCCGGATTTTTCGAAATATCCTGAAAAAGTACACATTTTAATTTCATATTTCTCACATGTACATAAATTCAATATGTCAAATGTTTTAGGCATAAACAAAATTTTATCTCCAAGCCCAGTTTTAAATTATTTTATATTTTAAAGTCGTTGTAGCGTGGCTAAACAGAACCTTTTATTATTAATAATTAGACAAAGTATACTACAATATGTTGTCATATTTTTGAAACGAAGAATATATGTGAGAACCTTTTGACTCAGTATTATAAAATTAGGCTGCAGACTAAGGGGATCCGGGTTGGAATCCTAGCCGGAGAATAAATATCTAGTGGTATGCTTTATGCATATAATCGCTTATTAAAACGCTTTTTGACTCACTGTACGGTTAAAAGTTCTAATGGCATAAGGAGATTGCACAATTATCATCCTATTCACGTCTTTATGTTTTGAGACCTCTCTGGTTGACCTCCTCCTGTCAGATTATGGCACGTTTGACAGTATTACGCCATCTGTCATGGTTGTCTGTTAGGTGTACGATCCCACTAAAGCTCTTTCTCATCAGGTCCTTGTCAATACCACCCCCATCATTTTAGTGGACGCAGCTTTGGCTACTTATCTTCTGGTTTTCAATGTTCTACATTGTTCTCCCTCTAGCTGATATGGCCAAGAAAACGGGGGGCACATGTCTTGCGGGGTCCAGTCGCAGAACTTTTGGAGTAAAAGCTTTACCTCAAGGGACTAAAATGTCACTTATCAAATATAACAGTCATTTTCATAGCTCACTTTAATAATGTTAACTTTTCCATATTTACAGTAACTAGTTTAACTAAGATATTCGACGTTTAATAAATCAAAAACGGTATATGGTATATTTTTTAAATCAGGAAAAAGGATCATTTCAAAAATTTAATAATATACAGGGTATCCCATTTAAAAAAATATATTTTTTGTATCCCCTGAAATCTGCAGACTACTGTACTTTTGATAGCATTTTAACAAAATTCAGTTATAACCACAAAACTTTTATTTCAAACTTTTTTCTATAGGCAATAATAGCGATGATGAGGAGTGGGTAATTTATAATGAATAACACTGTACAAGCAGTACATTTGCAGTACTAGGCCTTATAATTAACATACTAACGATTAACCCTATGCTAGAGCCCATTTGCAGAAAATGACGCCCAATTCAATCAGTTGAATATCTTGAAGATATCATAGTTCATATCAAGTGCAAGAAAACATATCTTATAAATTAAATACTAAAGAAACCTTGTGCTTTTTAGAAAATGGCGCCCAATTTTTAAACAGTTGAACTTCTCGAAGATATAATAGTTCATATCAAGCGCAAAAAAATGTATATTCAACAGCTAAACGAGAAAAGGGTGCAGTCATCGAGAACACTCAATTTGTCTCATTTTCCATCATCTCTCTCTTCACTTGCATTTATGATAAAAGGTAGTTCCTCACTATAACGATTACAGTTTCGGCAGTAGGTCCAGGGAGGTTCTGTCTGCACAACATTGTAAGTGGCTCCAATGTGTAACCCCTTCTAGACACCCTTGGCTTTGTATCTGTGGGCTGTTTAATATATGTTGGCTGTTATGTTACTTTATATACATGACATTCCGTCATCCACTGTTATCTTAGTTTAATCAGAAAATAAGATAATGAAACGTCAAATAGGTATGTATGTAGTTCTTGAAATTCTTTGCTTTGATTTGATTTACTAGCATACCGTAGTCATTGTTTCTATTCCTAAAAAACACACACCGCAGGTCCGGCAACGTGTACGCTGTGTTGGTTTGGGGTTATGCTTGTTACCAGCGGCGAGAGCCAAATTGTATATGATACAGGAATATAAGATGGTAACTGTAGGTTTTTATAAGATGCGTTGTCGATTGTGTCGTGCTTTGGAATAAGATTAACTTATCAATCAAATCAAATGTACATCGTTTATTAGAATATAATAAGAATAACATTTCTTGGTTTTGATCTAGGAAAAACATACAAAAAAGACGTTTTTATGCTTCAAATTTCTTATCTGAACGCAAAATTTATTTTCTACAACGATTGAATAAGTAAAAAGCTGAGAATTGGCCACCATTTCTCCATGGTGACACACAAGGGTAATCTTTGAAAACTTTTAGTAAGTTTGTAAGGTCGAATATAACAGATGTATCGAGTCTTATGCTTCTATTTTCGATTATTTCCTTTTCTCTGACTTTTTTCCGTAGTAATAGTAATAGTGTACACGTTGGCCTACAACCAAATTTTAATCAAAGTTGCTGCCAGTCGAATTTTTTTTACACATTGTTGGATGTATATAGAACCAATTTTCTCGATATTTAAAATCATTTATCGCCGTATTTTACTTTTTTTGTTTAGTGACGCAGCCACATAGAAAAAAGTGGTCTAACCTGCGGACCAAACCAGTGTGTCCTTATGTATTTGAAACCGCTGAAACTGAGTTCGAAGTCGGAATTGCCAGATTGGCTCGTTTTTCACCTTTAACCCCTTTCCCAAAAATGGACTGTCCGGCGGACCATACCAGTGTATCCTTATGTATTTCGACCCTCTGAAACAGAATTGTCAGATTCGCTCGGATTTCACCCTTGACTCCAAAAGACACCTCCAAAGCAAGAAAAACTGGTCTGGCCTGCAGACCACACCAGTGTATCCTCATGTATTTGGACCCGCTAAGACCGAATTCGAAGTCAGAATTGTCAGATTGGCTTATTTTTCACCCCTATATCCCAAAAAAAAAAAAATGGTCTGTCCGGCGGACCATATCAGTGTATCCTATATGTATTTGGTAAGGATAGATTGGTCTGAAAAACTGAAAAACGAGCCAATCTGACAATTCTGACTACGGATTCGGTTTCAGCGGGTCCAAATACATAAGGATCCACTGGTCTGGTCCGAAGTTCAGACCAATTTTTTTTGGGGGGTGTTTTTTAGGGTTACTTGTGAAAAACGAGCGAATCTGACAATTCTGTTTCATAGGGTTCAAATACATAAGTATACACTACAACATTTTCATGGGTTTTGTTCCGGGGTCCTTTGGTTGTAGACCATCGGGTGTAGTATTTTCATTAGAATATTTAGTATTACAACAATACTAAGTTCTTTTTGAAAATTCTTTACGTTTTACTTAGTAAAATGATTGATCTACAAATGAGCCGTTGAACATAAACCGACCTGGATTTCCAGCATAAATTAACAAATAAAGTTGTTTGTTGTGTCCATTTACTCTAACAGTACTTGAAACATTACCTTATAAAATGTGACCCTCAGCACCAAATGGCTATTAAAATATTGGGGGCCCTAAAAAGGTGAAATCCGGCCCTGCGTACGCACTACCGTCCTTAAGCTTGCTCGTCACGTCTCTGCGGTCGCCATTTCTGCCTCCCACCCCCACTCCGTCGTTTATTGTTTTTCTTTATTGTATTATTGGCAATCGTCATAAATATTTTTTAGTAGCTGCTTGTTGATGGTTAGTTTGCATTATGTGACATTTATTATTGTTAAACCAAGTGATTACTGGAGCCCGACGGCTTTACTACTGATTACTCAAGTAATTGGTATTTTATTCACTGGCTAACAGTAAGTGAGACACATGTTTTTGATTACAGATTACAGTTTTTTTTCTCTTGGTGATTTTGTAGCGACGATTTTTGTTTATGTGACTAAGAGGGCTAAAAATAGCTTCCGAATAAGTTTTATTTCCTAGTCGTTTACAATTAACTGTTACAAGTATTTTTTTATAAATCACGGGCAATTAAAGAATGACAGTATTATTTTTATCGTACCAGAGGCGTGGCGAGATCTTACTGTCGTGTGGGACAGTACTGGGGTTTGTTGTTTTAAGATGCGCCGTGGTTTTCGCGTTAGTGTTTTTTTCTAACGTAGAAATCGGCCAAAAATCCGTTTATTAAGCAGACCAAGTAAAATCGCACTTTTATATTTTATTATTTGCTCGAAAATAAATCAAAACAGTTTAGATCGTTGCAGATTTTGTAACATTAATAGTGATGGTACATTCAAATTTGTTAATTTCCGAACTTTAGATAAATATCCCATGCCGTCTATTAGTTCCCATAATCAACAATAGCCAACCTCAAGGTAACAAAGTGAAAACTTTCTATTGCATACCTATCTTCGTTACCATTTTCTTTAATTAGAACACCAAAAACGTAAAAATGATGTAACAGTTTCCAAAGTTCATAGTACTATACTTATACATACAAGAAAAACTGTACTATACGTAGTTTTAGCTATTTTGTAAATCATTTAGAAACAATGCCAAACTGTCAATGTGTTTTTAGTACAGTCTAGAGTGTCTAACTTCTAATTTTATTCAGACTGAAAATGCATAAAGATCCTGAGTTAGTATTCCATTTTTCTAAGGAACATAATCTAACCTAAATTCTAACAAATATAGTGCCCATGAATTTTTGTTTAAAACAACAAAGACATGTTATTAAAAAACAGCTAAACATTAAAATTAACGACATTAACATATAACTTTCGCAGCTTAAAAAATCTGACAATATTTTTAGACGAAAATTGAAGATTTCAGCACCATGTCAAAACATTAATTCAAAAAACATTCATTAGCTTAAAATGGGCTTGTTACCGATAACTTTTTTCGTTTTCTTTTTTGATTATGTTCGATCATCAAGATAAGCTGTTAAATTTCAGCTTCGTAGTATATCCAATCCTTAGATATTCAATGTTAAAGATTGGGTTTCGGTACAAAGCGCTTCGTCGACTTGTGACGTCATTTTGCATAAACAAACATTGATAAAGTACATTGTTTCTATCATGACTTCTTTGTTTTTTATGCTATAGAAATAGAAAACATTTGAAAGCCTAATTAATAGTTTTCCATTTTTGTTCTTATCGCTTTTGACATAAGTGCCATAGTTTCTGAGATATTTAACATTTAAACTAAATACTTCGTCTTATAGACATTCGGACGCCACCTTTATACTTCCAGATCTCCAAAACCATTGACTACAGAAATTAGAGAAAAACTAAATTCATCCTCAATTCAGTAGATTTCTTATTTGTCTCTAGCATGTTTTCGCTCAATGTAATACTTTTCGAGTTATTTGACGAATATTGTTTTGAAATACTTTTATTTTTTAAGTCATTGTAAGTTAAAGACTATCAATTTTTATAAATCCCAATGTTCAAGTCATTATAAGTTAAAGACTATCAATTTTTATAAAAAGTTGCATAGAACCTTTTCTTCTTAAAATTTTATTTCATTTCACCTCCAATATTTTTAATTATTAAATCTCGACCGTCGTCTGATCAGCATCTACAAAGTGACGTCACGCTAAGCTCCGCCCCGTTTTCGCGCGGTCCAACTTTGGTAATTTATTTAAGAGCTTAAACGTCCGAATAAAAACCTAAAAATTTGGAAAATGCCTTAAAAAGTGTTCTACTTTCGATTTCTAAAATAAAAGAAAATGCTGAACGAGCCTATTGTTGTACTCGCATAAACGCTAAACGCTAAACTTCTGTGTCAAAATATGTTCGTGTGAAACTCTTGTATTATCAATTCTTGGTCATAGTGATATGGTTTATTGTTCATGTTTAGATAAAACAATGGAGAATCGAGAATCGAATTCAAAAAGTGTAAAATGCAGGTTGTAGGTATCTTTGATCTAAGAAAATTTGACAGCATTTTGGATGAAATTAAAGATTTGTTTTCACTTAAAAGATAAGCTTGTAAGCTTACGATATATTGTTTTTTTTTCGGCCAGAAAATACGCACTTTCTGGAGAAATTCTCCGCCAGAAATTAACGTTTTTCCGTTTTCTTCCGTTTACTTTTTCCGATCCCTGTTATTCTCTTTTTGATCCATGTAGGTAAAAATGCTGTCAATTTATGGTATTGGTGGTTTTGCTTTCTCGTTGCTATGGAAACGAACTTGTGTTAATTGTTGAGATAAGTGTCAAATAGATAAATACCCTTAACTTTTACGAGTTTTCAAAAGTCAATTTTCAAGTTATGGAAAATATGGATTCAGATTTTCAAGCGTTACAAGCAGAACATGAAAAAATACTTTATTTTATTAGTTATTATTCTTTGTCGTTGTATTTGTTAGAAAATTTTTGTCGGCCAAAAAAAATATATATTGTACGTTACATAACCGAAAAACAGTGTTTTGCCCAAGCTTCCAGGGTTGACCTGCAAAACACCTCTTTCCGGTTTTGTAAAGTAAATGACTATTTCGTGTATCGCCTTTTCGTGACCTCAACACCTACATATCTTAAAGCAAAATTGATTACTCATAATACTGTTCATATTATCTGTCCTATTAGGCAGACATCAATATACACCATGCCTCAATTTCCAACTACCATAGTCGAGACTGTAAAACTAAATAATAAACAAACAAAACTTTTAAAAGTATGAAATAATATGGACTATTTTCCTGATTTGAACAAAAATGTGGTTTCATTTAGTCAGTTCAATACAGTTACATGACTTAAACCCAGCTTACTTTTTTATGTTCTCGAGATTTGCCTTCTTATATGCGTGAATATGTCGTGGGCTGTTGTGTACACAGAAAGCAAAAATTGGAAACGAGATATTTTTACTAATAGGTAGACAGATATTTGTAAATCTGAATTAAATTCTATTTCTTACTTTTTAGAGATATTTTTTGATGATTTTTTTAAGATGGTTCGATTTTTTTTTTCAACCTTTTTAGTAGATTCCTTTATTTATTTAACTTCTACATAGTGAAGAAAACTATTGCGAATTTATCTTTATGTTGGGCACCATGTGAATGTTGCTACAAAAATCATACCCAGTTTGTGAATTAATTGCTATTACCGGCGACTCCGTCAAAACTTCAAATATTCTCGTAATATGTCTGTTAAAAAAATTGTTCTTAATTTATAAAAAAATCCTGACGTGATAGTCCAGTCAAAAAACCTCAAAAAATGACCCAACCTCCTGAAAAATCCGAAAGTTTTGAAACTTCGCACACTTATTTAGAGGTACCTAACAATGAATATACCGAAAGTCCTCATGAATATGAGGCGAGCTCTAGCGGCAATTAGCGAAAATAGGGCACTTTCTTTGGTTTTTCGTTAATATCTCGAGAACCGTTTGTCGGAGGCAAAAGTTGATTATATACATAATTAAGGCTTATCAAATTTGCTACAAAAATGATTATATGCATTTTTCTCGTATTCCCAATGGTTCTCGAGTTATAGGCGCTAAAGGGGGCGTTTTGTGAAAAACCACGCTAGGGCGGTACAATATGGCATTTCTAATAATATTTGACATATGGTTTACCTACATTTTTGTATACTAAGGATAATTGAGGAGATAAACTTCACAACTTTGTATAAAAAGCACATGATGTATGTTACTTATGATGTATATTGATGAGGCACATGATGTAGGTATATTAAACAATGAAATATATGAACAAACAAAATCCTGAGGAGGAAAATTTTGTACAGAAAAATCAATCAGCTCTGAATCTCTTCTTGGTAGAAGGCCCTGCAATTTGATTATCTTGGCCAGCTTCTACACTTGCTGCCTGAAGCAATAGGTAAGTATGCACGAGATGAAGGTGTGAGATAACTACTATACAAATAAAAACATGTAAGTAAAAGAAAGTATATAAGAAATAAATAAAACAGAAGAAGTAAATATAAGAAAGGAGTAAGCGACCGGTAAAACAACATATGAACATGACAACCGATTTATGTATACTATTGCAAGGTAAATGAATAATAAAAAAATACAAATGTGCAATCTCACCTGACTTCTGGTTCCAGCAAGCACATTGCTTTGACCTTTATGTACCAAATGTTCAGTGTTTGTTATTTGAACTGAATGATCTGCTTCTTCAAGGTTTATGACATCGGGATCATCAGGGTCATCAAAGTCTTCTTCGTGGTTGGAAGTAACACCATTTAAGCATTCGCCATGGCAGTTGTGACAAATGCTTGTACACATTATTCCTGCCTTTCGACAGCCACATCTGTTCCCACATCCAGTTGTACATGTGCAACAAATGAGGTTAAGGATAGCTTCAGGTGCTGCTGGATCATCTGTTGTCACAGGGATTAGCCAATCGCTTTCCACCTTCCAACCTCACTGTACAAGAGGAAGTTCATTCCCAAGCCAAAATTGAATTTGGTGGTACACTCGAAAAGCATGCTGTCTTGCTGCTCCTTCTGTGGGCGGCAGAGCAGAAAGGTCGGGTTTAGCATTGGATACAGATTTGGTGAAAGCATTGTAACGGTACATGTTAAGAGCCTATAACTCGGGAACCATTGGGAATACGAGAAAAATGTATATAATCATTTTTGTAAATGCAAATTTAATAAGCCTTAATTATGTATATAATCAACTTTTACCTCCGACCAACGGTTCTCGAGATATTAACGAAAAACCAAAGAAAGCTAATTGCCGCTAGAGCTCGCCTCATATTCATGAGGACTTTCGGTATATTCATTCTTAGGTACCTTTAAATAAGTATGCGAAGTTTCAAAACTTTCGGATTTTTCAGGAGGTTAAACATTGTTTTGACTCGACTATGACGGGGCAAACTAAGTTTCATATTCGGTTTCAGCGACCCCAAAAACATATGCTACACTGGGTCTGGTTCGGCGCACCTCGCAAAAATATTGTGTGGTCCTGTGTAACTCTTGGCATTGAAATGTAACAAATGTTTCATTTAATTTCATTTGTGATGGAGTATGCCCTAGCTAGGGCAGTTTTACTTTAAATAAGGAATAAATTCATTTCCGCATAGGTATGAATTTTCACAGTTATAATAATTCGAACAAATTGTTTATATTTTCATATAGTTAGTAGTCCCGTCACCTCTAATTTGAGTGCTAACTGGTGGATTTTGATGAAACCTTTTGCAATGTGTTTGTAATGGCGTTAACAAAAAAGTTGAATTAGAGTAGGTAATGATCAGAAGGGGTAGAAAATGCCTCTTTTATCACGGGTTCAATAACTTGTAGAATTAGATCAAAAATGAAAAAAATATATATTTACTTTCTTTGGCTCAAAATAAGATGTTTGTTTTTACTCCTGTGAATTTTTTCGAAAAATGCATAGTTTTCGAGATATGGTCACTCGAAAATTTCTAAAAGTGGGGGAGGGGAAATGTAAAAGTTAAAAAAAAAATTGAAAAAATTCAGGTGAATGTATCATCGAAATGCAAGACTTTTTTTTTTCAATTTTTCTGTAAAGTGCGTTTTCACCGAGTTTTTCCGGAGAAACATGAAAAACTACCTCAATCTTTAAAATTGTAGCGCTATAAAAATATGTAATTTAAAAATTCAGACGTATGCATTGCATGTAATGAAGCATTATAAGACGACTTTTTTGTAAATATTTCGTGCAAAGACGAGATTACCTTCCCCCCTCGTTTTCGAGGGTGCTGAACACGATGCAAGCGGTGGGAGAAGTTTTTGACCGCCGCAACCCCCTGAAACGGCCACCCCTTTATGGATCCCTTTATGTTTTCATATATAAACAGGTCTCGGGAGGGATTTATCGACAGGTTATACTTGAAATAACATGGAAGGGGGTTATAGAGTAAGTGGAATCCAGACATCAGGCCCTAGGGGGTTGGTTAAACTTTCCCTTTTTTTTTTTTTCAAATGATTCGGTTCAAACGCGTATCTCCCCGTTTTGGGGAAAAATATTCATCTTTAGCTCCAACCCCTCCTCATCCCTCAAACGGGCAGAAACCACCCTCACACACCGTTTGAGGGATGAGGAGGGGTTAAAAATGAATAATTTTCCCGTGATCAGGGACCCCGAAAATGGGGAGTATGCGTTTGTACCGAAAAAAAAAAAAAAAAAAATTTGTACCACTCGGGAGCGTTAATCAACCCCCTGCTGTCTGAATTCCACTTACTCTATAACCCCCTTCCATGTTATTTCAAGTGTAACCCGTCAATAAATCACTCCCTAGACCCGTTTACATAAAGGTATCCATAAAGGGGTGGCCGTTTCAGGGAGTTGCGGCAGTCAAAAACTTCTCCCACCATTTGCATCGTGTTCAGCATCCTCGAAAACGGAGGGGGAAGATAATAAATATCGTCTTTGCATGAAATATTTACACCATTTCTGCCTCTATTACATAGACTATTGGGGCGAGCGTAGAGGCGACTTCAATGTGAATATCAGTCGATATTCCGTTGAAGCAACGTCGAGCGCGGTTAGTACTTGGATGGGCTCCCATCTTGGGAAATACAGCGTTCTCGTCCCACCTTCTAGAGGCTTGTATATCAGTGTATACTCGGAAGTTACGTAATTTCAGACGAGGATTACGTAGTGGATATACCATCCTTCGGAGGGGATGTAAAGCAGGCGGTCCCTTGTCTATTAAATGTTAGGCAAGTAAAAGATCCCTACTCTTCTTAAGGGAAGAGGTTCGGCAAAATTTCCAGGTTGGGGGTAGCTCGACTCCTGGCGTCGGTGATAGGTCCTGGTAGCGGAAATAGGCCGACGTTAAATAGTTAAAAAAAACCATAGACTATTGAGGCCTTCTAAACATTTTTTGTCTCTTGGAATTTCTTTGTAACTTGCTAATTTTCCGAGTTACAAGCAGTTCTTCGTGATAAATAATGTAGGTGCTACATTTTTTGTACATTCAAAAAAAAATTTTTTTTTTTTTGTTGATCTTTTAAAAGGTAAATGCAATTAATGCAAAAAGATCGCACAAATAATTTAAATTCTGATTTATTATTAACGATTCATTAATATTGAGATATTGAGTAAATAAGCTTTATTAGTTTTTTTGTGTAACTTATGTAGTTACTTTTTGTACACATTAGGCCAACAGTTTGGCGTACCTCGCATCCACAAGAATTCTTGTCGTCGGATGAATAATTGTTCCTTAAGAAAAAAACTACATGATAAATTTTTTATAAATTTAACGATTTTTAATCCTTATTTAAAGATAATGAAATAACGCACTTTTATGAAGTGCTTGTTTACTGTATTCTGTTCTTAAATGGCATCCGAAAAGATACATCACGAATTTTATCTTCCTTATTGTTACGAAACAAATGGTTTTTGAAAAAAGGATTAAAAAAATCTTATTTTAACTCTTTGAATCAGTTTTTAGTTCAGTCGAATTGTAATTTGACACGTCGAAAATACATGACCACGATTTTATTGTTTTCAGTTGATGGGTTGGACATCCAAAACAATATAGTTTGCCAACTGATGTCATACCGGATAAGGTCGTAAAGTTGAAAAGTCGTTTTTTCGCGTTTAAATAGAAGGTTAATAATCTGTGAGGAAAGTTCAAATGGGGAAGTTATAAGTATTTAAAAACCTATAAAATGAGCCCCCGAACATTAAGATAGCTTTATTAGGTCAGGAGTAAATTCAAAAAAACCGAAATTTTTGAAAAAAAAATTTAATTTCAGCAATATTTTAGAAACATTTTTGAAATTTTACTAAAGTATGTGCTATTTAGGAGGGAATATCCGATAAAAATTTCAGATCGATATCTGCAATATTTTTTGATATATTCAATTTTTTGAAAAAAAAGGGTCTTCGATAAATGACTATAAGTACTTCATTTTCTGTCAGATTTTGCTATGAGAAGAAAAATTCTATTCTTCGAAAGTTGTTCAATATTTACAATTTTTTCCTATATTGTCATTATTCAGAAAAATGGTGAAAATTTAATTTGAAAAAATAAAAAATTTTTTGCATAAAAAAATCCAATTAAAGTTAAACATCTTTTGAATGGAATGTAGTGTTTTTTTTGAGGTGAACCAAAAAAAACAGCTCTTCAAAATGGTAGACATGATTTTTCGACACTGCATTCCATTCAAAAAATATTTAACTTTAACTGGATTTTTTTAAGCAAAAAAAATTATTTGTTCAAATTAAATTTTCACCACTTTCTTCTGAATAATGACCATATAGAAAAAAATTGTAAATATTGAACAACTCTCGAAGAATAGAATTTTTCTTCTCTTAGCAAAATCTGACAGAAAATTAAGACCCTTTTTTTCAAAAAAATTGAATATATCAAAAAATAATGCAGATATCGATCTGAAATTTTTATCAGATATTCCCTCCTACATAGTACATATTTAAGTAAAATTTCAAAAATTTTTCTAAAATATTGCTGAAATTAAAATTTTTTTTCAAAATTTCGGTTTTTTTGAATTTACTCCTGACCTAATAAAGCTATCTTAATGTTCGGGGGCTCATGTTATAGGTTTTTTTAATACCTATAACTTTCCCATTTGAACTTTCCTCTCAGATTATTAGCCTTCTATTTAAACGCGAAAAACCGACTTTTCAACTTTACGACCCCCCCACCCCCTTTATCCGGAATGACATCAGTTGGCAAACTATAAGGGCTTGTTTTGGATGTCCAACCCATCAACTTAAAACATTATAATCGTGGTTATGTATTTTCGCCACATTTTAATACTATGATAAGTCGACCACTTTTAGGAATTTTCGAGTGGCCATATCTCGAAAAATATGCATTTTTCGAAAAAATTCACAAGAGTAAAAACATCTTATTTTGGGCCAAAAAAGGTAAATATATTGTTTGTATTTATGTATTAATGTATTTTTAATTTTTGGCCTACTCTGATTTTTTTTCAGCTTTTTTATTAACACCAATACAAACAAATTGCACAAGGTTTCATCAAAATACATTCATTAGCACTCAAATTAGAGACTGGTCATGTTAGCGCTCCGTTGACTGGACTATAGTAATTATTTTATAATTTACAATTCTTCTATAATGACGATAGTGCTGATATAAACAGTCGTTTATAACACGTTACAAATATTAACTTTCGCATAGTCTAAAATTATATTGTATTCTGAATTATATAGGACAGGTTGTGTAGAAAAGATATTTTAAGAATCATATATTTTTATTTATATCTTAGCGAAGGTAAAAAGCCTTTTTAATAAACGGAGTGAGAAAACTTTCCTGCACTCCAACGTTATTAGGTGCGTTCATGAGTGAAAAGGTCATTTCCACAAGGATTTGTGAATGAAATTTTCTCAATTTAAAACATGCTGTTTACTTTTGGAGCTCCTTTCACCTTTGACGAAGTGGAAAATTTGTATCTAATAATAATTAAATGTTTAGTGAGATGAAACATCCATTTAGAAAAACGTGTGTGATAGTTGGTACAGTTTTTGGATTCCGTGTACATAAGTGAAACACTGAGCCCTTATAGGATGATTGGATGATTCGCTTAGCCATCTGTTCGTCCGTGCGTCTGTCTGTCACAGCAGTTTGCCTCCAAAACTATTGTGGTTAGAAACATGGAATTTTACTGTATAGAGCCTGGTGTTCCTCCGGCAGCTCAGGGATCTCAAACATGCCCTAATTTTTTTTTAAAATCAAAATGTGTGATTAAAAAATCTGTTTTTGATCCAAGCAAGTGGGGTATCGGTCTAAATATAAAAGTTCTAAATACATTTTTTTTTGTAAAGAAATAGTTGTCAACAACATTTCTTCGTTTTTCTAATATCAGATTCAACATATCCTTACAAATTTCTAAATTATTATCAAGGTTTAAAAAAACTCTTGTGCTATGAAAAATATTTTCTAAAGTTCACAGATGATGTGTGATTTTTTTTTGTATTTTAGATTGTATTTTAAATGTTAAATAAGTTTACTCTCAAGAAATGAAGAAAAACAACCGCTTTGAAATCTCACTTTTGAGTCTTTGGCGGCTGGTACACTTTACACTTGATTACAAAAAAACTGGAACAAATTTGTGCAAGCGACATTCTCAACGATTGAGTTATGTGCATCAGTGGTGTAACAGACACCCCCACAGACCCCGCACCCCGGGGGGGGCCCGGCCAGCTGGGGGGGGGCACATTGACGGATGGCCGATCCCCATTCAAAACTCTGCGGCCAGCTTTGCTATTCACAGATATGTATTTCATTTCATAATTCAATGAATTAAATTCATAAATAATGTTATTTATAAATAATGTTATTTTTCGCTCGATCACTTCTATCCCCGCTACTACCATACATTGTAAGCAACTTTATACTGTTTTAAAATTTTGATTTTGTATCATGTTTGCTGGAGTATTACTTATAATGACTTAATAACTAGGTACCTATAGGTTATGTCTACCAGTCTACCTAAGATCATGCAATAAATTCGAATTGTTTGCTCAGGGCCGGATTTACGTTTCAGAGGCCCCTGGGCACTTCTTATGTGGGGCCGCTTGTAACTTTGTCTTGCGTTTTTATCTCTTTTCATTTGTAATTTTTTCATTTGTTCCTAAATTATTTCCACATCCAGTGGAAGTATAGTAAAAATTTTTATTGTTGAAATAGGCTTAGAATGTCATGAAACGTCGAGATTTTAAGTTTGAGCGAAAGAAATTCTGTCTGTCGGTCTGTCTGTAACTTTTTTTTATGCGCACGTTTACTCTGGAACCGTTTAAGATATTGACTTGAAATTTGGTACATTTGGTACACATACTTTAACGAGATCTGGAACTAGATTATATTTTCATCTTGTCCGTCGAAGGGTTGGGGGGTAAATTGGTAAATTTGGGGTAAATAGGTAAATCAAGCAGGTAAGAGTCCATAAAATTAGTATTTAGTGTATACAAGAAGCTAAGGTCTCACAAAAAATGCTGGCATTAGCCACCCCCATTACCACCCCCACACCATTATTAAAGAGGATGAAAAAAAATGTGATTTAGTGTGTGTACAAGAACCAGAAACCTCGAAATATTTTTCTACTTCATCCACCCCCACTACTACCTCCCTATCACCACCCCCACCCCACTACCGATGTAGGGTATCGTTCTATGGATTTTTGGGGTAGAGGATTTCAAATATTATATTATTTATCGTATCATTGAAAATTAAGGTTCCTTTAAGTTAAATCTTTGTTGATAATTATTAATATCATAACATTACAACAACTTCATAATAACTTAGTAGCACATAATACGTTAGTTACAACATATAATACATTAGTTACAATATATAATACGTTAGTTACCATATCATATTACCCTAATTGTTGATATTTTCACGTCATCGTTGTCAATGATACGATAAAGCTTTGAATGTAACTCGATTATTAGGTGATATAAACCATCTCGGACGTTGGCAGACGACTCGGTTATCGCCTCGTCGCCTGGCAACGTTCTCGATTATTATAAATCACATAATAATCTCGTTACATTAATAGCTATAAAGTTCCATAAACAATTATTTCCACATATTCGTTGTGAGTGACTTGGATAGAAAATCTGGATGTGGAAGTAGTGATTTCTTGGGCAGCGGTTTTTTTACCATTTTTATACATTCGGGGGCCCCAATTATGTGGGGGCCTTGGGCACGTGCCCCAAGTGCCCTTATGTAAATCCGCCATTGTGTTTGCTGTTTTATTATGTACTTAATACCTAGTTTGGGTTTAACCCTAATTAAATTATCACACGATTAACTAATTCAGAAATTCATAAACTGAACCTAACAGTAATGAAGATAAAAATTATCATCTTCCACTCGTTATAGAGAGGGCCCCCCCCCCCTGAAAACGTTTGCGGGGGGGCCCACTCAGTTTCTGTTACGCCACTGATGTGCATATGTCTATAAATAGAGCTGGCATAAGCCCATTATTGTAAAATACCAATTTTAATGTAAACAGATTATTAATTACCTCCACATGCAGTGGAAGTAAGTATAGTAACGACAAGAAAAATTGAAAATTTTTATTATTCAAATAAGCTTAGAATGACTGAAACGTCGAGATTTTAAGTTTGAGCGAAAAAAAAATTCTATTTGTCGATCTGTCTGCCTGTAAATTTTTTTTTGTGCGCACGATTATTCTGGAACCGTTTAGGATACTAACTTGAAATTTGGTACACGTATGTATTTTAACGTGATCTGGAACTAGATTATATTTTCATCTTATTCCGTGGCGGGTAAATTGGGGTAAATGGGGGTAAATAGATAAATCAAGCAGGTAAGAGTCCATAAAATTGTTATTTAGCATATACAAGAGAAGCTATAAGGTCTCAAAAAAATTTTTGGCATTAGCCACCCCCATTACCACCCCCCACTCCATTATTAAAGGGGGTAAAAAAAATTGATTTAGTGTGGTGTGTACAAGAACCAAAAATCTCAAAATATATTTTACTTCATCCACCCCCCTAAAATAGTCAAACTTTACATTTAAAAGTATAAATATAGTAATAAAACAGCACACAGAAAAAAGAACTAAATTACAAACTGCAAGGTAAGTTTTACAAGGTACAATTTAAAAATTTCTTAATTTCTTAACTTTTGGGTGATCGAACGTTTTTTTAAGGCTATTAAATAATTCATCAATTACCAAGATCTACAAAAAAAGGTCTTGTCCTAAGGTTCTAATCTAACTTTTCTTAAGCATTTTGACGTGCTGAAGCCAATGTTGGACTCAAAAAATATTTCTATCGTGTTAGTTTCCCTCCACCATCCACCCCCTTCATTCCCTTAAAAAATGTTTGTGTCCAAAATTGCTTATTTTTCAATGATTGTGTAAACAGAAATAAAAGATATTGCTTTGAAATATTACTTATTTAAATTGGAAATAAGGGACAGTCGTAGAAAAAAACATTGTATAAAATTAATCCATAAAGTGCCTTTTTCTCTCATGGGATTGCTTCAACTTCCCATTCGTGAAAAAAATACCACTTCATGCATTTGTATAAATAACTCTTTTTATAATAGTACAGGAAAACTTTATTTTAACTCGAAAAAAATTTGTGCAGACCTTAAACTTTGGTTATAGATTCAAAATAGATCAAAGTTTACGAAACAAAAAAGGTTAGAAGTTTTACTGATCCGCAGGAACCTATAGAATTTCGTTTTTTTCTAATTTTTGTAGAGTTAATGGTTTTGGAGATCTGGAAGTTTAAAGGTTGCTTCCGAACGTTTATAAGACGAAGTATTTAGTTTAAATGTAAACTATCTCAGAAACTATGGCACTTTGGCCAAAAACGCTAATAACCAAAATGAGAAACTATTAATTAGACATTCACATAATTTTTTCCCTATTTTTATAGCACAAAAAACAAGTTATGATAGAAACAATGTACTTTTTCACATTTTTTCTTAATAAAAACGTCGCAATTTTGTTAATGTAAGTAGTCAGTAATTAAGAAAATATATTCCCATATACTGTTTTTCGTTATATAGAGTGACCTAGACGCTCAAATTTTTTTATCGTTTACAGCGCTTGCTTTAGAAAAAAAAATGCATTTTAAACAGCAAAGGAATTTTAGAAAAAATGTAACATTCTCGTTATTCTGCAAATATCTCAATAAGTATTAGTTTAAGAGAAAATATGGTAGACATCAAAAATGAAGATTATAAACTGAGAACAAATTTATCTTGTTTATATATTTGTGTAGGGTTGATTGTTTCGGAGATATTCAATTGTATAGATGACATCCGACCGTTTTTAGGATCAAGTATTTAGTTTAAAATCTAATATCTTAGAAACTGACACTTCCATCAAAAGTTCTAAGAAACAAAATTAAAGGTAATTAATCAATCTTTAAAACGATTTTTTGTTTGTTTCTACATCACAAAAAATAAAAGAATTTATGGCCGATTCAATGTGCGTTTTCACATTTTTGTTAACAAAATATCGACATTTTGTTCTTGTATTTGCTTAGTAATTAATTTTTCTTTCAAAAATACTGTTTTTCGTTAATATATGGCATTAACTAGATACTTAATTTATTTAAACACTTGTTTTACAAAAAAATTCCATCCACCATGCCCCCATCGAAAAATGGCCCTATTTCGTTTAATTATTGCTATAAAATTAATTTAAAAACACCAAGTTAAAGATAATTTTGCCAGAAACAACTTTTATTTGAACTATTTTATTGTAAATGCCATATTTCCCAAGAAAGAAGAGAAAAATCGATTTTTTTTATTAAAAATACCTCTTTTAACCCCCTATAGGTTCCCGCGGATCTGTAAAACTTTTTTGTTTCGTGAACTTTGGCCTATTTTAAACTTATAACCAAAATTTAAAGTCTGCATACATTTTTTTCGAGTTACGGTAATTTTTTTCAATCTCTTCCTGTACCATAATTGATATGCTTGGCAAAACGTAACTGTAACTATATATAACAACGTCGAATTAGTTATGTGTATGAAGCGTGCCTTTTCCTCGATGGGAATCGGAAAAAGGAAACGATTTTTCTACCAGTACGACGTCTAGCGCCTAACAGTCGCCTGTCTATAGCTCCAAAACGGCATAACGATAACAATGCACGAGGCGTAGAAAAACAAGCAGCTATCAAACGGGCAGGTAGCAGTTCTAATATGAATACTAAGTGCATCAGTATGCACTATTATAGCCAGAGGAGTTTCCGCTCTTTCCTTTCCAGGAAGCAAGATGACACGTGATCAGGATGTCACGCGCCGCGGCAAAGATGGAGGATCTCCGGGCCACCTTCTAACTTTTATGAAAGCGCGCCCGGTAACAACGACAGGCATCGCGCTTATGGGTTGTTTTATCGGCGAACCCTTTACTGTTACCCTTAATTACAACTACAAATGGTCCATGGGCATCCTCTTACTGAACGTTTGGAATTTGGATCTAATGAGCATAGATAATGTGAACCGTTTGAAAAATAGGTGAATACTCTTTAACCGAAATGTTTGAATTTACAAAAACAGAATTAATTTTGACTCTTATATTCATTTTAAAATTATACAGGGTGTTTTAAGAAATCGAGGTAGTATATCAAAAAACTAGATACGAACATTGTAGCTTTCGTCAGATTATTGAATTTTTTATACAGGGTGTGCTAGTTAATACCGCAACACTACATTATTTTGTAACGCGTTGGCCAATTTTAATTTTGTTTTTTTTTTTTGAGATATGGTGCTCGATGAGCTTTATTTGACTCTTTTGAAAAATTTGTAATTTTCATATTTTGAAGGCCTACTAAGCTCCTATAAATGGGTCCAAATTTCGAGATCCACTATTAGGCAATTTTTTATCGGCAAATTGGATAGCGTATTCGATTCGCAGTTGTCTCAAATACCTGTATACAAACTTTTAGCTTGATACCTCATATAAGGTGTTTGTTATTCAATAGCCAAATTTAAAATTTCTCACTTTTCGACTGGCCCTGTATAAAAGTCGGTTAGGTTTACTAAAAAGTTAAACTAGACATTCGATTTATGGAACATCAGACACTAACTGAGGAAGAAAATAGGCAAGTTATTCAAATAGTGCTACTGTACATTATTCCGTTGCTGTACGTGCCTTAATGAAAATTTTTCAAACAAATGGATTGGACGGAATAGCTTTTCTTTTTTCTTCCTTATTTAGTGACATCAACATCGGATACTAAATAAGGAATAAAATAGAGAAGCTAGGTGTCGCGTATTCGCCTACATACTTAAGATTCTTTTGTTACTATAGGTACATATAATAATAGCAAAAAAATAACACAATATAAAAATTTATTTTTTAATGTTAAATATTTTAAATTGGAATATAAACATCTTTTAGATTGAATCATTTATTTATTTATAGTTATCTACCATAAAAAATGATTCATTCTAAAAGATGTTTATATTCCAATTTAAAATATTTAACATTAAAAAATAGATTTGTATATTATATCATTTTTTGTTATCATTATTATATCTATAGTAACAAGAGAATCTGAAGTATGTAGGTGAATACGCCACATATACTCCCATATGTCGCGTATTCGCCTACATACTTAAGGTTATTTTGTTACTATAGATATAATAATAATAACAAAAAATAATATAACATAAAAATTTACTTTTTAATGTTAAATATTTTAAAGTGAAATATAAACATCTTTTAGATTGAATCATTTATTTATTTACCATACTAGGCCGTCTAATCCATTTTTGAAAAATTTTCAGTAAGGCACCTACGTACAGCAACTCAATAATCTATAGAAGCACTATTTATTTAAAGAATAACTTTTCTTTCTTCTTCCTCATTTAGTGTCTGATGTTCCTTAAGTCGAATGACTACTTTACCTTTTTAATAAACCCTACCAACTTTTATACAGGGTCAGTCGAAAAGTGGGAAATTTTAAATTTGGTTGTTGAATAACAAACACCCTATATGAGGTATCGAGCTAAAATTTTGTATTTGAGACAACTGCGAATCGAATACGCTATCCAATTTGCCGATAAAAAATTGCCTTATAGTCGATCTCGAAATTTCGACCCATTTAGAGAAGCTTACTTAGTAGGCCTTGAAAATAAGAAAATTACCTTAGAATTGCTTTATCATGTCACGGTTTTCCCTAGCCTCAAAAAATAGCTGCAAATCCAACAAATTGTGCTTGTTAACCAGGCGCGTGCTGGCCCAGCGGGATACCGGGAGTTTCCCGGTGGGCCCTCACAAAGTGCCTCGAAAGGGCCCCAGAGAATTTTCTCCCCCGCGCTCATCAATTTTTAATTTTGGAGGAAAAAAGCAACACGCGCCTGTCTGGGGCCCTTTCTAAGTTATTTTCCCGGGGCCCAAAATCGTCCCAGCACGCGCCTGTTGTTAAACCCAATTAATATTTGGCTATATTCGAAATCTTATTTCTGAAAATGTTTGCATTTTATATAATCCATCGTTTTACCAAAAGTTGTTTAAATGTTTTAAAAAACCGCTGCCCAAGGAATCACTACTTCCACATCCAGATTTTCTATCCAAGTCTTTCACAACGAAAAAATTTTGTATGTGGAAATAATTGTTTATGGAACTTTAATAATATAATATTTGAAATCGTCCACCCCAAAAACCCATAGAACGATATCCCACAAGGTAGTGGGTTGGGGGTGGTGATAGGGGGTGATAGTGGAGGTGGATGAAGTAAAAAAATATTTTGAGGCTTTTGGTTATTGTACACACACTAAATCACTTTTTTTTTCATCCCCTTTAATAATGGGTTAAGGGTGATAATAGGGGTGGTTAATACCAACAAATTTTTTGAAACCTCAACCTATTGGATACACTAAATACTAATTTTATGGACTCTTATCTGCTTGATTTACCTATTTACCCCCCATTTACCCCATTTTACACTAAACACCAATTTTATGGACTCTTACCTGCTTGATTTACCTATTTACCCCCCATTTACCTCATTTTACACCCCAACCCTTTGACGGAATAAGATGAAAATATAATCTAGTTCTAGTTGTACCAAATTTCAAGTTAATATCTTAAACGGTTCCAGAGTAATCACTAATCATACGCACAAAAAATATTACAAACCGACAGACAGATTTTTTTTCGCTCAAACTTAAAATCTCGACGTTTCATGATATTCTAAGCCTATTTGAACAATAAAAATTTTCAAAAATTTTTTTGTCGGTATATTACTATACTTCCACTGGATGTGGAAGTAAAATAACGGATGGACTTAAGGTGGGCGGTTCGGTGAACGTAATTCGAGAATTTCTCCTGCAGCCCTGAACCGATTGAAAAAATTGTTTGATATTCTTTTAGAGACAGCTTTATAGAATGATACCAGGTTATTTAAAATTAAAAAAAGGAAAAATTCTTTTACTTGTTTTCAATAGTCCAGGTGCCATTCTATAATGTTGTCTCTAAAGTCCTATCAAAAAATTTTTTGAATCGGTTCAGAGATGTAAGAGAAATTCTCGAACTACGAAATTATTTTCTTAAGCACGGCACCGGCACCCTTCAGTTTAGTTGTTAAGGTTAGGTTGATTTTCCTTTTTCAAGACAAAAATTAAGAAAGTTATACAGAAAAATAAGCCGTGAAGCTAGGTTTCAATGCACTCTTTTCAACTGTCTGAACCCTCACTATTATGCAGCATCTAAATAACGAAATCCATGTCCTAATCTATCATAAATCTACGATTGCCAAAGCTGTAAATAACTCCTATAAAGTTTTATGTTACTCTCCCGTTAATTGATTTCGGGCTATCATCATTAAAACTCTGGTAATTATGCATTCTTAGTAGTAGAAGCTGATTAAGATGTTCTCCAGATGTGAAGAGGCCCATTTTGACGTTGACCTGTTCGCCTAACAGATGGGACACCGGGATACTTGAAAATATGGGATTTGAGAAAATAAAAACAGGGCCATAGCCTGCTGACTGTTCGTCAAGAGCAATAAACATTTTACAGGCTTGATGGACACTTCAAGTAAATTTCGAAATATAAATAACTTTCCCAGCTTGAGCCGACGAGATAGCCGATCCACTTGTTCATCGTATTTTAAAACTCTTGTCAGGTTTTTTTGAAAGGGTCTCTTTTCGTTTGGATACATTCTCTTTTTAAAAATGTAAAAGTAGACATAAAACTAGATCTGCTCGGGACAAATTAATGTAAGAAATGGTCGGCTGTTAACAAAAAATGGGGTTATAATCAAAATGTTTAACTGGTGTGTAGAAAAGAAAGCAAAAACAATAACGAACTAGTTTAAAAAGCAAAAGCAAACTGACCTAGGTCTCAAATTTAAACTAAATAAATATTATACAGGGTGCGCCACTTAAAACTCCCCGGACTTGTAACTTTTTTTTGTGCGATGATCATGTTGAGCACATCAAATCAAATTGTAGACATTTTTAAAGCCTTTAAATATGTATATAGAGTAATTTAAAAAAAAATTGAAAAAATTGTTAAGAAAGGAAACTTAATTCCTTTGAATATTTTTTTACCTCACCCTGTGCATGAACTGTGTTAATGTTTTCTTATAAAGGTTTTAATTAGCTTCAATTTGTTATTAAAATAAAAAAAAATTAAAAAATAAAATTTTTGCAATTTCCTATTTAGTACATTTTAATATAAGTTTGTTTTTAAAAATATTTATTTCTTTTGTTTCTTGTTGCTGTTTTGTTACGTTGAATATTGTTTGTGATATTTTATTTACAAATAAAGCATAAAATTATTACATATTTACATTATTTTCAAAGTTGTTTTAAAAAAAATCAGTTTGGAATCGGAAAGAGTGTTTTTAATTTCTTTCTCTAAAACCAAAAAGAATTTCGAATATGACGTAATAACACAAATTAAAGCTAATTAAAACCTTTATAAGAAAACATTAACGCAGTTCATGTACAAGGTGAGGTAAAAAAATATTCAAGGAAATTAAGTTTTCTTTCTTAACAATTTTTTCAAAATAAAAAAAACTTTTAAATCACTCTGTACACATGATTAAATGCCTTAAAAATATCTAGAATTTGATGTGCCCAACATGGTCGTCGCTTGAAAAATAAGAAAGTTACAAGCCTGGGGAGTTTTAAGTGGCGCACTCTGTATATGTATTAAACAAACAAAAATCATGTCACATTCTTTATACGTATACGGGATGTTTGAAAAATCGTACCAACATTTCTAGGATAGGTAGTTCCTAAAAAACCGCTGCCTAAGGAACTACTACTTTTGCATCCCCTATCTTAGTCTCTTTCTATCCAAATTTCCCACTACCACCAACACCCCATTATTAAAAAATTATTAAAAAATATGTTGAAACCTTTGGTTCTTGTACATACACTAATTCGGAGTTTTATTTTTTTATCCCCTTTAATAATGAGGTTGGGGTGGTTATGCGGGTGGTTGATGTCAAAAAGATGTTTGATACCTTGGCTTTTCGTACATACACTAAATCACAATTTTATGAACTGTTTGCTTTACATATTTACCCCATTTACCCCCCACCCTTTAACGAAATAAGATCAAAATATAATCTAGTTCCAGGTGTCGTTATAATACATATGGGTACCAAATTTCAAATCAATATCATAAACCGTTTCAGAGTAATCGTGACTATAAAAAAGTTACAGGCAGACAAACTGACAGACAGACAGAACTTCAAATCTCGCCGTTTCATGCCATTGTAAGCATTTTTTAACAAAAAAAAATCGAAATTTTACTTCCCCGTCCACATAGTAGAGTAACATACTAACGATAAAAAAAATGATTTTTTTCTTGGTCAAATAAGCTTAGAATGTCACGAAACGTAGAGATAAATTTGTTTAATGAGCTGAGGGTGCAAAGAGGTCGCGGCGCCAGTCATGCCCTAGCGCGCATCCCTTCACGCATTATAATCCACTGCATTTAGGATTTTTCTTCAGACCAATTCATACAAAAGCAAATGTTGGTTTTCCAGGTAGGTTCGGGTGTCCTTAATAAGGTCTCAAAAGTCCCCAAAGTGGGAGTGTAAGGATAAAATTTGGCAACGGTGTAAAGGGCTAAAATCGTGCTCGGAAACGAATTTTTCGATATATCTCGGTTTTCATTGCCTCTACGACAAAAATACATTAGGCCAAAAAGAAAGCCATGAAAATTCTCTATAAAAAAGAGAGGGTCTTTTTTTCGTAAACGAAATAGTTTTCTTGAAAATCTTGCATTGAATTTGAACTTGGATATTATGGATAATTTAAGTACTTCACTACTATTCCACACCACCCTTGAGGTTGAGTACTAGGCGCGTTTTTTTTATGTGGTTTCCCCGGTAGGCCTAATCCACGGCTGTCATACTTATTAAAATGTTGTCAAATTAATAATTTCCTTCTTGTCCGTTTTCTCCTTCTATAAATTCATCGATTCGTTCGAGGAAGTCCGAGTCAATCTGTGAACTTTCAGTCTCTGCTTCAGTGACGGCTTCTATTTCTGACGAGTTTTCAATCGGTTCAGCATTCAAGCAAGATTTTCCATGGCACTTGCCGCAAACTGGTGAGCAATTAAGTCCCAACCTCCGACAGCCACACAATGGTCCACAACCTTTCGTACAGTTGCAGAAAATCATCTTCAGAAGGCAATCAGGCGCAGGAAGTTGGGATGTTGTTTTTGGCCACAATATGGTATCTTTCAACATCCATCCCCACTCTTTAGGATTCAATACATTGCCCAACCATTTCTGTACTTGAAAATAAACACGAAATAGATGCTGTTGAGCTGTGTGGGTGGTAATGAATTCAATTTCACTGGTTTGCTTTTGCTCACAGCTTTAATGAAGCAAGAATATCGATAGTTGTTATCGATGGAAACTTCTTTAACTGGAGCGTTATAGATTGCGAGGAAAAATTTTATCCTATTCGAAGTAATATGTCAGAAGCAGTACCAGTCTTGCTGAAAACTTCAGCTACAAGTTTCAAGTCCTGCCGTTTTTTCATCACTTTCAAAGCTGCAGTCTTGCCTTTATTAAACAGAGCAAATGTAGTGTCATACTCAGAGAATGCGTGCAGAAACAATACGTGATCTCGAATATCTTTATGGTGATCAAAGCTTCGTGAAGAATAAATTTTTCGTTGGACCTTCCCTCTGCCTGGTTTGAGGAGAAAAATTTCTTTATTAATAGGTGTACGAGCAGTTAAAATTGTAAGAAGATCCACATCTTCCCCAACCACAACCGTAGTATTTTTACATGATTCCTCAAGCGCTGTTTCGACTATCGAAATGTCAGCATCATCTTCAGCATGTCTAACAATATAATTATTTGCCTCAAACTTTTCTGTCAAAATTGAAATCAATCTGGTTTTATTTTTATTATTGGAAAGGAGCTTCTCTTGGCTTACAGTTGCAACCATCTGCTCATCAAAGTAAATATCACTTTCACGTTTTCTTTTGGCCGCCTTGATACTCGATGGACGAGTGTAGTCTTTACGGCACTGAACATTCACTATGGTTGAGGTTAGTTTGCCCAATTGTTCATGTTTTCCGTCACCTCTCACAACACTGGCATCAATTAATTTGTCCAATCTACGATCAACCTTGACGGTAGGTGTATCATCCAGCGGTTGATCACAGATGATACAAGTTTCACTCATTTTCCACACAATCACGTTTGTAAACACTCACAGCAAAAATACGTTCGTATGCCACACAGAACTATACAGTACTGTTAGTACTGTTAGTATCCCGGGCCGCCAACAGAATAGCACCACCGTCATATTCGCTCAGAAATGCACGCGTTGTTTTCGTTTCGCGTGATATTTCGTGAACAGGAGCTTATGCACTAACGCCATCTGTCTGTGCATAAGTGAACGTAGCGCGCGGGCATCTTGATTTAACCTTCACACGTAATTTAAAAGTCAACCTATTTTCTTATATTTCACACTTTTCGTATCATCGACCTGTGCTTAATAAACTCAGTTTGAAATATTAATTTGTATTGTTCTTCCACATGCCCGAATATCCTCTTATGCATAGACGTATCCACGTAAAACTCACGGCTGTATCAAGGATACAGCCAACCAGGATTTTTTTTTATGTTTTAACACCCCGTGCAATAAAAACTGCCGCAAATAAATTTTTTGATTTTAGGTATGACTTACTGGAATTTTTCAAGAAAACTATTGCGTATATGAAAAAAGACCTTCTATCTTTTTTATAGAGAATTTCCATAGCTTTCTTTTTGGTCTGATGTATTTTTGTCGTAGAGGCAATGAAAACCGAGATATCTCGAAAAATTCGTTTCCGAGCACGATTTTAGCCCTTTACAGCGTTGCCAAATTTTATCCTTACACTCCCACTTCGGGGACTTTTGAGATCTTATTAAGGACACCAGAACCTACCTGGAAAACCAACATTTGCTTTTGTATGAATTGGTCTGAAGATGCGGCTCATTTTTCACTAAATGCAGTGGATTATTAGGGCTATATAGTGATGGGCGATATATCACGAACTGTGATTTAATCACTGATATTAAAAAATCACAGTTAACGACTGTTAATAAAGTTGGCAGAAAAGCGTGACGTGATTACGACTTTCCGTATTTCGTTCCCTTGCCGTGGTCTTTATACCTACGCTCGACTTCCAGAATCCGATTATTTACCATAAAAGAGACGAAATCACTGCTGCAGTTGTATAAAATTGTATGGAAGATTGTATCTTTGTCGGCGCTTATTTAGGGATAGGGAACAATTAACAATTTCTCGCGTACGTAGTATTATGAAAATCGTGATCACAAATATAACGTTTTAAATTGACTGATATATAAGAAAATCACAGTAACGATTCGCGTTGTGATTAAAAAATCACGATATCGCCCAACACATTCGGCCCTGCTAATCGGTGGAAATACTAAGTAGTGCATCGGAAAATTGAGATAAGCTTCACATGACATTAAAACTATTTCTTAATAATATACTGAAATGAAACTTCTCATTCTGTTGTAGCACCAATAACACCCACACAAGATTAGCATGGACGACGAACTCTTACTGATTGAGATAGATAAGATAACATCTGTTGTTAATGTTATTTGAAATAATGTTACCTTTTATAAAACGGTCACGTATCGATCATACAAAATGTTAATAGTATTCTTGGAATGAGAAAGTTAATTACTGTTTACAAGTCCAAATTGTGCATTCCCAGACAACAATCTATATTCGAAAATTTCACACCTGTGTTTTACGTCTAATAGGAGGTTTTAATTTAGTTATTATTTCCTTGGTAACTAAAAAAATTCCGAAAATTTTCGCGTGGAAAGATGTCCACCTAGTATTACACTAGAAATTTTTCTATCATCTAATGACCAATGTGTTACAATGACCTTAGTTGTTGTCGTATTCCACATTAGTTTAAAAAAATAATAAATGAACAGTTAGTGTTTTATGTTAACAAAACATTAACTGTATAGGATTTTTATTAACAACAAATTTTACTTCCACATCCGGTGGAAGTATAGTAACGCAGGAAAAAAAAATGAAAATTTTTATTGTTCCAGTAGGCTTAGAGTGTCATGAAACGTCGAGATTTTAAGTTTGAGCGAAAAAAATTTCGGTCTGTCTGTCGGTCTGTCTGTTTGTAACTTTTTTTTATGCGCACGTTTACTCTGGAACCGTTTAAGATATTGTCTTGAAATTTGGTACACGTATGTATTTTAACGAAATCTGGAACCAGAATATATTTTGATTTTATTCCGTTGAAGGGTTGGGAGGTAAATTGGGTTAAATGGGGAGTAAATAGATAAATTAAGCAAGTAAAAGTCTGTAGTGGTATTTAGCATATATAAAAGTATATATAAAAGAAGTTAAAGTGTCAAAAAATCATTTGACAATATCCACCCCCATTACACCCATTACCACCCCATTGTTAAAGGGGGTGAAAAAAATAAAATTGTGATTTAGTGTGTATACAAGAGCCAAAGGCCTTATTTTGTTCTACTTCATCCACCCCCACTACCATGTTATTTCTTTAAAAAAATGAGTTTTATTCGAATTTTTCGAATTTTCACTAATCTGTCAATACAACAGTTTTATTTATTGCTAATACTTCTCGATTTACACTTTCCCAAAAATGTGAAAATTTATACATCGCTGTAGATTATTGCAATTATCTCTGTCCCATTACCCCTACGTAGTAATTAGTTATTATCAATAATATAGATTATAAAATTTCCCAAAATTTGGGTTTAAAATTTTTTATTGCACTATCAATTGTTTACAAGTTACAGCAACTTGAAAGTTTCATAATTTTTTAAATTTCGAGCTGCTGTAATTTTAAAACAGTTCACCGTGGAAGAAAATTTTTAAAACAAAAGTTTTAGGAAAGGAGGGGTATCGATAAGCTAAGAAAATTGACCCCAATATGACAAAAAATTTAACTATATTTTTTTTATATTTCTCATTATTTTAGTAAAATACAGGACACTAACTTAACGCTACAATAAATTAAAAGTAAAAATGACTACGTTTTCTTCACGAGAAAAATCGACAAACTGAGGTCGAAATGGCTTTTTTTGGAAAATTGTACCCTTTTTTTACTATATCCAGTTTTTTTAGACATGAGCGCATTTTTTTAGCAGTTTATTTTTTGTATTTTTATATTTGCTGACGTCTAAAGAACAAAGTGAAAAAGTCACCATGCTAAAAAAATCAAAATTTTCCAAAGAGAACCATTTTGACCTCAGTTTGTCGATTTTTCTCGTGAAGAAAACGTAGTCATTTTTATTTTAATTTATTGTAGCGTTAAGTTAGTGTCCTGTATTTTACTAAAATAATGAGAAATATAAAAAAAATATAGTTAAATTTTTTGTCATATGTTGGCGTCAATTTAGGTATGTATGGGAGACATTCGAAAAACAAAAGATTTGTTACATTGTCACAAAGAAATTACATCATATTATTTGTTTTACTGTGAAAGGAACAGGAATAATTAAATCCGTTCGTGCACGCATCCCACACTTCTTTATTATGTCATATATCAAGTCTGTTTTCGAAATGGATAACAATCATTTTTATATAGAATAATCATTATAGATTAATCATAAAAAAGTTGCCTCGCAAATTCTGAAAATTATGAATTTGTTAGTTTCATTAGAACTTGCAATCAAGGAAAATATGAATCTCTTTTTGGCTAATCTCTTCAATTATCTTAAAGTGTAAAAATCATCTTGAAAGACTTAACACAGTGAATCTTGTTTTAATGCGTTTTTGAATACCCAACTCATAGCATATGTGTATTTCATTTATAAAAAGTTTACTTTTTAATATGACCGAAGCCTAGTAAGTCCCCCCCGCATTTCTCTGATGTTAAAGCTTGTCTCATTATGAACCTACAGAAAAGAGAGAAAGCGGTACTACGTTTCACTCTATGTTATATTTGGAAAAGAATGTTGAAAAATAGATAATTTTTTGCAGAAGCCATGAAAAAACCCTAATTTGTAATTTTTTTCTATGTGAAAGTAGTGCTAGATATTTTTTATTTTCACATCAGTGTACCACGCAAGTCTTCTTGTTTAAAAAATGAAAACTACGAGAATTACAACTTTCAGTTTTCCATAAAAAAGAGGCAATTTTCATATGGCTATGGATCCCCTCCTTTACACAAACTTTCCAACTTTGTATCATTCAGGAGGATACGGAACTCCATTTTATTCCTTTTGGCGCTTACACTATATGTTTGTTTTGTTTTGAAAATATTCCGTTAGCAGCTATAAGATTGTGATAAAAGTTGTCACAAAAAATAATATTTCCATTGTTACGAGTATAGTAATATTAAAAGAGCAGTTATTTTCTATAAAAAATGCTCATATGTATTGACCTCCGGGAAGTAGTTAGCGAAAATTGAATTTTTATCTCCATTGTGGAATTGGAGCACAGCACATTGAAGCTTTTAAACTTGATTGTAGATGCTCAGCCAGTGAGCTACATTTTTGTTATTACAACATATAACATGGAATGTAAAGTCAAAATGGATAATATCGATTCGTTCAATCAAATTGACCTACTTCACATTTTAGTTTCGCTCAGTGAGCCCTAGAAATATAAATGCGAAATCAAATACTCTATTTTAAAAGAGTATGCCATTTCAACTTTAATAGCCAATTTCTAGCGACCGGAATCTTATGGTAGTTATTATTTATTTTCCGAGAATTAAATGTGATTTCTTGAGGATTAAAGTGACCTATTTAGACGTATTAAAGGCAACTGAAATATATATTAACCTGTACATGAATGTCATTTTACTAGAGATAGAATTATATCTCCATCATAAACTCTGTTTGTCATTTTGTATAAATTATCTTGTACATATTTTAAATAACTGTGTATGTTTGGTGGTGTATTTCCATACTACTGGAAAAACTAAATTGCCAAACCTCTCGCAAGGGAATTATTATTATTAGAATCCTATCTACACTTTTTAAAATTTTAAGACAAATTCACAACCAAGTTGTCCTGTATTTCAATGAAAATTATTTGACCTCCTCAACATAATTGGGTTTCCAAAAAAACTTATAACAGTAAGTGATGATATTTGTCAAAACACGGACATGTCTAATTTTACTCACTTTTCGTAAAGCCTTGCTCACTAAATTGCATTATTACGGCTTTTCTAATGATTGCATTATATTTTCAAATCTTATTTAATCGGCAGGGAATAGTGTGCTGCGCTCCCTTATATCAAAGTGTACCCCAAGGGTCCATTTTAGGACCCTTCTTATTTTTAACATACGTTGTAGAGTAGTTTCATTTGATACTCATATCTAGGTGGTTGCGAAGAAAAAGATAATCTGCCATCTTGGGGCGTCCGCCATATTGGGTTTAGAATGACGTCACATAGTTTATCGTATTTTACTCGTCAAACCCCTTCATTTGATATCCGTGTTAAGGGGGTTGTGAAGAAAAAGGTGATCCGCCATCTTGGAACGTCGACCATTTTGGATTTGGAACGATATTAGATATATCATATTGCATTATCACCGGTTTTATACACGTATGCAAGATTTCAAAGCTCTGGCTTAATTAGAACAAGTCGAAATTTTGACTGTACGTCCGCCATATTGGATTTAGAATGACGTCACATTATTTATCGTGTTTTATTCGTCAAGCACTTTCATTTGATATCCGTATCAAGGGGGTTGTGATGAAAAAGGTGATCCGCCATCTTGGGAGGTCCGCCATATTGAATTTAGAACGATAATAGATAGACTATATTGTATTGTCACCGGACTTAAACACGTGTTTCAAATTTCAAAGATCTAGCTTGTAAATTAGCACCGTCGTTATAATTGTTTACACGTGCATAGATTTTGGATCATCTACAAAAAGTAGCTGGTGGCAATTGATTGTCGACGTTATATCATTTATAAAAATTAAAAACATCAAAGGTCCCAGGTTTGAGCCTTGTGGAACACCTGACGTAGATAAGTAATTTCGAGATCTGTGACCACCGTGTTCTACTAATTGTTCCCTAGAAAATAAGTAGGAGGTAAAAAGCAAGATGAAGGTGTCTGAGAATCTGAAGGCTTTTAGCTTGGATAACAATAAATAGTGATCTACCTGATCAAATGCTTTTTGCATATCTGTGTGTATAACATCTACTTGTCCCCCCGCGTCCAAGTTTTCGGATATGAACTGGGTAATACAGGCAAGATTAGCTACTCTTGTTTTTTGCATCATGAAGCCATGCTGAACATGCGATATGAATGGTTTGAGTGCACTATAAATATTAGTATACAAATTTCTATAACTTTGGCGAAATCGCACAAAATAGTGATGGTTCTGTAATTAATTATGGAAGATGGATCACCAGTTTTAAGAATGGGACATATTTTAGTAATTTTCTAGATATCAGGAAACGTGAACCCAGTAAGGATCAAGTTGAAAATGGTATACAGAGGAGTTACAAACACAGCAGACAGTCCCTAACCACAAAGGAGAGAGCGCCATCTATACCGGCGGTCATTTTGTTCTTTAACTTTTTAATTGCTTGCAAGATGTCATTTTCAGTAATACGGTTAATGCTTATTGCTTCGGATACGTGTAAGATGGAATCGTCTGTATGAGTAGGGTCAGAATCAAAGTATATACTTGAAAAGAAGTTTACAAAACTGTCTACTAATAATAAGGCTACAAATTAGGACACTATCCCACCATTAAAGTGAAGAACTAACTTTTAATAGTTGACACTGGGAGGAGCATCGACATAAAACATTCATTATAGTCCTGAAAACGTAATTTTGCCTTCCATGGAAGAAACCCAATTCTATGTTTAAGTAAAAATAACTTCCAGGTCATTTTATGAAGTAATATTTACCTTTAGGCCAAACACATACGCTAGGTTAGTGGGGAAGTAAAATTAAGGTAAATTTTACCTAAAATTGGAACTAGTTGTGACCATGAGATTAAAGTTTTAACTGAAATCTGACTACAAGGACAAAACAAAACTCAGGTTATACTTACGTTAAAAATTGGTAAAATTTCACTGTTTCTATTCAGACAATAGGAAACGACTCCAAAGTTAATAATTTGGTCTAAAATTACATAATATTTTCTTATACATAGACCTCAATATGCACTTTAACTTTGTAGTTAAATTTCAAGGAACAATAACGTAAATATTTCTTTTAAATTACACTAAAATCAATGTGACTTTATCAGGCACTTAAGAAAATATTACCTAAATGCTGCTTAATAAATTACTATTAAGTCCATATACATTCAAAGTTGAAAGCAATGGTTGCAATTACGTTATATCGACTATCTTAGGTTATTTTGACTTTAAACTGGTAAAATAAACTAATTGTGCTGCTTGGGTGCGTAATATATGAGTATCACCGGATCCTCCGCATTATATAGAAAATCACGTATGCAGATATATTACACAAAAAACACACAAAAAAAGTGAAATGTGGACTGTTTCTGGGACTCCATTGGGTAAATCTCAGACAAGGAAGATAAAGAAGATTTAGCAGATGCAGAAGTTTGCTTGTAGGTAGTAATGTAATTGCTCAATAAAACTTTTTAATATACATAGCGTTTCAGATATTGCTATATGGTTAAAAACCCCAAAAATAGTATATTAGTAAAAAAAAATATGATTTTAAAACTTGAAATAAAAATTTACTGCTGCAGTTTTTTCATTTGAATTTTATAGTTCTACGAATGTCACATTATTTACGATATAATTTATATTTTATTACTATTTTAAATTTAGAGTTTACAACACGGGGTCGAGGTTGACGAACTTTAAATTCATAATTGCAATATTCTTTGTACACTTTCAAAAGTATTTTTTGCAAATTTAACATGTCTTATTACTTCGGTAGGCCATAGTGGATCTCCATTTTGAATTTAGATTCTTTAGATATCAGATTAGTAATTGACAGTCCCAAAAATCGCAAATTTTAACTCTTTTGTGCATTTTGTTTCAGATTTTTAGAAGCTCTTCACGATTTTTCAGTTAATGTCGGCCATATTAGATCTGCCATTTCTAATTTTCTTTCTAAATTCTAATCTTTTTAGACACCAGATTGGTAATCAGTAATTTCAGAAACTCCTTTGGACACAGTTTTCTTAAAAAATACTTCATTCACAATTAGAAATATTTAATTTTGGTTATTCTTTTTTAATTGAAAAAAGGAAAAATAGCAATTTTCTTCGTCTCTAATATACTATGACAGGTAAATGTAGACAAATCATAATTCTAATTTATATCTTAGGATGAAAATTACTCTTCAACACAACTACTTTCCTAAGACCATAATTTGTTATTACTTTATTTTTTCTACCAATAAGGCATAGCACAAAAATAACCCATTGACCACGAAAAACGTTGTATATTTGTTCTCCTATTAATAGACAAAATGATAATTGAAAAATGTCAAACAATTTACGTCTTATAAGTCTGCACAACACGTGGCACATTTCCGGTCTTATGGGTCAGGTTGAAACAGAGAGAGGTTATTTTGAAAGTTTGGTATTTAAATACCACTACTGTGCCTCTAATATACGGCTGACAACTATCTGAATTTTATAGCTTTCTTATCTGCATCGCTTCTTTCTTTCATAAAAATGCTACTGAACATAAATTGAGGCTAGTAGTTTAAGCATGAGACGCGATATGTTCTAACTATTGATTGTTCATTATCTCAACGATGATTTGGGTAATAGTAATAACTCTTATTGACCAGTGAAAATGGGACAGAAGTGTCAGATATTTATTTATTCCACATCCAGTGGAAGTATAGTAACGATAAAAAAATTTTGAAAATTTTTATTCTTCAAATAGGCTTAGAATGTCATGAAACGTCGAGATTTTAAGTTTGAACGAAAAAAAAATTTCTGTCTGTCTGTCGGTCTGTCTAACTTTTTTTGTGCGCACGTTTACTCTGGAACCGTTTAAGATATTGACTTGAAATTTGGTACAATGTACTTTAATGAAATCTAGAACTAGATTGTATTTTCATCTTGTTCCGTCGAAAGGTTGGGGGTAAATTGGGGTAAATTTGGGGTAAATAGGTAAATCAAGCAGGTAAGAGTCCGTAAAATTGGTACTTGGTATATACAAGAGAAGCTAAGGGCTTAAGAAAAATTTTGGCATTGGTCACCCCCACCCCCATTACCACCCCCACCAATTTGGTCCACCCTGTACTAAAAATAATCGTATAAATAGATTTCTTTGAAAAAGTTGACTTTTCTCTTGTTTACACATTATAATGCATTGTTTAAGCAAGTCTATGCTTCAAAATTACTTTGCCCCCTGTAGTATGGGTTGAAATTGCCTTAGCTTTCTTATAATTGTTTATCTTTTTGTTATAAAACAATAATTTCAAGCACTCTAGGATCCTCTGAACCGTAAATTATGGGGTTAAGGGTTAGAAATAATACATTGAAGTACGGAACTCTTCAAAATAGTGTATTTTAATGTCGAAAGGAAAAAAGTCAATGAAAAATAATGCATAATTTTATTAGGTACCTAGTATATATTTTTCGTACCATTGGAGGTATTTTTTTTACTCAAGGGAACGTAGATGGTGTTAGACTATACCAAAATTTCTTTAGCTTGAAACTAACATTCTCAAGGGTATAAACAATGTGTTTGTACATTACCAGAAAGTTTTGTACACTACAAGCCAAAAAATTTTGAGGTTAGATACAAACATGGTAGATTCTATCCACCAAAACACGCAATAGCTACTGATTATTTCCAAGAAACTTTCTTGCACACTCGTTTCTCTGTATTTAAAATTGAGATATATTCATTAAAATGATTTTTAAGATATTAGATATGTTTTTTTTTCTTATTTTTTTGATCGGACCAACTGAGTTTTAAAAATGGATCTTACGCCAGTGTATTGTTCATTGATAGAATTATAAATATATCATACTGCAAGAAAGTTATCAGATTCATTCTCAGGAACAAACTTTTGATTGGGAATGGGAATTTTTACCCTTAATATATAACGCTCTACTTGCTACTTGGAAAATGTGCGAGTACAAATTACTACAGCCTCAATGCCAAACCATGCCAGTGATACTGTTGACTATTTTTAAATTTATATATCCACATTAGCTGAGTTTCGAAAACAGATATTATTAGACAGGATACATTTAAAATTAAAAATACTTCCTCAATTATTGAAAAAAGAAATTTAATTTAGATGTGTAGGAAGTCCACCTATCTCACTCCCCAAACTTTATATGAAAATAAACCATTATTTTAAGCGACACAAATTCAACATCTGCGTGTGACTTTAAATATGATAATTCAAATCTAAGAATCCTGTCCTTTCAGTCCGTTTTTAAATCTAAACGCTCCCAATGTCCCGTGCTTTGACAATGTTTGTCACATCTAGGCTACATTTTAGAGTATTCCTTCCTGTTTAATTAAAAATCACGCTTATTCATGATAGCTGGTATTTCTTAACCAAACAAACTAAACGTTTTTCCAGTCCATTGAATATGATTGTATCAATGTTCGTAAAATATTTTCAGAGATGGTGTTTAATATTTTCATTGGCTAAATTAACATTTGTCATTTATCAATTTATCATCAACGTTACGTATAGACGAGAACAAGTAATAGAAAACAGCTCGTTACCTTTTCGTATTCAAAAATATTATCTGTGTAAGCCTTATACTCAAAATTTGAATTTGAGATTTATAGCCTAGGGGCTCGTCATATTTTTGGCATATTATCTAATCTTATTTATTATGGTTATATATAGGTATCGTTCATAATTTTGGCAATAAAAACTGTACACAAAAAAGCATCTCAATTCTGAAAAATCTCAAAAAATGGAAGAAATTACGGATTTTTAATTGAAATTGAACCACCGAATAACTTTTTAACAACTATTTTAAACCAGTTTTTATAAAAACGGTTCATCCCACTACTGTGTTTAGTGAAAAAGATATTTTTTGTGTAAATTTGATGAGGGAAGCATATTCCAGTACCAAAATTTAAAAGACATCAACGGAACAAAAAAGAATTGCCCTTGCCCTGGTTTAATTTCAATTTAGCCAATACCATGGATTAATAGCCCTTATTGATACTTAATAACCGATTTTGAATAAAAACCCAGGGCTTCACTTTCAAAAGGTCCTTGAAGCCTTAGGAGCATTTCCGGGCACATATTTATAGATTTTTTTTTCATATTTTTACATAAAATATCACCACCTAAAGTTAACGACAGAAATATCTAGACACCCTATATAAATAGCAACTAGATATGATAAAAATAATTCTTCTGGGTTACAGATAAAGAAACCGCTGCCCAAGGAATCACTACTTCCACATCCAGATTTTCTATTCACAACGAAAAAAATTTGTATGTAGAAATAATTGTTTATGGAAACAATGGTTTATGGAACTTTAATAATATAATATTTGAAATGATCTACCCCAAAAACCCATAAAACGATATGCCACATCGGTAGTGGGGGTAGGGGTGGTGGAAGGGGGTGATAGTGAGGGTGGATAAAGTAAATACAATTTTTGAGGCCTTTTGGTTCTTGTACAAACACTAAAATATAATTTTATTTTTTCACCCCCTTTAATAACGAGGTGGGGGTGGTCATGGGGGTGGCCAATGTCAAAAATTTTTTGAGACCTTAGCTTTTCTTATAAATACCTAAATACTATAATACTAAATGTCAATTTTATGGACTCTTACCTGCTTGATTTATCTATCCTGTTTCCCCAATTTACCCCTCAACCCTTCAATGTATTAAGATCAAAATATAATTCAGTTCCAGATCTCGTTAAAATACATACGTGTACCAAATTTCAAGTCAATATCTTAAACGGTTCCAGAGTAATCGTGCGCACAAAAACAGTTACAGATGGACCGACCGACAGAACGACAGAATATTTTTTTTGCTCAAATTTAAAATCTCGACGTTTCATAATATTCTAAACCTATTTGAACAATACAAATTTTCATTTTTTTTCTTGCATCACTATACTTCCACTAGACGTGGACCCTCCTAGCGGCAATAAGCGGAGGAGATGGAGCTTGCTTCGTTTTAAAATATGAAAAATAATGAAACAAATTAAACCGCGAGGAAAGATGTATAATAATAATAATCGAGGAACATCCTAGAAGGTACGCCGATTTCGACTTAAGGACGAGGGTTAGCTTTATCAGCTACCCTAAAGCCACGGATGGACGCTGTCATCGACGAGGAATTATCAGAAGACGCCAACATTTAGCATATCAACAGTGCGGTGTACAATGCTGCTAGCCAACTCGTTCCCCGCGAGATGAAAAACAATGCCTCGAATGGTATCGAAAAGGCTAAGCGGCATGTACAAAAGATCTAAGGTAAATTACAGCCGGAATAAGACGCCAACACCACACTCTAAATCTAACAGTCATGCTTACTATTAAGCAACACTGTTTAGATAGGATTCGAGCGCTTATGGCTATCAAGAAAAAACTAAATTGGCGGGTACGAAGTATGGAGCAAAATGCGTTGTTCCGTACAAATCCTTCCCGCCTATTTCAAGAGCCACAGCGTGTTGTCGATAATCCACCAACTGTAGCCGATGTCGAAAGCTTTTGGAAAGGAATCTACAAAACGACACGTCTGTTCCATAGCAACACTCCAGCAATAGCACACTTTGAGGCTTTCTGCCACAGAACCATTGAAGAGACAGAAGAAGTGTGCGATGCAGTCAGACCGGAGGAAGTCCAACAAACTCTCGTCGGCACCAAGAACTTCGTTGCTCCGGACCCAGACGGTATAAATAACTGGTTGTGAAAAAAATGTCCTTCCACCCACTAAACTAGTAAACTAGGCTGAAGATAACAACTCGCATATTTACCTATTTTTCAAAATTAAAGTCGCCATTTTTTTATTTTGACCCTCGAAGAAAAAATATGTCACTCGGAGTAGAAGGCCCATTAGTTCAGGAATATTACGTTTTTATTCCGACAAAATTCATAAAGATTTGAAAATTGGTGGGTATTTTGGGAATAGCATAAGGATTACTAAACCAAAAAGTTCCCATCCCTAAATAGTGTGCTTCATCCCCCAGGACGTCCTTTCTACCCCAATTTTGAGTTTTTCTAGATTATCTCGGCAACGGTATAATTTTCGACAAGAATACAAATTGTTCCTTGGAAAATTCTCTATCAAAAAGGTTTTTACCACTTTTTTCCTAAAATTAATAATAACGTGGGAAATATGGCGCAAACATAAGGGTTGGTTCCGACTAGCACTCTCTACAGTACGATCTACCTTAAAGTTTAACGTTTAACGCTTAAAATAGCAGTAGGCACTAAAATTTATTTACAATTTTAATAAATATACAACTTCCACCCCCTCACCTCTATAAAAAGACCGTGTTGTACTTATTTCCACACCACCCTAGAGGTAAAGTACTTGGCGCGTTTTTTTTAAAGTGGTATCTAATCCACTAATTATCAAATGTTAATTATAAATCTTGGTCGTCTTCCACAGATTCAACATTCAAGCATGATTGTCCATGGCAATGATAACACATTGTAGAGCAACGCAAGCCTGCTCTTCTGCAACTACACCTGTATTCGCACCCTAATTTACATGAACATGAAATAAGCGTTAAAACAGATTCGGGAGCTGGTTCTTTTATAGTCATTATTGGGATTAATATACCGCCAACTTTTTTCCACCCCCAATCGGTAGCTTTGAGCGTCACGTTTTTCCATGTTTGAATTTGGTGAAAAACTCGATAACAGTGTTGCCGAGCGGCAGCAGAAGTTGGTGAAAGTATTGACAACATAACAGTGTTGCTGGCTTTACCAACTAGTCTGTTAAAAGACATAAATCTGTATTCATCTAGACTTTTTTCTGCCGAGGTACAGTTGTATAAAGCTAAAACGTTGAGTGAAAGACTCTTCAATCAACGGCTATAATAAATCGCTCTCCCATGTTTGCAATTTCTTCATGAGTAGCTTCCTCATTGTTGAAAGTTTGTACAATATGTTGTAAATCACTTCTTTTATTAAATACATTGATTGCATTCACTTTTCCTTTGGAAAAAAACGCCGAGGTTGTGTCACAACCGCTGATGGCATGTACAAATAAAATGGCGGATTTGCAATTTTTTAAGAAAGTTGCAGATTGTAAATCTTGAGAACTGTAAATCCTTTTACTGGTATTACTCTGTTTTTCTTTTAAAAATTTAGTGTCTTTGTCAGAGGGAGAAAGTGCAATAAGAAGGACTAGCAGGTCAATATCTTGCCCTACGACAACAGCTGTATCGCAATTCTTACATTTTTCTATAACAGTTTGTATTATTAATAAATCGGCGTCATCCGCAGCAACGAACACATCTATAACTTCAGTTCTAAACCTTTTCACTAGCTCTGTAATTAAACGTTCTTTGTTAAGCAAATTACTTAGGAACTTCTGCTGAGTTTCAAAAACGACAGTATTATAGTAACACCGAACATTTCGGTGATGGTAAATAGATAACGAATTATATGACTTGCGCTAATTACGGCCCTGATTTACCAACGTACTATTCGTTTGAGGAGAAATGGTCTAAAAACCTTTTTTGTAGAGAATTTCCTGTAGAACACTTTTGTACATAGGTATTTTTGTCGTAAAATGCACCATTTCATGGGTAATTTTAAAAAAGCGAAAATTGGGGTGAATACTATGTCGTAGGGGACGAAGCACACAATTTAGGGGTGGGAACTTTTCGGTTTATTATTACATATGCTGTCCTGATTATTTCCACCAATTTTCAAAACTTTATGAATTTTGTCGGATATATCGCAATTTGAACCGTACTATTACTGAATTACAAGTGTTTCGCCCAGTTTACAAACTTCCAGGCTCAACACATAATGTTCGCCTTCTACTCTACTATACTATTACTTAACATGAGAAACAACAGATAGGTAAATAGGTGCCATTTCACCTAAATGGTGCTCTTCCAATGACCCCAAAGTAAGAAACAAGTTAATTTTACGTCATCCATGACTACACTTAGATTCTTTGTTTCATTTTTAGGTATTTCATCATCATGGCTTACCCCTAGAATATTTTGAGCCTGCTATTACTAGAACAGATTTGGGTGATTTGATGATTCATTGCACTAGAATGTTGAACTTCACTACTCAGTAGTAAAATACGATAAACTATGTAACGTCGTTCTAAATTCAATATGGCGGACGCCCTAGGATGGCGAATTACCTTTTTCTTCTTCACAACTTCCTTGCCATAGGTATCAAATGAAAGGATTTTATCTGTCTGTTTGTCTGTAAAATAGAATAGAACTTTATTTTCCCATTTTGATCTAGTATAAGATCTTGTAGACTAAAAAGTAAAAAATAAAATTATATAAAAAAATATTTTTAAGAAAGAGCTTTTATTTTAAAAAACTGTACTAAAAAGTAAAAAATAATTTTTTAAAATTCATACACCTGGAAACCAAAAGCTTTGGGGGCGGTCAACTGAGCAAAGTAATTATGCAATAGTTCTATATGACCGTCCCCAAAGCTTTTGGTTTCCAGGTGTATGAATTTTAAAAAATTACTTTTTACTTTTTAGTACAGTTTTTTAAAATAAAAGCTTTTTCTTAAAAATATTTTTTTTATATAATTTTATATTAGATATGTTTCATATAATCTCACTTTTGTGTACAATATTGCAAATAATATTACTGACTGTCCGTCCCTTGTTAATAAGTTTTGTTTTCTGGTTCCTCGCATGAACTCACTTGAAAAATACTGTTTTTAATGTCCTTTTGGTCTAACTAACCTCACGCGCAAATCACCAATTTTTAATGCCTGTAATATATTTAATTCTATATCTGGCGTCTTTCACATTACTCATGATAGCTTAAATAGGATGATACACTTATAGTACAGTCACTGAAGGTTTTCACCTCCGATTTCGTTGAACCTCCATCGATTTTCATGAAAAATTGTGAGTAGTTAGAGGATACCTCAAGAAACAAAAGTGACATAGTGCCAACTTGCGCTTTTACCCTGGGGGTGGATGCCACCCCCTTCTCGGGGGTGGAAATTATTTTATGAAAAATAACCCCAGGAATCGATAGAGGGACCAATTCTAAGCAAAATTTGTTATATAAAGTTATTAAAATAAATCAATACTTTTTGAGTTATTAAAGATCAAAGATTTTGATTTTTCGTGAAAAAAATGCATGTTTTAAAGCGGTTTTTCATAAATAACTCAAAAACTATAAGTTTTTACAAAAAAGTTGGCATTACCAAAATTGAAGCTAATAAGAAAACGAATAAATTCCTTCCTTAAAAAACCTTTTAATATTAATTCAAAGTGAGCTATAGGTAATTGAATGTATATATTTTTTCGGCGAGTACTCAAATCTAAGTATTCAAGGTTAAATAACGGGAAAACGATGCATTTTATAAAATATACTTACTGAACACTTTTCAAAGTACTCAGAAATACCTATCAAATGAGCTGTAAAAGAAGTTGATAGCATCAAAATTAAGCCAGTTATGATGAAAATAAGAGAACCCTTTCGAATTTTTTAGGAAAAAGTGAAAAATAAAACCTATACCATTTCCACAAAAATTAAAATTTATAGTAATCCCTATAAGACTTTCTTTATTTTAGCATAAGTAATGACTTTAAAAATTTTGACCGGTTTAGAATGCATATTTTTGAAAAAAAATATGATTTAAAATAATCAGAATTTTTCAAATTTTCGTAAATTTCATTTTCTTTTGATAATAACTCCAAAAATACTCGATATACGTAAAAAATAATACAGAACGAAATTTGAGTTTTTTTTTAACAAAGATTTTAGTTTTTTTTTATTTTTGTAGGATAAAAAATAACCGAGATAGAAACGTTTAAAGCCTAAATTTTACTGCGAGAACCATGTAACCGGGGCCCTTTAACCTTTTATCTTTTAAAAAATAAGGGTTTTAAAAGATTAATACGATCTTATAGCCCTTGAAATTACCTTTCAAATGGTTTTTGGATGAACCTGATATCATAAAAATTAACGGAGTTATTGTAAAAAAACCAATAACATTTTTTTGGAAAAATTTTTTGAGCAGAAATTTTGTATGCATATATAGGAAAAAAGATAGATAGTAAGAAGTAGACGTGCCGCTGATATCGATGCCATTTTAGAAGCTGGCAGGTACTGCACAATATTATTGTACGAAAGTGCAAAAGATGTGAATATGAGTAAACTGCAACGCATCGAAAGCCTATCAGCTCATCTGGAACAGATGCGTTACGAGTCCTTTATTAAGGCTACCACTAAAAATAGTGCAGTAAAGTTGTCATCTCTCGTCCCAACGGTTGCTGCATTGGATGAACACATCAAAAGAGTCTATTTACAAACCCAGATATGGCTTGGAAACAAAGACATTCGTCCAGTTGACTGGGGATGGTGCAAAATTGGAGAGTCTTTGTTTCCAATTAAAAATCCCAATCTACCTGCTCCAGAAGAACTGTTAAAAATTATTTTTTGCAACTGCAAAAAAGGGTGCGGCGCTTCTTGCGGGTGTCGAAGAGTAGGGTTATTTTGCAATGCAACCTACGGATCATGCAGTGGGGACAATTGCCAAAATAGCCCTCCAATTAATGAAGAAGGAGAAGTTGGTGAAGAGAGCTCTGATGAAGAGTGAAAAATTAAATTTAATGTACTATTAATATTTCATTAATTTATGAAACATTATTTAAATAAAAAATGAATAAACTTTTCATATATTTTAATATTTATTTTAATACATGTTCCTCTTAATTAATAAATTAAATTTTTATAAGTCACATAAGCACTGAAAAAATTGTTTCCAACGTTAAATTATGCTTTTTCATCAATTTGTGCACGAAGGGTAGTTTGGGGAATGTGGAAAGAATAATATTAATAAAGTTTGAAATATATTAATAAAGTTTATCATAAGTAAGCTATTAAAGCTGATAAAAAAAAATTCCATTATTTTTATGACAAGTGGTAGTTTTTAAGGGTGGAAAATTTCGCAATAAATAAATAATTGCTTTAATACTCAGTAAATGAGATTTCAATTCAGTAATGTATTATTCAAATGATTAAAGTTTCTTGAAACCAATTTTTTCAATGATTCTGCATTAAGGGGGTGGTTTTTAAGGGTTGAAATTTCACAGTCAACCAAAAATTATATCATAAACATTAAACAAACCGTTTGTGTAATGTTAATATGCGATTTCATATTTCAGAAATACAAAAAATTATTTTTTCATGATTTTCGATTTAAGGGGTGGTTGCTAAAAGGGTTGAAAAATTAATTAAAATCATAAATCATGCATATAAGTGTTGAAAAATATTTACTTTATCTAATTAAACGAGATTACTTACGCCAGAATGCTTAAATCTGCATTTTTTCCCATTTTTAACAAAAGGGATGGATTTCACCCCTAAAATGCAAAAAGCGCAAGTCGAGCATATGTCACTTTTGAAGTTGAGGTAAAATATACTCAATCCAAAATTTTCATGCAAATCGATGGAGGTTCACCGAAATCGGAGGTAATAGTTGATTTTTACCTTCATTCACTGTACTATTATATCTTACAGGAAATCTATAAAAATAGATCATATAATAATAATAATATAATAATATATTCCATCATACTATTTTTTTCTTTTTTTCTTTATACTTTTGTATTTCTTTTATTTTTATATTTTTTGTATTGTAGTTTTGTAATTGGTATTATCGTTTCTCTTTTCATTAATGTACACTATGTTTCCTGTAATTGGGTATTTATACCTGGAAATAAATGTGAATTTATTTAATTTATCCAATCATACTGAAATTTGAAGAGAAAGTTAATGCTAACTGGAGGACAAATAAATACTTAACATGTTAGTATACAATATGCCAAATAAATGCTATCAAAGGTTTAAAGGTTAAAGGCTCGGAATTCAAGGATCGCAGGTTTGAAACTCAGATTGGACTACTCTCTTTTTACTTTATTTTATTCTAACGAGAGTTTCACCAACTATGTCGGCCAAATAAGGACAACTTCGACTTTGCTCTTCCTCACAGTGGTCTTCAAGTTGCAGAAAGTTTGACCAAAATGGATCCAAAAACGGGGTTGACAGAATGTTTTCAGCATATGGGGCGAAGGGGGATCAGTTAGGATTTTCCGGTTTGCATTTTTTTATAATAATAATAATAATAATAAGAATTTATTGATTCTTTTTCCATTAAAACAATGGATAGAACAAGTCGTAAAATCTCAATGATATGAGTACATACAGTAGACACAGTAACAGTCGATAAAATCACTAGAGAATCACAATTATAGAAGTTGAAAAATGAAGGCATAGAATAATAAGGAGGAGGTAGTTGCTTTACAAAACCTTACGTTTAGTAATATCATTTTATAAATTTAGGGAGGCAACTATGAGATTATAAGTCGCACAAATACTCACCCACGCTATAGTAGCACTTTTCGAGTAAAATTTTTTTTACTTTAGACTTGAAAGCTTGTATGGAGTTGTTTTCTCGAATTGATTGAGGAAGTCTATTAAATAATTTTGGACCGATAAAATCAGGTGAATTTTCAAACAGAGCTGTTCGGTGCTGGGGGAGCTTTAGTAAAAAGCCGCTGCGAGTGGGATATTTGTGGGAATCATGATTTTTTACAATTGCTCATAGTTTCGTTTTACAGATTTTAAAATAAATATACATGGTACGGTTAAGATAGAATATTTGATGAAATAAGGTTTACAAGATTCTTGGCATTTTAAATTGAATCTCAGTCTAATGATTCTTTTCTGACAGAGGAATATTCGGCGCGCATTGACGAAGTTATAATTGAATATTATAGCTAATGTGACTATAGCCTAAGGCATAGTAAACATTAATAAGGAATTTTGTTTCAAGGCATCTTTTTAAATTGAAAAGGGCAAAGTAACAGCTGTTTAATTTTTTTGCAAGATTATTGACATGTTCTGTCCAGTTTAATCGTTCATCAAGATGTGCCTAAGTACTTTAATGTACTGGAAAATTCGATTTTTACACCATCCATCGTTAAATTTATATCTGACATGATTTGTTTTTTATTGTAAAAGTTTATACAGATGGTCTTCTCAGCATTTAAAATAAGTCGATTTTTTGTTGCCCAGTTATTAAATTCTTTAAAAATTGTTTGGAGTTGGGCTTTGATGATATCTGGTTCGAAGGAAGACACAATTAAACTGGTAACCTTCAGATATGCTGAAAGCATTCTGTGAAACCCATTTTTGGATCCATTTTGGTCAAACTTTCTGCAGCTTGAAGACCACTGTGTTCTTTTGCACTTAAACTAAAATAAAAACTATTTATACATTAGTACACTAGTATCTTCCAATGTTCCGTAAGTGACTGTATTTAATGTCTGTCATAAATTATAATTTCCAGGTATTTTTAACAGCCCCGCCATTAAAATAGTATTTATCTCATTAAAAATTATGACGCCCTAATAAAGTATGCAACGCAATTTCTCAATGCCAACCGATAAATTATGCCCCTGCATTATTTTTAAAAAGGTTAACGAATCGCTAAATTAAAATTAACGGGAATCTCACGATGAGTGAGATGTAAGGATGAGGCTCCCAACTATTCTTGCAGGGGAGAACGAAATAATTAATGCATTCTGAGCCCGCGTTGTAAAAAAGTAATGCAACATAATTGAGATGGTGTGGAATTTTTTAATAATTATCGTCTATATTTTTCTTGCACCTCTCGATTCGTCACAAACATCGGTTGTTCAGTTTTTAAAATAGTTAGATCGTATTTCTGAAGGCAACACCTCTGCTTTTATTTATCTTCCAGTTGATCTTTTTGCCTAAAAAATAGAGAATGGTTGAAACTCAATACTTTGCAGCGCCATATGACCTTATGACACCGATATTTATAACTTTGGGGATTACTAGGAACGTGTTGCGAAGGAATCCGGCGGGATAAAAAAATTAAAGAGATGTTATGTGACACCCTCTGCTAATCTTGTCATATACTAGTGAGGTATATGCCAGGTCTCGTAGATTAAATAAAGGCTTCACCGGTTTAAACTGACAAATCGGTTGCGTGTTGTGCTAAAATTTACAATTTGAATGAGCATTTTGAAAAAAAATTGAAGAATTGAATCTGCTAATAGATGTCAATTAAAAGAGGTTAATATAGGAATAAATATCGGCATTCTAATTAATAATACTAATCATCATTTATTAGTTCTAAGAGATACAAGTCAAATGCATTTTGGAAATATTACATTTACAATACCATTTATTTATAGTTGTCGCAATTGCAATAGTGATCGGCGTACCGCCTATCTAGGCGGTGTTGTTGAGAGGCAAGGATTTAGAACGCAGAGCCGGATTTAACTATATTGTTCGCTCGTTTACTTTTTATAATATTACACTTAGAATCTCCCCCAAAGCACTGCTAGAAATTGTTAACAAAACTCACTAAAATTATTTTCAAAAACACATTACCAAATAAAGAAATATAAAGTGATTATCGAATTATATCTTCATCCCGACAGTGTAAGCTCGATCGCGGTGTCTCTATTGCGATCCTAGGTTAAACAATACACTCACAAGTTTACGCCCACACGCCACGTCAGATAGTTGACATGGAATCGCCAGTATCTTCTCTCTCACTTAATGTAAAAGTGGGGCAAAGACGGGAGATCTATTTACTGGCCTATTCATTCCTCTCGCCCCTCATAATGTCATAACCCCGCACACTATTAAAACTGCTTCAACTATATCTATATTAGCTGTGAATGCAGAAACTACAGAGTAAAGGCAGTCGCAACTAATACAGATTTTAAAGCAGAAAAATAAATTCTTTTGGCTGGCCATATTTTTTATAACATTACTTAGTTAGACTGTTATAAAGGATGGTTCCTACTTAATATGAATTTAATTCATATTGCCGAAGCCTACGGATGTCGTGCTGTAAATTAGATCTGTAATGAGTTAGATATTGATGATATGCATTTTGAAAATTAGATTGTGATAAATTTTGCTTAACAAATTTTGATATTACGATTTTGTATAGACATGGTAGTGTTATATCTTTTGCCTAATAAAAGTAGATATATAGTACAGTAACTAGAGGTTTTAATTTCGGAATAATGTCATATGAAACAAATTTCATTCATTTTTGGCAACTTAATAGTAAATGCGTCGAGGAAAAGTTTCTATATTACGCGGCTGTTTGCTAATTTATGGAGGGTGGATGCCACCCCCTTTTCAGGGGGTAGCAACTAAAAACAAAACGAAAACGTTGGAGCTGAAAGAGAATCAAATTTTGAGAAGAGAGAAGAAGAAGAACTTTTCATATAAATTGATAGTGTTTAAGTTATAACGCCTAGAAAAATGGAATTTCTAGAAAAAGATAACTCGATAAGGTATTACATTGAGAGAAAACATGCTAGAGACAAATAAGAAAACTACTAAATTCAGGATGAAATTCGTTTTTTTCTAATTTATGGAGAGTTAATGGTTTCGGAGATCTGGAAGTATAAAGGTGGCGTCCGAACTTTTATAAGACTAAGTATTCAGTTTAAATGTTAAATATCTCGGAAACTATGACACTTACATCAAAATGCTAACAACCAAAATAAAAGACTATCAATTAAGCTTGCAAATGATTTTTTGTCTATTTTTGTAGCACAAAAAACAAAGAAGTTATGACCAAAAACAATATACTTTTTTACATTTTTTTAATAAAAAACGTCGCCATTTTGTTAATGTAAGTAGTCAGTAATTAAAAAAATATGTGCCTATACACTGTTTTTCGTTAATATAGTATGATCTAGACGCCCAATTGTTTTCGCTTTAGAAACATATTGCATTTTAAACTGTAAAGAAATTTTAGAAAAAACGTACAATTTTGGTTTCTCTACAAATATCTCCATAAATATCAGTTTAAAAAAAAATGCGGTGGACATCAAAAACAAAGCTAAACTGAGAATGAATTTGTTTTTTTTTTTAATGTTTGTGTAGGGTTGATAGTTTCGGAGATATTTAATTTTATAGCTGGCATCCGACCGATTTTAGGATGAAGTATTTAGTTTAATATGTTGAATATCTTAGAAACTGTGACACTTCCATCAACAATTCTAAGGAACAAAATTAAAGATAATAAATTAGTCTTTAAATATTTTTTTGTTTGTTTCTAAATCACAAAAAATAAAGAAGTTATGGCCGATACAGTGTGCGTTTTCACATTTTTTTTAACAAAATGTCGCTATTTTCTTCTTGTGATTGCTCAGTTTTTTAAAAATGCTGTTTTTCGTTAATATATAGCTAGATGTTCAATTTTTCTTGTGTGTTTTAAACACCTGTTTTAGAAAAAAATTCCATCCACCATATTAAAGCCGCCATTTTGAATTTTTCAATTTTGATCTCAGATTCGTAATCAGTGATCCCAAAAAGGTAAATATCCCACGTTTCAAAAATAAATTTGTAATCCTTTTTCAAATATTGAATATTTCAATTTGGGGGTGATTTTCACCCCTTGACGTTAAGAACAAGTACCCAAACCATATAGAAACTGAAGACGATACCTTTTACTACAATAATTACCCATAAAAAAAATTATCATTACATATGAAATTATTCTGAATTTCTATAACCCAAACTGAACATTCAACGTATTGCTCTTTTTTTTTGTAAAAAACTCTACTGTTCTTGTAAAGTTATTCCATATCTTACATGCAGTTTCATATTGGAAAACTAATAAAGTTTTATAGTTTCGCTACTGGTTTTCTTGCGTAGTATTTTTAAAGCAAAACATTTACTTGCACAGTTTGTACATGTTGAGGTAGCGTGAGTTTTTCTTAAGTTAGGTTTCTTAAAATTATAACTTCATCGACATCTCTTAAGTAACAATCCATATTGCCAATCCAATTTCTTAACAAACAAAAATATTTTCGTAATTATCAAATAAAATATAAAAAACAAAAACAGTTTTATTTTTATTTGCTTACTTTTATCCATCCATTCTTTTTTTCTTGGACCGAATAATGATAATAAGTGATTTTTTTGTGAAAATCAAGAACATTGGTCATCGGGTAAGGCAACTTGTGAGCTGTACAACAATTCTTCATCTGATATCGATAAAGCATATTTTTTAACAAAAGGCGGCGAAAATATTTCATATAGCATTCTATAAGAAAACTATTGAGAAAAATAGAGTTTACATTGAGTATCCTTTCAGGAAACCTGAAATGTCACATAGGCATATCGTTTACCAGCGGTCACGGGTACACTATGCACCTGGTATGTAGAGTCGGGCATGTATCAGGTCGAGTAAAAATATATCCTGTTTTTGTCTCCTGCATCTTTCTGATGATAGAAGAACATTAATGTGTCTATTTATAGTTACCTGTCAGAAGTAACTTTGTTAATTAGACACCAGGCCAAAAGAATTATTTTTTATGAAAATTGTTTTTGTTGCAGTATGTACACATGGCCCGTGTCTGTGGAGTGAAAAGTATAAACGTAAAGTGATCAGCTTCACTGGACTGTATTAAATGGCCCGAAAATTGGAGGCATAGGTTAAATTTAAATGTAATATCGTCCAAAGAGCGGTGGATATTTTTAAATGGCATTATGCTTTTTATAACTTAATTAGGAGCGTATTCTTGGCTCTCTACTAAAAAAAAAAATTTAGACAGAAATTGAACTGCCTTCAAAAAAAAGGTCAATAAAATTTATGAAATAGAATCTCAGCGTCGCACAGTAGTGCTTTTTTTAAAAAATCGATAACCTAGCCAATTTTCCATAAAAATTTACGAAACTTTGTAGAGTTAAGTATATGGCTAGGCTAAATTCAGCTTTGCTGCAGAATTTTTTTTTTCAATATGGCGGCTTCAAAATTTGAGTCAAAAGTAGCAAACAAAAAAGTCCTGATCCTGGAACTCAACCCGAGTAGTCCAATGTATTTCTCGACGCTGAATTCAAATCCGACCTCAGAAAAGCCCAGACATTCTCAAAATTTTGAGTTAGAGCGAAGAAACACCCTTAGAATATGGTAAAATCGCCCCTGGTGACAATAGGTACATGCAAAAAGTACTCCTAATGTACAATCCTAGGGTTTTCGAGGTTGCTGATTTCAAATTTCAACATGTCAAAAGCCAAAAATTGATTCTCAGGGTGAAAATCGAGTAAAAGGGTGAAGAATGAGAATTTGACAAAATACGTGATTTTCATTCCAAAAGAATATTTACAGGGGTTTTTGAGGTCGTCGATTTCAAATTTTATCATGCCAAAAGCCTATAATTTATGCTTAGGTTGAAAATAAAGTGAATTAGCGGTAGAAATAAAAAGTTGAAAATATACGATTCTGAAATTATATTTTTAGGGGTATTGAACCTGTTGAGTTCAAGTTCAAATCCCCGATCTCAGAAAAGCTAATGTGCCCTCAAAATTTTAACTCTTTATCTAACAAACAACTCTGAAATAGGGTAAATCATCCTTGATTTGTAGTAACAATAAATACATGCAAAAAGTAGATAACAAGCTAAAAACTACATTTTGATATGCTTTTTATCGCTGTTGGGTTGACTCAGTACCTTTTTTTTCTTTTTGCATTGACTAAAGTAAAGGCTAACTACATTTTGAAATACAGAAATGGCATCAGTTATATTGTGGTCATGCATCTTTGTAAATAACTCGTTCATTTTTAATTTTTCGAAAAACTCTATTTCAGATTTATTGTCCAAAAAGGTCCGTGCCTTATATCGGTTATAGAGATTGATCGACGGAATACTTAATTTTCGATTTTTATTAGGAAACTGTTGGGTATTTGTAGAATCTATCAAAAAAATTAACTTTTCCAGGATTTGTAGATTCGCTTTTGTTTTGTCAAATTTCTCACAAACGTCACCTAATAGACTTAATCGAGCCCTACAATCGCCATTTTTAAAAACCAAAACCGGACCTTGGGTTCGGGAGTTATCAATATCTATGGAAAATCATACTCGGCCTTGGAAAAAATACTTGCGGTCAACGGATTCGGGCCACCAGCAATAGGCTTCATTTGTGGCCGTGTACCTTCGATTCCACCAAGTCTCATCGAAATCGATCAATATCCTGGACAGTTATCGTGCTTCCTAGCCCGATTTCGAGAAAACCAGTTTTTTGCAAAAAAAATCAATTTCCATTTGTTTTTCAACATTGTCTCTGGTATACTTATCTGTAGACCGTTGCTAGCGGCATCATATCTTTTTTGAAATATCTCGATCCGACGGCCCGTTACCGAGTTATCCAATTTTTTCCCGAAAAACTTGAAACGTCTATATCGGGTACTTCCGGTTTCCGAACGGAGCCGAGCTTCCAGCGTTAAGGTTTTCTAAAGGCCTCCTATCAATCATCGAAATCTGAAAACGGATTAGGGGGGCTGAGCGTGACAGACAGACCGACAGACAGACCTACAGACAGACCGACAGACAGACCGACTGACCGACGGACGGAATTTTCTAAATTCGCTCTCGAGTCGATAGATATGACTTTCATTTCGATCCGACGTTTTTTTCGGATTTCGATGGTCCACGGGAAAAATGCAAAACCTATACTACATTTTTTTCAAAATGTAGTAACAAGCGCAAACGTATTGTATTTAAATATAAATTTTTGGTATATGGCAAAGGATTTTCTACTCTGAGGTGGTTAATCAACCCCTAGGTCATAAATTCTGAGCTTCTGGCATGCTGAAATTTCAAATCAGCATCCTTAAAAACCCCTAGAAATATACTTTTGGAATGAAAATTACGTATTTTGTCAAATTTTCATTTTTTACCCCTTTCAACTCCCATTTTACTCGATTTTCATCCAAAGAATAAATGGCGACTGGCATTTTCATGGACAGTTCTTGAAGCCTTTTTTATGTGCACTGTAAAAATGAAATGAACTATATTGTGGATCATACTGCGTACCCTGTACAAATTTTATTACGATCGATAGAGTAGTTTGGAAGACAGGACAGAAAACACTAAGGTAGAACATCCTGTATATTTATTTTAAGTCGTTCATCTTCTAAAATAAATGTCAGAGATGTTTACACACCGAAGCATTTTTTAGTCAATATTATTTTGTTATTAGAAGCAACCAAAGTGTCGGCTTCGTTGCCTTACTTTCCCCTCGAAAACGTTATTTTTCCGTAAATTGACACATTATAAAGTTTGCACAAAACCGTAAACCAGCATCTCTATAATTAGAACCGTATTTATAAAACATACATAAAACATTGAAAAAGCAGGGGTTGAGGCCTCTGTGTACAATCTGTTGACATAAGGGTGCGATCCCTGACGCTTTGAAATGTGACAAAGGGCGTCAGATGTTTTTTTAATACCTTTCGGTATTTTAAGGACACACGTTTGCAAATTTTAATGAGGCAAATGGTGGTTGACAATGTGATTGAAGGCGAGGAAATATGCGTATAGCCAATGAATATTGTAGAAAAAAGTAAACAAATTTGAGAAATTTTGATCAGTGTCATTTTCAATCGTTTTCCTATGATAATTTCCAAAGAAAAATTGACAATAGGCCCCGTGCATGTGCCATATATTTTATATTAATTTATATATATTAATATAGTGTTACTAAACAGTAGCAATTATCAAATCTGTTCTCATAATTTCTAACTGGAAAATATTCAAATCACCGACTAATTAAAACGGGGATACGTTTGGCGGCCACTTTTAAAAAAACGGGTTACAGATCATGTGGCCAAGATAAAAAACATCTCTTGTAGTACGTCGGGTACACCAAAGAAAGCTACACTTTTTGATTGGAATGTGCCACTTTCTGTGGCCGTAGTTAATCCTAAAAGGTAACTTTTCAGATAGGGAGCCACATGAAAATCCAAAATGGCGGCCATGGGGTTCCGTATATGTCAAGAAAGACTTGTCTTCATAAACAGTGATTTTAATTATTTTGAAAACATTTATTACATTAAGGAAACAAATTTTTACAAACAAAAAACGACTAAATATCAAGAAATACTGATGTAAATGATCTGCTTCTATATATCTTATGACTCTAGATCACGCAGTCCTCTTCTTCATCTTCCAATTCATCCCTGGAACAAAATAATTCTATATTATTATATTAAGGCATTGGATCAACACAGCAATATTATTATCTTGAAACTGTGAAACGAATTTAAAAATAATCAATCAAAAAAGCTTTTGATTGATTATTTTTAAACTCCTTTTATTGTATTTATTGCTGCATTGTGGATCCCCAGTGCAGTTCGTGCAAAGTAGCATGCATAGAATCTTGGCCTTTGAACAGGTGTATCGTATACGGCATCCGGAGAAACTACACTTAACCAATTATCTACAAGCTGCCATAATAGAAGGAAGAGAAGACCAGACCGGCGTCCACTCCCCAGCTACCATGGTCCATCCTATCCTTCTGGCCTTGGAATATTGTCTATCACTGAGCACAGGACCCCAAACTTGTCTTGCCTGGTATGCTGACCGAAGACAATGCTGTCTTAGTGCTTCTTTTGTTGTAGACTGCGACTTCTTGAAGTAAAGAGAAGCTTTCTAACATGATTGACTGAGAAGTCTTCTGCGTCTTTGTAAAGCAAAACAGTAAAATTCTCCGGAATTTGAAAAGTTTCGTCAGAAATAGAAGGCTTCAATAGCTTCAGGAAATGATTTCCACATTTCCCAGTCAGTCTGTTTCCGTTTCATTGCAAATGATGACGTTACATCTGATCCAGTGAATGCAACAGCTTTATGTTCACCCATACTTTCAAACATGGCATTAATGCTCCTGGATTTCTCGGCACCAAAGAGTATCCACATCTCCTGAAGTCCTGCAGTTTTGAGAATGTGAAAGAAGGATATTGCCAAAACAATAACATCAGTATCTGCTAGGCAATTTTTTTTGTCTTTAGCATGGAGAACATCCTGCCGTATGCTTCTTCCCGTTGCCTGCATTGTACTCCATCAATTGAAGTTTTATCCGGCCGAGATGAACGAATGATGCCATCAATCTCAGTACTGATATGACCCCAATCAAACTTCAAAAATGCACGTTTTTAAAGAGTTCTGTCCTATTCTGTTCACAGCAGAGGAATTCATTCTAATTTTTTGGTAGCATATTTACTTGTGCTACTTGGCGATGAAGACCAACATCTCTCACACGTTTCTTCAGACAGTATAGTATCCTAAGAAGTGTGTATTCTGTTTGCATGGAACCTCTCAGCATCATTCAAAATTCTGTTTTTGAATTTCGTATCATAGTATTTTCCAAAAGTCCGTGAAAATTAAAAAAAAATATTTGTTGTTTTTTTTTTTGAAAATTGTGCAGAATCCTTAAGGTGCAGAGATAAATGTATAGGGACAGAAAAGTGTCCTTTCCACAAGAGCTTTCAAACAAAAAAAAAGAAAATCGAAGTCGGACCATTAGGAACCGAGATACAAAAACATTTAGTGCGGCTAATGGCGGTCCGTGTTCTACACGGATTTTCAAGTCATTCCCACAAAAAGTGGCACAATCCAATCAAAGTGCAGCTTTTTGGGTTTTTCAGCCATGTACCTGACGTACTGTTCTAACGTACAAAAAAAAAAGAAGTTCGATGCAGCGGACCAAATTATATGGATCTGGTGTATTTTTCGACGCTGAATCCGAATCCGTGGTCCAAAAAAAATTTATCGTGTCAGTTTTGTTTTTTAGTCAAAAAACATCCCTTAAAACGGTGTAAAATCACAGAAATAATGTAATAACTCTTAATGAAGTGTGAAAAATGGTAGATGTTTTGTATTCGAGAGTAGAAAATACTTGCAGCTCATCGTGCCAAATATACAAATATGGTACGACAACTACCCAATCTTAATACCCCCCTATTGGGGGAGGGGTAAAAGCTATCCCCACAGACAGACGGATTTCATTACTTCTAATATCCTGGAACAAAAATTCAGGCATTTGTACTTTAGGGGCAGCACAAGACTTTTCTCCAGGGGCGGCTTTTTTTCGGATTTCTATTTGCACCTCCCCCCCCCCCCCCGCATTAGGCGATAAAAAGTAGTGACTGCGGAGTCCGTCCGAAGGGATATCCTTGTATTTTAGTATGAAGTACGTCCGTGATGACCTCAGGAAAGGGCGCCAAAAAGTACTCCCGCCCGGGTGGAAAATTTACCATGAGCCGCCCCTGGCTATTTCCTTACAAATCTTTCTTAAAACCTTCTGAAGTCCAAGCGAATTCTTTCTTGGGTCATCCTGCTGAAACCTAGCTTTAGGAAAAAGAGGATACAGTAAGTTACAGTATTGCAAGATTGTAATAAACACAGGGTATTATCATTATTCTTCTTGTCACATGAAAGGACCTAACGTGTATATAAAATGTGGTTTTATACGTGCTTACACGGCTTTTGTTTACGATTATGACACAATTATCTCTGGTTTATTCGCGACATACCTTCAGACTGTATCCTGCACAGCGCCATAACATAAACTTTATCGGTAAAAAAGACAGAATATTTGCCTAAAGTCATCTGCTGAATTTCAGGATATTTATATATTGTTTAACAGCTGTACCAACATTAAAGGACGAGGCTTTATGAAAAAAAAGTTGTGTAAGACCGAAGTTATGAAAATAAAGGATCATAATGTTTATATTTTTATATTTTATTTACTACCACTACACCTGTGTGACTATATTGGGTGTCATAAAATTATGTGTACATGTATATGCGTGTGGATCTTGCACGTGCTCGGTATATATGCAATACAGCGGCGTACTTTTAATGCTTGAGCTATGCACTTGTCTTTGATATTCAATTCGAGGATAAGAATTTGCATTCAAATTACGTTTTAATTTGTAGCATTATCATAACACGGCGCGGTCGGCAGATACGTAGATATATTAACTTTTTAACAACATAAACTTGAACAGGTAAAATTTAATTTATTTGCAGAACGATAAGATTTTAAATATAGCCCAGTCGCTGAAGGTATTTACCTACAAAACTTGCAAAACGAATAATTTTTTTTAACGAGTTCGTAATAGTGTATAGAATAATATCCTGAAAATTTTACATTTCGCTCGGATGCAGAACATAAAAAAAAGTGAAACAAAAATTTTTTTCACCCATTTTTTCAACATTTTGAAATTAAGTCAAGCTAGGAAAAAATACAGATGGATAGGTCACGTATTTATGAACAAAAAATGTCCTACTAAAATTTATTGCTAAAGCCACGGTTTTCCCGGAAAAAAATAGTCAAGTGTAACGTTATAACTCGGAGCGAGATCCATGCGTGCGTGCGCTTGAATACGCATGACTGTGTCACCGACGCACTGAATTACAAGTCACTAAATCAGAATTTGTTCAATGTATATGAGTGTTAGTTCATTTAAAAGATGGAAATTGTAGCTTTCTGTTGCTTTTTTGTTTTAAACAATACAAGTAAAAGATGGATGGGAAAAATATACTTATACATATTATCACGCCCGAACTCAATCGTCGCAATAAAAAATATAGAAAACATTAAAGCCCTTCAAAAAAATTCTTTCTTCATTGAGAACTCTTAAAAAGCATGTACACTTCATGATTATTAAGGTTTATTAAGTTGTAGTAACGTGGATTCACAAAAAAGTACACCTCAAATCATTTTAATTCCCTTGCTTGATGATTTTCTTGATAAATGTATATATATATTGGAGGCTGTAACTTGCCGAGAACTTGACCCATTGGAAAAAATAAAATATCACTATTAGTACAGTAACTAGAGGTTTTAATGGAATAAAGGAATAATGTCATATTGAACGGATTTCGTTCATTTTTGGCAGTTTAATAGTAAATGCTTCACAGAAAAGTTTCTATATTGTGCGGGGGCTTGCTAATTTATAGGGGGGTGGATGCCACCCCCTCTTGGGGTGGCACTCTTAGGGGGTGGCACTTAAAAAATATATATTTATTTATTGGAGCTAAAATACAGTCGAATTTTAAGAAGAAAAGGTTCTATAAAATTTTTCACATAAATTGACAGTTTTTAAGTTATAACGACTTCAAAATTACGATTTTAGCTTAAAAAAAAGGTATTCCCAAACGGCTTTCGTCAAGTATTTTGAAAAGTATTACTTTATATATATATATATATATATATATATATATATATATATATATATATATATATATATATATATATATATATATATATATATATATATATATATATATATATATATATATATATATATATATATATATATATATATATAGAAAACTTTCACTTTTGATAACGGAAAAAGAACTATTTTCCGAAACGTCAACTGCCTTCGTTTTAATTTTTCTATTTATCATTTAACAATTTTGTTTCAGTTTATATATTTTTAGATGTGAGACATTTTGTAATAGAAGTATAAAAACCAGCCTCTGTCTGATACTTTTGGCGCAGAGGTTTATTTCATCAAAAAATTTTTAAATATTTTACAGTGGCAAAATACCCAAAAAACACAAGAAATGATGAATATGCCACAAATAATAAATTATAAACTATACACTTTACAAACTCATTAAAAAAAAAATTGCAAGTTTTTGTAAGTTTCACTATAAAATGTTCTCTGTCGTCTGGGCTAATACAACCTGCTCATGAAAATGCTGGCAATGAAAGGTGAAAAAGATTTTCCCGATATAAAATAATTTTAGAGCAAAAAAAAGATTTCTTTCTTGTAAAATAGGTGCATTTTTCTTAATTTGTCAACAACGATGTTTCAAAAAATGAAATGTCCAAAATCGTCATCGTACACTAAAATTTAATAAATGATCTTTCAAATGCCGCATACAGCATCCATTTTTTTCAGTTACAGCTATAGAAACATAGTCCAATCAATGAAGGCCCAAAACTCATCAATAACTAAATCAAATTTTGGTGTATATACGTTTTTGGAGCCGATCCGATGATTTTTTAAAATTTTTAACATTCAAAATATTTTTATTTTTTTCTAGCATATTTTGGTACCGCAGGTGGCTTTGCCTTTGTAGCAGGTGAATGTTCTTCTGGCCATAAGTAGATCCTAATTTGTTATATACTTGAGTAAAATTTGATTCAAATCGGGGAAAAAATAAACAAGTTATAAGGTGTCTTTATTTTGTGTGTCACACTATATATATAAGGAAATGTATAGTTTTCTGCAAAATATTATCTTAGTAAATACGTCGAGTGTTGTAAAATAAAGATTGTTTTGTGACTGACTTATTAGAAGACCATGGTAAACCGCTTTGATAGAAATATTCACGGTACCTAATTAATTTATTTATTAATGATCTATTTTGGCTGGCGAATATCTATCTTGTAAACTATAATACATGGGAAGAAAATGAATATACATTCCTGTAGGAAATTTAATTATGATTAATTTTGCATAGATTACCTTTTTCCGTACGACGCATTGTTTCCGAGTTAAAGCGAAGAATCGAAAAAAGGAACGTTTCCCCCCTTCCCCCCTGAAGCGGCGGAGCTAGGGAAGAGGACTTTTAGTATGTTTACCTCCTAACTACCACCAAACACATTCCTGAAGAGGAAAATTCTCTCCTCCTCCATGTTCTCTACAACTCTTTCATTGAGTGGACTAGCAGCCAGCCATTAGATTAAAAGAGGTGAAAAGTTTGAAATTTTCTGAAAAGACATAAGTTTTAATGATTTTTTTTGATAAAATTCAATAAGCATATTAAATTAAACTACAATATTTCGGCTAAACGAAAGAATTTTTTTCTAATCGATTTATACCTGAATGCATTTTTGAAAGGATCCCGTATCTGAACCTCCCAACAAACACTAAAGGTCGGCCCATCAGCGGGCCATCAGTAGGCCGGAAATCAAACTTCTGGCCCCGTGATGGCCCGCTGGAAGGCCGACTTTTAGTGTTTGTAGGGCTATGTAAAAAGTGGTTTTAGTGAAATGTCATAAAACTGTAGTATGTTCTATTTCAAACCATGCTGATTAAAAGTCTCACTGTGTCCAACCTCCTAAAGTCAAGGGTTTCTAAGATATTTAAGTATAAAGTTTGAAAAATGCAGCTGAAACGGGCAGTACGTTTTCACCAAGTATACAGGGTACTTAAGAAAATTCAGGAGGTGATTATATTGCCAATTTTAAGCATAAAAGTTCTAATGAAGGCATGCAGAAGATACAGACAATTGTTTGAAAGTCTCCAAACACATTATAGAATTATTATTTTTAGATAAAAGTTAGATCTAGTTGCTGAGATATTATCTGAAAATCGCCTTTTGTGCGCCATCTTTATAAAGCTGTAGCTTTACTTACGAAGTAATTGAAACCTTTGTTTTTTTCGTTTTAGTATACCTAAATAACTAGTGGAAGCATTACACTCTTCGCCGATTTACTGAGCTTTTTATATAATTGTTACACATTCTACCCAAGGAACAATTTTAGTTTCTTAAACGTATACAAGGGTGCTATAAAACTATTTATACAATGCCTTGAAAAATCTAATTTGCTGTAACAATATCCTTAATACCATCATAAAGCAACTTGTAGACTAAAAGGGCCCACCCTTATGAAGGTTGTTAAGGCCTTTTTAAATTCCCTTGTTCGGGCCGTTTTAAAACCTTTCTTAAAACCTATTTTAAAGCTGTCAGAAGCTTTTCTATTAGCTTCCTGCATTTCTAGAAAACTGGCTGGTTTTTAAAACTCTTATAAGTCCATATTAGAACTAAGAAGCTATAAGAATGTCCACGAAGGAATCCAAATAATTTAATTATTACATTTATTTTTCTAAACTGATTTAAGCAAACACACCATCAGACTAATTGAAGATAAAATGGGATTTGAAATGTATAAAGCGTAGAGCACTATAACCTCTCTAAAGCCGATTTAAAAGGTAATAAAAAGTCATCAGGTATGACAAAAAAATTAAAACCAACGGCAGTTTATCGTTAAAACTACATAAGAAAGGCCCAAAAAACAAGAGCCCCTCAGAAATAATAATGATTTTAATATCCCTACAAAATTTGCATAGACACGTAATCAGCAAATTTTAAAAAGTGGGCTGCTTCTCGGTTCCCACGGTAATTTTCAGTCGTTTCTTGTAATTCTACCTTAATTTGCTAACGAAAAAGTGATAATTATTGATAATTATAATTGTGAAATTGATCTTGAATATTTTTATATAACAAGAAAAACATGGCCGGCCAACTAAAAACCTAATTGTCATTTTACAGTCCTCTCCAGTGTTGCCAGGTCTAGTGAAATTTCACTAGATCTGGTGATTTTTTTAAAATCTAGTGATTTAGTGAAAACTTTTATGAAAATGCCGATTTTTAATGATTTTTGAATCATCCAATTTATTGCCCTCTACTGGTAGGGAGATAAACATTAAATTCGAGTTGCGATCCATTTAATACAAAACTGTTCACGTTAATCGCTACTACGGGCAGTAAACTCGGTTACCTCGAACAGCAGCTCTTAGACGAGAGAGACGCGCGGAGCGGGGAATCGAATGAAAGAGACAGGCATATCTGATTTCCGTACAAAAGACACAGACAAAGATGCCTGTAGTGTCTACAGCTGACGTAGGCTGTAGACCCTAACAGAATCTCTTTCATTCGATTCCTCGCTTCGCGCGTCTCTCTCGTCTAAAAGCTGCTAATTGAGGTAACCGTATAGTTTATTGACCGTGAATCGCTACAATCGAATAGCCTGGGCTCGTTGCCCTCTAGCGGCTCGTAGACAAACAATACATTCTAGTTACTGTAATGAAGCATTCTTTAAATTCCTGCTCCATTACTAAGATTCCGGATTTACACACGACACCAATGTGCACACGGCACGCAAACCTACCCATCTCCCGTCTAGAGGCATGGATTTGCACACGACACTAAACTATACGCAGTTCTACGTCACCAGTAAGCGAGGATTCTCGGATATAAAAGCCAGGCCGCAAATCAACATAATTCAGAATGGATAATCCTGCCAATCTGTCTACAGCGTGCTGAGCTGGACATATTGCAGTTTTGTGCATCTCCCGACGCAAACACGACGGAACGAATGCAATCTGACCCTGGGAATCCTACAGCGTGTTGAACTGGGACCCCCTCGAGTCGTTAGTCATTCCCCGACGCCGTTTCGCCGCCAAAGCCAGAGACGTCGCATCGCAACCGTTACACTCTCTCTCTCTCAGATAATAGAAAATGTTGTCTTAAGAACCGTAAAAGATACGGACATATAACCTGTACCTGTATGTTATGTAACACTGCCACACATTACCTGTTTGAAAAAGTAAATAAATTGTTTATATTTTTATTGGGCTGTCTTATTAACTAATCTGGACCCTGATTAATCTCCGAACCAGCTACCCGACAAGAAACCGTTACATTACAAACCATTTAATACAATACAGAGTACGAAGTCTGGCAACGAAATAATCAGATAGAGGACGCTCAGAGCTATGCTGTGCTCAGAGAGATCAAGAAAATTACGTGTCCTACAGACACTGCAACTTTTGAAAATTAAAGATGAGAGCTTTAATTTCAAATCTAGTGAAATTTTAGTAAGATTTAGTAACTTTTTAAAGCGTCGTCTGATAACTTTTAAAATTTTGATCTGGCAACACTGGTCCTCTCATTAAACTATATATTCTAATAATGGTAATGACCTAGAACATTTACTCTAAATGAAGCCCTTTTAGTCTACAACATCAATAAAGCACATGTCTATTTCCTAACCCTGACAAACCTTTCTTAAAACCTCCTCAAGTCCAAATGACTTTTAAATTGTTCCTTGGGTATAAGATACTCTTCGCAGTTTTCTCGTAAATAATGTTAGTTTTTGGACATTCTAAATTTTGTGATACCAACTTTGTTGTGAAAAAAAAATATATCAAAAAAAATTAAAAAAAAACACCTTGTCAGGGATTCGAACACAAGATCTTTGGAGTAGCCATTGGACCATCACTCATCGTTGCAATAATGGAATGTCTGTAATATATATCATTCGAGTATTATATTTCAACGAATTAGATATATTATTATGAAATATATATATTAGCAAAATGTATAAACAAGAAAAAAATATAGAGAAAAACATTTCGCAAGATTTCTGTTTAAGTACAAATGACAAAAATTAAGAAAATACTTTATTAAAGTTAAATGATTAACTTTTTTATTTATTGATTGATTTTTTTCGAAAACAATGGGGTTCTTCTTCTAGCTAACCCTAATTTACTTTAAAAAATTTCAATACAATCGGACTTTTCTTTCTTAAGCTTTCTTTCTTAAACGTGGCGGACGGACGGACAGACGGACATTTTGAAAGTTGTTCAGAATTCGTTCACTAACATAATGATATGAAAATTTTTTCTCTACGAGCGATATTTATAGATTTAGAAATGTGCCGATCAAATACAATATACTCTTCGTTTTTACGAAGAGTGTAATAATAAAAGCTTGTTTTTAAAAACGTTTTTTTACATTTAATTGTATACTTTCTTCCAAATGAATTAAATAAATAGTTAACTAATATTATAAGAAGTGCAAACTCCGCCCCTGGTCGTGTTTTGCAATTAAGGGGAAAATAATGAAAACAGCCTCCTCGAATCGTAAATATCAAAGAATCTACAGCCTTCTGGTTTTATTAATAGACTCATACCTAATACTAAATACCAATAAATCAGTTTTATGTATAACAAAACATAATTAAAGCTAAAATAATAGCAAAGCTTTTTCTACAGTTAGTTCAAACAAATAGCTCCCTTTCTTTATTATGTTTGTAAGGTAAATATAACAATAACGTTAACTTTTTTTAAATTGAAATGTGTTTGGAACGAGCTTTTGTTTAATTTATTGCGTGGCTTCCGCCACGGGAGTGGTAAATGTTAACGTGTTGAACGTATGGATCTCCTGGAGGATAGTTGATGAGCCTGTCAAAACAACTAGCGAGAGAAATTTGTGTTTTGGTTTTGTTCAACAGAACTTTTCCATTGTATATTACGAGGATTTTATCTTGTGAACTACCAGATTTTATGAATGAGAGAACGAGAACATTTACACAAGTTCATTTACACAGTAAAAACATCGTTATACAATATACAGTGCTACATCATTTTCAGAGGTTAAAAAAATAGTAATGTTTCATGACCAACGAAATTGAAATTGATAAACAATCATTTGCTTGCTGTACACTATAACAAAATTTATGTGAGATAAACATTTAGATGTTTTACTATAAGATTATTGAAGGAACATAGGAATTGTTACACATTCTTTAGGATACTCTTCGCAGTTTTTTGTAAATAATGTTAGTTTTAGACATTTGTAATTTTATAGTACGAACTTAGTTGGTAAAAAAAAGGTAATAAAGTAAAAATTAAAAAAAACTATACCATACCCCATTTGGGTTTCGAACCCGGGACCCTTGGATTCCGAGTCAAAAATGTAAGAGCTACACCACCACCTTACACGTAAAAAATGTAAATTTTTACATTACAACACACGAGCTGAAATCATATTTTCACGGTTGTATATTACATTATGAAATGTATTTGTAAAATACATAAATAATTAGATATGAAAATAAAATATCATTTCACCAGATTTCTATTCAATTACAAAAACATAAAAATCATTTTTTTTTTTTCAAATTTAAATCATTAATAACATTTTTATTTACCGATCGATTTTATTCAAAAACAAAAGAGTTCTTCCTCTAGCTAACACTAACTTACTGTCCAAATTTCAGTACAATCGGATTTTTCTTTCTTGAGTTATCGTGCTTATAAGAAAAGTGACGGACGGATGGACAGACGGACATTTTGAAAGTTGTTCAGAATTCCTTCACTAACACAATGGTATGAAAATTTTTTGTCTGCGAGCGATATTTACGGTTTTAGAAATGTGCCGATCAAATGTTTTCGTATTTGCGAAGAGTATAATAATTACTGCATGTGAAACCGTTTGATATCATGGCTATAAATTAAACTGGAATTACCTACGTAAGAAAATGGACGACAGTAAAAAGAAGAAAATAAAAAATCGACAACACTATTAATTGTAGGAACGGAAATTTAAGAAATCTTCATTATGCAATATACTACATTATTTTCGGATGTTAAAAATGGTAAAAATTTTAAATCAACGATTTTTCTTTTAATTTACTTTATGTTGGCCTATTTTCGCTACTAAAGCCTATCACCGACGATACCAGAAGACAAGCCAACCTGAAAATTTTGCCGAACCTCTTCTCTGTCGAAGAGTAGGGAACTTTTGCTTGCGTAATATTTAATAGGGACTGACTGTTTTACATCCCCTCCGAAGGATGGTATATCCACTACGAAATCCTCGTCTCAAATTACATAGTTTCTACTATACGCTGATATACGATCCGCTAGAAGGTGAGACCAGATCGCCGTGTTTGATTGAAGAGATTTGGCATCAGTCACTAATTAAACTACTATTAGAACTACTAGTAGAATTACGTAAAAATTTCCAACAAAAGAAAAGGAAAACAAAAAAATCGACAACACTACTGATTGTAGGAACACAATTTAAAGAAATTTTCATCATTATACAATGTAGCATACATTATTTACCAGAGCTGGGTCGGATACAATTAGAATGTATTCGAATACCGGATACGGATACATCAAATGTATTCGAATACCAGAGACAAGATACGGATACTTTTTGCTTTAAAAAGTATCCGAATACCGTGTATTCGAATACTTTTTTCGGATACGCATACCGGATACTTTTCTTTCGTTTGTGAAAAACAATATTTTATGAAATTCAGTTGTCTTTAAAGCTGTCCAAGACGCAATCTGTTTCTTTTAAATAAATATATATAATGCCTTTGAGTATTTTATTTGTTTTTTTTTTGTAACAAAACAAAGTCCACCAACAAAAAATTAATTCTTTCCGAAATCGGTCAAGAATGTACTTTAATGTATACTTTCTTGGCGCAATTTTAGATCCCAAAATACGCCATTCTGGTATTTTAGTCCGTTGCTAAGCAACTATCAGAAAACAGTCTGGGAAAGTTACTTTTTCCCGGCCTAAGCTGGGAAAGTAATTTTCCTGGACTGTTTTCTATATATAAAAGTTACTTTTTCTGAAATCGATCGGTAATGTCTGCATTTTCGGAGCGATTTCAGATCGAAAAATGCACAATTCCAGTATTTTAGTCCGTTGCTAAGAAACTATCAGAAAACAGACTGGAAAAGATCCGTTGCCAAGCAACGATCAACAAAACCGTACGGGAATGTTACTTTCCCGTATATTTTAGAAAGTAAATAAATACACGCAGACAAACCAACTCACATTAAAATTGCATTTATTAGTAAGCAGTTAGACTGTAATGAAGAAATGTTATGCATTAATGCAAATTCCCCTTTTTTATAATAATATTGATTGTGATTTCAGAAAAAATAGTATGTGTACTTCGGTGTGAAAGCACATTCCCGGACTTCGATGCTTATTTGCATCTTCATCCGGGAATGTATTGCTTTCACACCTAAATACACAATATACTATTCCCGGCCTAGGCTGGGTAAGTTACTTTCCCAGACTGTTTTTTTTTATATATATACTTTAGACAGTAAATAATAAGCACTGAATCTCTGACTTTTTTCAAAACAATAAAAATTCCTTAATTTATAAAAATATTGATTGCGATTTCAGAAAAAATAGTATGAGTACTTCGTAGTAAAAGCACATTCCTGGACTTCAATACCTGTTGGCCTCGGCTTGAAGCCTCGGCCAACAATTTATATCATCGCCCGGGAACGTATTGCTTTTACTACTAGATACACAATG